>LR753435.1:377996-533705 GCA_902729485.2 Mus minutoides | reverse complement strand
TAAAGCAATATTGTACAGTACCACTTTGGGCGGGGGGTGGGGGGGGTCCCAGGATAGTTTTATAGCAAGAGAGCAGTATTTGAATTAGGCCTTGGACTTCAGAAACGAGGGATGGGTTAGAACTCTGAAAGGTGGAGCACACAATGGGGACAAAGGCATGGGGACAGAAGCTACAGATGCAAGAGAAGCAGGCTTGTCTGATGTAAGTGGGAAGCAGGGAGTGACTGAGGTACGAAGGGAAAGAAGGCTGAGCAGAGTCGGGGCCAGAGTCGGAAGGCTGAGGCTATGGGGCCCACAAGTTTGGTCGTTGCTTGATAAGCAGCGGAGAGCTATTGGGGGTCTTGGACGGGGGGTAAGGGTTTCTGTTGACTGCTGAGGTGAGGAAAGCGAGTGTGGTGATGGATACACAGGCTACACCAAGGGAGAGAGACCGGCCAGGGCACCATCCTTGAAGTAATGGGTCTGACTGACGCTTGTGGAAATGAAAACACAGGAGTGGATGAATCTCAGGAGTTTACGCAGTTTGCAGTGGACTGTTTCTACACACAGGACCCCACACATCTTAGCGTCACCCGGAGCTGTGATACCTGATAGCCTATCACTCCTCCAGAAAAGAGGCTCCGTTTCCCAAGTCCTTTGCAAGCACTAAGCTGTACACACAGGAGCCAGTGTTCACCTGAATTCTAGGATGGGTTTGCCTCAGCCGTGATGTCTGCTGAAAGTTATAAAAATTTTACTCCAATAGACGGCCTGTTGCTCTCTTTAATAATGATCATTTAGATAATGGATGATGTCTTGGCGATCTTAGCGATCATTTTCTGAAATAGTCAGCTTCATTTTAACCCTTTCCTAGTCGTGAGCACGAGGGCTGTCACTTCTGCAGGAGGCCTCTCTTATTGTTTGTGAAGTCACACAGACATCCTGAGTAGTTCTTTACCTGGTTGACCCAAGCGTTTATGTTAACTGTGGTTCTACCAAGAGGCTCTGATTCAGGCTCTGAAGATGTTTTACGTGCTCTGCTGGGGCTGCAAACTCTGGCCTGTGGAATCACGTCCAAGCACTTCTGGTTCCAGAGGATAAGGCTGTCCCTGTCTCTCTGCTGTTCAAAACTGGGCTCCACACCTGGGCAAAGGTGTGGAGACCAGTCCTTTGTCCCTTCCTGTCCTCTGGACTGTTGAGCTCTTGGCCACAGGTTATCCCTTCTCTTTTCTGCACTTCTATACCTCTCTCCCCTGGCGTTGCTCTCCTCTCCTGCCCCACCCCCATCCCAGAACTGAAGCAGTGCCTCTTGGATCTGGTCTCTCTGCTGATCCAGTCATTTCCTGTGCCATCAAGACCCACTTCATCCCCACAGCCTCACCTTGCTCATGCCCGCCTCGAGATCCCCCACAGGGGGATGGCTTCTTAAGGTTTTATGTCACTGCACCCTGCAGCTATGTTAGCTCCAGGATCCTCCCTGTGAATTCCCTTACAGCTCAGGTTCCTTTCCATTTCCTTCTCTTTCTCCTCCCCTTCCCCTCCCATCTATGCTGCCGACCTCCCTGGGCCCTAGCCTTGAGCTGTGTTTTCTCTTTGCACTCACCCTGGGCGACCTCCCCCTGTCTCAGCACCAGGCCTCTGATTTTGTACTTTCCACCTGATTGCCTCTTTATAACTCAGCACATTCCCAGACACCCCTGTGGGTTCCCCACAGGTGACCAGAGTGTTCAAAATGGGGCTGTTTCTCCCCCAGGCCTCTTGCTTTTGTCTTTGATAGCACCACTGATATTCCAGATAGCCAAGTTTCTGTGATATCTGAGGATGACCATGTTAAAGACATGTTGGTATTATGATGAATATTCTTCCTTTTTAATTGCTTATGTGAATGAATATTTTGCCTGCACATATGTCAGTGCACCACGTGTGTGCCTGATGCCTGCAGAGGCCAGGAGAGGGATTCAGATGTCTTAGAACTGGGGTTTCCAACAGTTGTGAGCTGCCACATGGGAGCTGGGAACTGAGCTCAGTCCCTCCAGAAGAATAAGTAGCAAGTACTCTGACCCATTGACCATCTCTCTAGCCCCTGATGCACGTTTTTAAAAGATAGAAAAGAAAATCCAGCTAAAACCAAAAACAACCTTCTTATCCAAATAAGTTATTTGTAGTTCACTCAACTTGTGTGAAAGAAGAGCCAGGATTGCATCCTGTGGTCTGGGGATGTCACAGTAGGGGGGACCCCACTCTGCTCCCTATCTGGTGCGTGCTACAGAAAGATGTTCGGGTGGGTGGTTAGAGGGTTTCTGCTATGGCTTGCAGACACTTCCTCTTGTTTGGTTTAGAAATTTAATATATTGGGTCTCTTAGCCATTTTTTCAAGCCACATCTTCACCATGGTATCCGAGGCTTTGAAAATGCAAGAAGACTTTTCAAAAGCTAAACTCAATGACCTTTAGAGGTGGGTGAGCCAAGGGTCAGAAAGCAGACTGTGTCTCTGAGCGCCTGACAGAGGGCTGGCCAGAGCTCTGGGGTCTTTGCCTTTCACTGTACAATATCTTCATGTCTAAGAGACTCAGTCATACATGTAATAAGCATGTATGACCTATCAACTTTGTGCCGTGTGGACCTCATATCAAGTCCCCTGCTTGCTGTGCTGAGAAAATCTTGGTAGATGGAAGATAGACTCTGCCTATCTGGATTATCTTTGGTCTTTACAGAATGCACCTCAAGTTTGCTGTGTTCTTGAACATCTGCAATCCTGTAGCTTAAGAGGAGAAATTGCCAATGAAGAGAGTCATGGGAAGAATGGCCCTGGAGCAGGGTTAGACATGCCCTGCCCTGCCCTGCCCTGCCCTGCCCACCCCGCCCTGCCCCGCCCCACGGAGCACCATTATGCCAACTTAGCCTTAAAGCAGGCACAGGGTGCTGCAGTCAGGTGGATCCTGTGACTGGGATGTAGGTAGGAAGTGGCAGTGTACAGCCACACCCATGTGTCATTCACGTTGAGTTCCTCCAGGCGACCACCTGAGAAGACCTACTGTGCTCTCCAGTACACTTGGCTTCTGTTTTGTTTTGTTTCTCAGTGTTAAAGTGAATAATTCGGCAAGATTCCCTCACTGATGAAAGGGTTACACTTGGCGAGGCAGGAAGAGCCCTCCCTGCCTGTGAGCCAGCAGACCTCGTCCTGAGAACCCTTCCCGATGCAGCAGATTCCTCTGGGATTGCTGTCATCAGATTTGCTTTTGTTTTTGAGACAGGATTTCACTCTGATCCCTGGCTGGTCTGGAGCTTCTTATATAGACCAAGCTGGCCTTGAACTTAGAGATCTGCCAGCCAGTGCTGGGATTAAAGGCTTGCACCACTCAAAGGTCTTACCAAGTTCTAAAGCATTCTTTCATTGCAGTACTGAAAGTAAGTTAGATCTAGGCCTTGGCGTTGGAGCATCCCCCTGCAGTCCTGTGTCTCCCGACTTACTGCAGTCATCTTGGGCAACTTCCTGTACCTCCGTCATAGCCCATCTTCTATCCACTGTGGTTGCCAGGAGATCATCACAGAAAGCATGATGGCATGTCTGCCCTCTAGTAAATGATTAATAAACACCAGCGTGGTTAGTTCTTCAAGTAGACTCATAGGTAAAATCATCAGGATTTTTAAAAAAGGTTGTATTTACTTATTTAATATGCATGGGTGTTTTGTCTACATGTTTGTCTGTACACCTCAAGTGTTCAGTGCCCGTGGAGGGGCTGGAGTTACAGTTTCTGAACACCATGTGTGTACTGGAACAGTCTGTGCTCTTAAGAGCTACCATCATGTCTCCAGCTCCACTACAAGGATTTTTTTTTTTTTAAATACAGGGTTTAGAGTCCTCCCTTGCTCGGTCCCAGGGGTAGTGGAATAGAGACTGAGTATGCCAGAGCTCTGACTATTCACACAGAGCAAGCAAAAGAGTTTTGCTGAGTCCTCATGTCTTGCTTTAGCTCAGTCTTTTTCAAGAAACCCGAGTTGTATAAGTATCCAGGTATTCTGGAAATATGGCCCCGTTTGTTTTCATTGGTGCCTCTCTGGGATACTAAAGCTATTATAGTAATTTCACTTCAGCCAGCAAATCTGGTTTCTAGAACTTTTCCCACCCAGCCAATGGACATTAAGGTATCAGGTTAGTAATTCTGACTTGACAGGTGTCTTAGGGTTTTACTGCTATGAACAGAGACCATGACTAAGACAAGTCTTATAAAGGACAACATTTAATTGGGGCTGGATTACAGGTTCAGAGGTTCAGTCCATTGTCATCAAGGTGGGAACATGGCAGCATCTAGGCAGGCTTGGTGCAGACAGAGCTGAGAGTTCCACATCTTCATCTGAAGGCAGCTAGGACTAGGATATTAAAGTCTACACCCAAAGGGACACACTTATTCCAACAAGGCCACACCTCCTAATAGTGCCACTCCCTAGCCCAAGCATTCACAAACCATCACAACAGCTCACTTATTTCTTAATGGCTTCACAACCTGTTTAGATTCTGCCTCACATTTTTTCCCAAATGAGTGTTTGTTTGTTTGTTTGTTTTGTTTGTTTGTTTTGAGGCAGGGTCTTGTTAGGAGTCCAAACTGATCTCAAACTCAAAACTTCCCTGCCTCAGACTCCCAGAGCACACCAGGAGCTCTTTTTGAAATGTATTTGTTGCCTGCTCTGTTGCTGAGCCGGCCGTGTGCATAGTTACTCAGAAGAGAGCACCTACCTGCTGATAATTAGTGAAAACTAGCCTAGAAGAGGTAAGTGGGTATATTGGTTACTGTTCTATTGCCATGATGGAGTACCCGACAAAAAGGAACTTAGGGGAGGACGGGTCTGTACTAGCTCACAGTTTAAGGACACAGTCTGCCATGACAGCAAGAGGCACCTGGTCACCCTGCATCTGTACTCAGGAGGCACATAGGGACCAGGGCTGGACTCAGTTCACTGGCTGATTCCTTTCTATCCAGTTCAGAGCCCCAGACCAGGGAACAGTGTCACCAGTGTTCACGGTGGATCTCCCCTCAGTGAGATATTGGCGTGAACATCTTATATACACACCAAGAGGTGTTTCTGTGGTGATTGTAAACCTAGCCAAGTGGACAAGATTAACCTCCACAACCTCATCCCCAGACACACGTGTTTAGCTTCAGTTGTAACATCCACCCTCTCTAAGATCTCATTTTCATTTCATAATGCACAGTGCATTTATTCCCTCTCTGTTCACCTCCATAGTCTGTAACCATCCCAACACTGTTCACGGGTCCGAAGTCTCAGCTGAGAACCGAGATTTTTTTTACTTGTAAGCTTCTAGTGAGTGAAAAGTACAGATTGTGTTCTGACCGTATCCAGTGACAGAGAATCAGCACCACCCATTTCAGAAGGGAAGATTGGCTGCCTAGCAGGGAAAGACTGGGCCAAACGAGCAAAGCAAGTGAGGCCAAGCTCAGCAAGCAGCCACCAACCCTGCAGCTCCCTGCTCAGCTTCAGCCTGTAGTGGGGGCATCAGAGATGAAGATGTAGCTCTGCACTGCAATGGCCTTGGATATCCATCTCTCCTTTACTGCACCCACAGCACACAGAGCTGGGCGGGGGTGGGGGGTTTTGTAGCACAAGTCCACTCTATGGCTACACCTCCCTTCCTCACAGATGCGCCGCATTCTGAGCCTCTCTTGCAACCTAGGCTTCACTTCCCAACTCCATGCAGCGACCTCTCAGGGACTCCTCATGGGGAACCCAGCCCTACCACACTTTGCCTGGTCTCAGTGGCTTTCCAGACTTTGGCACAAGCTTTTGCGGGGGTGGGGGGGTGTTCAAGACACGGTCTCTTTGGCTTGTAGTCCTGGATATTCTGGAACTCAGTCTCTAAATCAGACAGGCCTTGAACTCAGAAACCCTTCTGCCTCGGCCTCCTGAGTGCTGGGACTATAGGCTTGAGCCACCACCGCCTGACAGCACAAACCCTTAGGACCCTTGCCTTTGCATCTCTCATATCTAGAAGCCCACTACTACCATCTGGACAGTACTACCAAGTTCTACCACCAGCTCAAGATAAGTAAGTAGTCTTTTGGATTACCATTGCAGCAAACTTTTAAACCTTCAAGGCTGACTACGGGAAAGTATTTCTCCAGGTAGCTGCTCTCAAACTGAGGAGCTCTGAGGTGACATTCAGAGTCTTGGCTTCCAGCATGTTCCAACCATTCTCATTTAGGACAGGCCCCCTGTCCTTAGTTAAATCTTCCTGGAAAAACCTCTATAGACACACCCAGAGATGTGTTTCTATGGTGATTCTAAACCCTGTCAAGGAGACAGCATTGACTATCACAGCAAGCCTGAGAGAATGCAGAATGTATAGCAGATTTAGGCACGTAAGAATGTTGGGCTGTAGAAGCTAGCCCAAAGTGAGAGGGTTGGGCAGTTCTAGAAATCTAAACGGTTCCAATTTCAGGCTCTAAGAGACCATCGCCATTGAAGCCAGAAAGAGTAAAAGGATCTTTGTCCCAGCTAAACCCTCCTGGGGGTTAGGTGGGTTGGTGGAGCCAGGAGGTCATGATCGTGAACTGCTTGCCTCTCAGAAGGCTGAGAACTTAGCCATGATGACACCCCTCTGAGCCACGTGTCACACCTCTGACCAGGTCTACTGACTCCTTAAAACGCTTCCCATTATGCGTTGGTCTCTGGCCACGTGGTGAGTACACATATGCACGGCATCTCTTCCCACTCACCTTTGCTCGTTTCCATTTATACTTTTTAGATGGCCAGGAACCGCTCGAGCTCAGGGTGCAGGGCTGAGAATATGCTAATAAGCGGGCCACACCGCATTATGGTGAAGCTGTACGTTATATTGCATCTGAACTATATCACCATTTGTTTGGTAGGCATGTGAATGCACTTGTACTGCCATGGTGCATGGCAACTCTTCCCCTAACTGTGGTCTCCAAAGATAAGGCTGCAGCCCGCGTTAACCGTGGCCATACTCCAAAGTCACGTGCTCTGAGCCCCACATAGCTAACTCACACATAAGAGAAAACCTATGTGCTTCAGGAGACTCGCTTTATGCCAACATGGCACATTTATTAATACTCCACCCCATAATTTGCTAAGAGCTGTCCCACTGCTCTCAATGGGCTTTGTGCTCAGAAACCTTCACCGGCTGTTGTTAGGAACAGATATTTCCCCTTGGGCAGTAAACCACAGTCCAATTTCAATTTCCTTTTAATTCATTTATTTCACAAAGATCTAATTTAAGACATATTGGGTAAAATAGTCTTAGACTTTATGGGCACCAAGTGACTGTTGCTTAAGAAGTATTCTCATAAAAGTCCCAAGCTCACTCCTTGCCCAGCCGTGTCTTGAAGGGCCTGTGGTTGCAGCCACGTGAGCTACGGATGAGTCTGTCTTTCTGGATGAGAGAAGTCAAATCAAAGGGCTGTGTAGACACTTTACATTTTCAATTATGTGCAGTGGCACACACCTTTAGTCCCCACACTCATAGGCAGAGGCAGGTAGATTTGCAAATTCGAGGCCAGCCTGGTCTATAGTGAGTTCAAGGACAGCCAGAGCTACATCATGAGTCCCTGACTCGAAAAACAGATAATTCAATTATGTATGCATGTATGTATGTGTGTGTGTGTGTGTATGTGTGTGTATATATATATATATATATATATATATATATATATATATATATATATATATAGAGAGAGAGAGAGAGAGAGAGAGAGAGAGAGAGTGACAGTGGGTTTCAGTCATACCTGTTTATGTCTCACTGCTCACTGTTCCATTCCTGGGACAAATACTTGAGAATATCAACTTTAAGGAAGAAAGATGTATTTTGGCTCCTGATTTCAGTGGGTCCAGTCCTGTGGTCAGCGGTCTCTGCTTCTTCAGGCCTTTGGTGCAACAGGATCATGGCAGAAGGGCATAAAAGAGGACAGCTGCTCACTTCACAGCAGCAGGAAGGAGCGAGAAAACACGCCTATCTGTAGCACCGATCCCTCCCCTGCTCACTCTGCCCTGCCTCCCAGTCCCTCACAAGCCTGCTCACTCCAGCTCTGCCCTGCCTCCCAGTTTCCACCACATTTCAATCATGCTGTCTGATTATAACGGGGACAATGGGTTCACCCAGGCACTAGTTGAGAACCTTATGATCCAGTGTCAGGGAGACAGCACAGCGCATGCGCACACACTGTGGGCTTCCCAGGCATTATCAACCATGCTCGTCCCTAGTCTTTTGAGACTAAATGTAAGAGAGCAAAATCACTCTGAGAGTTCTATCAGATGTAAAGTGGAAGGATAACTAATGGTAGGTTTTCTTCTCAGAAGCACTGCATGCTGCCTTTTGCGCTTCATCGTAGATGTCTTGCGAAATTTCTCAACCATAGGTTACAAAGCTAGAAAGGACTTGCTGTGTCCCGCCAACAGGCCTCTCGCCCAGTTTCTAAATGTGAAAAGTGAGATCTAGGGAGAGGTAGTGGTTCATCTGACCACACAGCTCGGGAGGGGCAGATGGAGACGGCCCACGTGGGGTGATCTGCTTGCTTCCTGGTGGGCCAGATTCTCTGGACTCTCCCGCAGAGAGAGAGTCTCCTCTCATTTAACCATCTCCGAGGTAGGAGTTAGCAATCTCTGTTTTTAAAAAGGTTCTCAGGGGGTTCCAGTGCAGCCAATCTGGTCTTTGTCAGAAACTGGTACTAGCTCCGCCACAGCCCAGATCAGTTGCCATCTGTCCTGTGTGGCCCACGAGCTAAGTATGGGTTGTCTATTCCCGCGAGGTTGGATGTGTGAAAAGTTTGTGTGTCCGTGGAGTTCTACGGAATTACAGCCACTCCTGTTTATTTACATGTTGTCAGTGGCTTCTGTGCACCTCAGTGGCAGAGTCAGCTATGGTGACAGAGACTATGCCGCCCACAATACTTAACAGCCCGAACACTCACAGAGAGAGCCTGCCGTCACTGCCCATTTCCAGTCTCTCACGAGAGCTCTAGGAAGACCATTGTTCACTGGAAAATCCCTGAGCTGTGAGGATTGCACCTGTGTTGGCCCAGACACACTCTTGTTTTACAGAAGGCGTGTTTAAGAAACATTACATGCAAATTATCAGTATCTAGTTATTTTGATGATAAAGTAAATTATAGAGCTACTGAATTATAGAGGATGTTCATTTGTTTAAGGAGTTGGTTGATTCTTATTTATAAGTAAAGGACTTTTTATAAGTGGTGAAGATAAAGGCATTTAGAAAGAGGTGATGTTAAATTGTTTTTATTTTGTGTGCAACATTGTCTCTAAATTATGAAAGTTACACTTTATGTATAAATTGTAACTGATAAAGCCTTTATTTGCAAACCAATCTCTTTTTAATTCTATAAAAGCACCTAATTTTCCTCAGGAGTCTCATTTTTCTGGCTCATCTCCAGAACTCTAGCCAGCTTTTTACTAACAAGTAAGGTTCTCCTCTTCTCTCACCTCAGATAATGGATTGTTCATTAACCAACAGACAATATTGATTGAGCACCTTCTGTGTGCAGGCAATGATTTTGTAATAGGAAATAGTTCCCATGTGACTAACCCAAAAGACAAGAAAATGAGGGGCAAAGAGAATAGGTTATTATTATTATTATTTTTAAAGTCTTGTTGCTTGTCTCTTAAGATAGGCAGGCAAGCTAGTAAAGGCTTTAGGTACAGGGGCGGGGAGGGTGAATTTTAGGTCCTGCTGCATAGAACAGTGTTGTGGGTGTTGGGGTGTTTGTTTGTTTTCCCCCACTATTCTTTACCATTTTATATGGTGTACCCAGGAACTCAAATTTCCCTTTTATCAGAGAATTCATCCCTTACAACGTCATTCTGCCATGCAGTCCTGAAATTACCACCCAACCCAGCACAGTAGAAGCTGTAAAGAGGCTCTGAGCTTGGCATACTATACCACTTTTTGCCATGTAACCTTTATGGGTGGTGCTCCTCCCGGAGCTTTTGTAAGATGCACATAGGCTGGTAATGCCCTCTTTACCGGTACTTCATGAGAATACTATGCGGCTGAATGAGGAGATTGTTTGAAAGGCCTGGCATTTCTCAGAGAGAGTTGCTATAGAAACACAGAGGGGTACATGTACTTCAGAAAGAGGGAATGTTGTGGCCCATTTATTTCTTCGGAAAGCTAAGAAATGAACGAGCCAAATCTCTGCCCTTGACCTGTTTTAAGCTAACCCTGGATCTTCTAGTTCCACTTGCTTTTAGGATTGGGCTTTTCCTGGAGATTACAACAGAATCTGTACACCCTAGTATCAGAAGAGTGATTAGCACAGCACCGTACCAAATATGGGATGGGGTGGTCAGGGGCTCATTTCTAAATGAAGAGAGCTACACCAATAAGTTGCTTTTCTATCTGGGAGAGACTGGTGACTCTGGCAGATCAAGAGAATACTAGATAAGAGGAAAGGGACTTAAACAGAAACCTGCTAACCATTCTTTGGGAACCTGTGGACCAAGCACTATATTGGAACTGCATTGGAAACTTGAACTTGGCTCCTGCCTCCAAGAAATTCAGTTTCTAGGAAAGAAGGCAGAGGAAGGGGGGGGGTGGTGGCTATGGGTCCCAAGTGGTATGTACTAGGTTAAACTTCTGCATCTTTGTCATGAAATGTTAGATTTTGTTGGAGGTACTTGATGCTTCTGTTGAGATCACCACGGCAACCTCCCCCCCCCCCCCCGTATTACACTACTCCTTTTTCCTAGTTAAGCTGTCTTTGTCCTTCTGGGTTGTACTCACATGCTCAGTCCTCACGTGCCGTGAGACTTGGTTGCTAGTATTTTCGATGATGCCTTTTATGTCAGTATTAATAAAGTTTTATCAGTTAAGAGCTTTTTCTTCACCTGACATCATTGCCTGGTTCTGTATAAAGTCACCTTACAGAATGAGTTTGGGAATTGTCCCCTTCTCTTCTAGTCTTTTGGAAGAATTTGTGCTAATTCTTTAAACATTTGGTGGAATTCATTAGTGAAGCCATCTGGTCCCTGGGCTTTTCTTTGTGGGGGTTCATTTTTTTAATGCACGGTACAGCGGTGTATTTATAGTAGTCTCACTTGAGGGAAAGACTGTTTAAGGATGGATCTGTATGCTAAGACTTATAAAGAAAAATTCTGGAAGGATATTGTAAAAAAACCAGCAGCAAAGATTACCATTGGATAATAGAATGGAACAATCTAGCATTTTAAAATTCTAGGTGTACATCATTCTAAATGAAAACAGTTTTACTCAAAAGTGACTGGTACTTGGCTCTGCTCTCTCTGTCTGCGAGGGAGGTCCTAACCTCCACGGGGACTCCCATGTGTGTCTCCAGAGCCTTCTGTCCTCCGTCCTCACAGGATTGCTTGTCAACATCCTGAAGACCTGGCTCACACTCCTTTGTCCTTACTCATAAACAGAGTGGGGGTGGGGTCCTCTGTCCTGCAACCTCTCAGGTTTTGAACTTACTTACCCACTGTCATGACTTCGAGTTTACTTCCTCCCATAAAGTATAGTTCTGTTCAATTGTGAATCCTCACCACCACCCCAACCCCGTCTCAGCACAATGCTCAACACTAGGGAGATGTGTGGTGTCAGAAAAGCCCTGAGCTAGGCATCTCTATAGCCCACTCCCAGGACGCGAACTAGTTTGACTTGATAGGAAGATTCATGCTGGGAAATACGATAGAATGGTTTTGGCCAGGCGGATGTTGGAAGCTCTGAGAAGCCAGGCTGAGCACTCAGGGAGTGAATATTGAAAATATTGAATGAGTGCGCACCTTCCATTACCTTCCTGTCTTTGCCCAGCTCTCAGCTCCCAGAGGGCTGACTCTGGCCACCTGACTCTGCTCCTTCACAGTGGTCTCTCCTGCCCTGCCCTAACCTCTGCCCTGACATTCCTGTCTTCTCTGTGTCAGGGTCAGCATAGCCGACTTCCCCATTCTGGCATAGACAGTTCAGAATTATTCAAATCTGTACCTGCTAATACCATGGCCACTATGCTGCAGCCTGAGGCTGGGCACTGGCCCAGAGGGGAGGGAACAGAAGCTCTTTTGCTTACAGGTTTTGTTTTGTTGGCTTGTTTGTTTGTTGCCTCAAGAACCAATCAGGAGCAAGGTTCTCAGCAGCTTTAAGTGTGTTTATCTAACTTAAGGAAATGTTGCTTTGTGTGGTGACTAACACGTTTTAATGGTTTCTCTTTTTCTCCACAGACTTTTGTAGTATTAAACAGAGGGAAAACTCTCTTCAGATTCAGCGCCACCCCTGCCTTGTATATTCTGAGCCCTTTTAACCTGATAAGAAGAATAGCTATTAAAATTTTGATACATTCATATCCTTTTCTACACTGGGAATGAGTGTGTATGTCCGGGGCTTTGACAACCGCAGTGTGCGCAGCCCCACCAGGAATGGAGCTGCCTGAGGGTTAGGAGTGAAGTCCCACTGGATTGCCAAGCCGAGCTTCTGCAGACACTGAGGGGCAAATTAAGACGTTTTAACCTTATCCTGAGGTCTTGGCTTTTCAGTAATTTCATTCCATGATAGTTCAACTTGTTAACATATTAATATCTGATCCAAGAATTGTTTTTTGAAAACCACATCTTGAATTACAAATAGTTGAATAAACACTTTGGATTTTTTTTTTCTTGAGCAAAGAGCTTATGCATTCCTGGTAGTTCTTGGATGAAATCAACTCCTTGGAGCACAGGTTTAGATACAGACTGTGGATAAATAGGGATTTTTCTGGGATTCGCCTCCCCCCACCTTAGGTAGGAAAGTGCTAACTTTATATCCTATTAATATAGATCAGATGACACATGGCAAATGATCTGATGGGTTTAACAACCTGGAACACTGGATAAGCTTGTGTGTGATGGGCACTAAAGGTAAGAGGGCTTAGACCCTGGACAGACTGTGGCGCAGCTCCACGGGTTCAGCAGAGCCTCTGCTGTATAGAGCTCATTGCTGGAATCTATGGTTTGCGAGTACCACAGTCATGAAACTGTGGTAATATACCATAAACTTTGTCCCTTCCAGGACGACATTAACGAGAGCCCTGCCGCAGCTTCAGTGTGACTTTTATCTCTCTCAATAGACAGGAACAGAAAGGGCCTGGGAAAATCCTGGGCTTTGAGGGCACACCCACAGTGATCAGACTGACTCACCCCATTACCTACATCTCGGGATTGTTGGGGCGCAGGCACCCTGGAAGCCGAGCCCTCACAGGCCACACTGGTCTTCAGGCGAGACACGTGCACATTGACTGGATTGTTATCATTATTGCTTGTGGAGATAGTCAGCCCCTCAGCATTTGCAGGAGGAAATCGAGCCACCACTTACATGTAGATTTTCAAGTAACTAATCATACGAGATAATTAACAGTCCAGGATGACTGAAACAAAAAAATGTAGGTTTATTTTCTCACCTGGTGGCCTCAGGGCCTTTGATCGCTTCTGGCTGCTTTTCACAGACTTAAGTATTTAGAGATTGTCCTATTCTCGTCTTAGAAAGTGTTCAAGTTTATACCCAAAAGTAGTGGGGCGGTGACAGTTCTGTGGGCAGGGGAATGGCTGTCCAGCCCTGCTACCAGTCAGATGGGATGTCCAGGGCTTTTCTTGTGGTGGTGGTGGCCAGTTTCCCTCAGCACCTGTCTCCTGCCAGCCTGTGGACTTAGCTCCCGTGAGACCTGGTATGAGCCGAGTTTGTTTGCTAAGCTTCCGGGTCAGACTTCGTTCACCCCTTAACTCCTCTCTACAGTCTTCAGCATGATCATCATGTGCACCATCCTGACCAACTGTGTATTCATGACTTTTAGTAACCCTCCCGAGTGGTCCAAGAATGTGGAGTAAGTAGCAGTTTCTCTGTTTCCCTCATAGACTGGTTCTGTTGCTCTATAGTTTATCTGTGGGGGTCTTGCATGGGGGTGGGGCACTGAGGGTCATGTGGAATCTAGGACACCGCATTAGACGTGAATTCTAGAAAGCCAGTCTACCCTTCCCCTCAGTAGCAGAGGCTTTGCCATCCTGGGTGCCCCGTCCCTTGAGAGACTCTGCCTGTTTCAGAGTCATCCCGTTATATTCTTTAGAGCAGGCCTAGTGCAGCATCCCAGTCGCTGCAGGCAGATCACCAAGGTTCTTCCCGTCACTGCCACACTACCATGCCCTTTCTGTCTTGTCCGTGTGGTGAAGGTACGCTCCAGGCGAGTGTCACCTCAAAAGGCTCACCAACGTTCGTTCCCACCAGGAGTAACCTCAGCTGTCCGCATCCCTGACAGGTACACATTCACAGGGATTTACACATTTGAGTCACTAGTGAAAATCATCGCCAGAGGCTTCTGCATAGACGGCTTCACCTTCTTACGAGACCCATGGAACTGGTTAGACTTCAGTGTCATCATGATGGCGTGAGTTCCTTGTTTATTTTACTGTGTTTCTCTGTGTGTGTGTGTGTGTGTGTGTGTGTGTGTGTGTGTGGTGTGGTGTGTCCTGAATAGGCTTGCGAGATGGTGCAGGTAAATGTGAGTTTGTGGGCTCAACAGAATAGAGAATTCTTTCTTGTTTTTCCTTTTCCTTATTTTATTTATTTATTTATTTATTTTTTGAGATAGGGTCCCATGGAGCTCAGGTTGTCCTTGAACTCACCATATAGCCAAGGCGGTCTTGAACTCTAATCTCTTTTCCTCCACCTCCCTGGGCTGGGACTAGAAGTTTGTGCCTCGACACCTGGCTGCAGATTGGGGAATTCTTGGGTAATTGCCTGTGGTGCATGGGCGTTTAACTATGGTTCTTTCTTGTAAGGCCTTCTCAGTTTTCAGACAGCAGCAAACTTATGTGGGGGAAGGTAAAGAGACAATTTATAGCTGGGAGAACAGTGGGCATCAATTTCTCATGACCTTTCCCTTATATTTTACTCCCCTTTATGACACTGGCCAAGGTCCCCATTACTAGAGGGCCTCTTTGAAGGCATGAAATATTTTGCATATAAACGTTGGCTGAAAACGCAGTTGAGGCCTCTGACTCAGAACTTGAGCCAAATTATCCAGGCTGGTATGTCCAGAAAATGTTCTCACCAGAGTTCCCACTCGAGACCGTGTGAGTCTACACAGATGTGCTGGCTGCATCCGGGCAGTTCATTTTGTTCCAGTTATAAAAAGTGCCTGTTTGAGAAATTTAGCTGATGATGGCTGCAGTATTTTTATTTTTATGTTAAGAAAGTATTTTATCGGGGTCTGGTGAGATGGCTCAGCGGGTAAGAGCACCCGACTGCTCTTCCGAAGGTGATAAGTTCAAATCCCAGCAACCACATGGTGGCTCACAACCATCCTTAATGAGATCTGGCACCCTCTTCTGGAATGCCTGAAGACAGCTACAGTGTACTTACATATAATAAATAAAATAAATCTTAAAAAAAAAAAAAGAAAGAAAGTATTTTATCATTTAAGGGGAGACCTAGAGTGGGGTACAGGTTGTGTGTATAAAGATGTGAACAGAAGAAAACGTTTGTGTGTGGGGGTCCAATTATCAAGAGGAAGATGCCGTTCTACTGTGAGATGAGAGAGTGGTGTGTGCTGCGTGTCTGCAAACAGAGGTGACGCTCTGCTCTAGGGAGACACTCTCTGCTCTCTAGCATTATAGATTCTACACTGATTGGTGTGCGTTTAAAAATCTGTATCCTTGCTAGACACAAGGCTGCTGATACAGTGGGCATGTGACTGGATTTTTGCTCTGATCTCATGATCCGGATTTTTTTCTTTTTTCTGAGCCTGACTTTTATCTGTCACAGGATAAAACTTCATCTGCAGACATGACTGCAAAACATACCTACAACTCCTGGAGAAGTCACAGATACTGCCACATAGGCATTTTGGCTTTGTCAACCAGGGGTTCCTTTAATGTGAATTTGGTTCCTTTAATGTGAATTTGGTTTTTGTCAGGCTCTTGCTACAAACAAACAAATAAACAAACGCCTCTGCTTCTTAGGGAATTGTTCATAAAATTGGGAACATAAATCTTTGATACCTAGTGGCTTTCTCTCTTCCTAAAGAAACGTAAATGGGCTGACAATCAAGTTACTCTGGTAAAATTAGCATACCACACACCAGTTAAGAGAGTAAACCCCAGAACGCCCTGTGCTATCAATTCTTTAGAATATACTCTGAATTCTTCTTGCCCATTTTTAAAAAATACCTGTTCCTTAAATGTTTATATTTTGAAATTTTTCTTTTTTCAGGGGAACAAAATAAAACCATAACTTGTATATAAGACCCTTTCTTCCCCCCATTCTCAAACCCCCACCCAGTGATACCATTACAAGTTAACTTTGGTTTGATTCTGCAGGTATATAACAGAGTTTGTAAACCTAGGCAATGTTTCAGCTCTACGCACTTTCAGGGTACTGAGGGCTTTGAAAACTATTTCGGTAATCCCAGGTAAGATGGCCCGGGCTTGGTGTCAGGTGTTGGGTTAGGGCCCTGATGTGACGTATTGTACTTTTTTTGTTTTGTTGTGGTTTTGTGTGTGTGTTTTTTTTCCCTTTGGTGTTTGTGTCTGTACCTGTGTTTGTCATTTGTGTCTGTGTGTGACCTCCCTCACTACAGATATGTGACAGAGTTTGTGGACCTGGGCAATGTCTCAGCGCTGAGAACATTCAGGGTTCTCCGAGCTTTGAAAACTATCTCTGTAATTCCAGGTGAGCGAATGCGTGCACAAGGTCCGTCTTGCCGCGCTCCTACTTCCTCCCATTCGTTTTGTCTGCCACATTTGAAGCTGGGATCTGCACATCTGATAAGCCTTGTCTCACCCTGCATGCTTTCCCTGAGAAGTACTCTCTGGAATGGCCCTTTGGTCCTGAGGCAGACATCTCAGACCTTGCTTGCTGGGCATGCGGCTCTCATTCCATCCATGCATTTGCAAAAAAAAAAAAAAAAAAGAAAAAAAAAGCACATGCTGATAAAACCCTTAGGGCCTCACAGCACCCGAGGAGAGGTTTACCGGGACGAGCTGGGCCTTTGTATGTGAACCATTTATTCATGGCCTCATGGAATTACAGTGTCTTTACTCTCCACCCCCATTCCACTGCTTCTGATTTCAGACTTCCTGTAGCATGTTCTGCCAACAGCATGTTCTCCAAAGACTTGTACTTTTTCTGGTGCCATACTAATGTAATAATTTTAGTCAAGAAGCAACTTGCCCAGTTAACTAGTCAGGTCAGACTAGTTAAAGTGGGGAAGCCTTGGAAGTCAGTGAGACAGAGTTTAAGTTACTGTCTCCCATATTTTGCAAGTGTCTGCTTCGGCAGAATGAGACCTGGTAGGTGTCTCCTGGGAGTGGACTCAGGGATCACTCTCAAGTGTAAACCCCAGTGAGAGCTGATTTAAAGTCAAAGGTAAGCTGTAAACAAAAATCAGAGAAACTCGAAGGGGTGAAAGGAAGAACAGAGTGGGTGCAAGACTAGTTCAGTGACAATCTCTCAAAGATATTTGCCTTTTACTCTTACCTGGTCCAGCTAGCTCAGTGGTTCTAAATCTCTTGAAGGTTTTTGGTCCCCTTGAGACACAGATGAAATTTCACAGACACTTCATCCACCATCAGGTTAAGATTCTGTCATTTAAAATCATTGCGCCTGGGGAAATAACCTTTCTAAGAGCCAACCGGCCTTGAAATCTAGAAGGCAAGGTATATTTAAGGTTAAGACTGGCAGCAACAAGAGGAGACAAAGGAATGTTGATGCCATTTGGGCTTTAGCTAGGGTCGGGTCCCAGCTTTCCCCTGGGTTCTATGGAAACAGGGTGCTGAGCGAGTGCCCTCGCCTGATCTTGTGGGTCCTCCCCTCGAAGCTGATTACAGAAACAGTTCTTTTATCCTCTATTCAACATCATGCCAGTGTCCTAGATGCGGGGTGGGGGTGAGGGACACAGAGATCTGAGGTGTGAGGAGGGTGTGATTGACCGGGAACCTTAAGGGTGGTAACCCCCAGGCAGGCCTTCTGCAGCAGCTGGACCACCAGATCTCTCCTTTCCCCTTTCCCTTGGTCTCTCTGCTCCTCTGGCCCCTTTAACACAATTCTATGTTCCTGCTCATCTCCCCAGCACACCCTGCGAGGCATCTGTCTCTTTATGTTCTTGTGATCTCAAAACTTCTCTTCCAGAATTAAATCGGAAAGCTGTGTTCTGTTCACTAACTGGGGCAGCAGACGCTCTCCCCAGCCTGGCTCATCACTGCGGTTCTTGTCTCTGCTGTAGGGTTAACTTTAAGCTGGGAATTTCTGCAAAGTAATTCCTGTCAGATTTCTTAATACTCTGCAGCGTGCGTGCATGCGTGTATGCGCATGTGTAAATATGTAGTGTCTATAGCATAGGGCCTGGTCCACAGCAGTGCTGCTTAAATGATTGTACTAGAAGCACTTACCATAAGAGCCCAATAAAAGGTCTGTGTCAAGCCTCACGGTCTGAGGTAGATTCTCGGATTACTAGTCCCATAAGTGCCCCTCCCCCATGCCCCCTACCCCAAGTCGAGCTTTGGGAAGCTAACTGCAATGGAAAACTAACTTTAACTGTAGTAAAGCTAGCAGTCCTGTCAGTGACAAAGCTTTTTCTTGCTGTTAAGCATTACTGAAGGAAACCCAGGCATTGGTATCTTCTGTAGAATTCTGAATTTGTCTGTAATTCCCTGGAGGACTGCTGTCCTGTTCCTATAAGCTATCCATGTTTCCTTCTAAGGTGGGGCCACCGTGTGTAGGTCATTGGATCAGCAACTATCTCTTGCTTTAAAAAAAAAATCAAAGTTACTTTGATTCCAGGTTACAGAGCTGGGACACAGTAGCTCTCAGTAAATGCTAAAGTCATGTATACAACCATGTCAGAAGGATTTTCACTATCCCTCTTCTCCCGTCAGCTGTTTGGATCTTAGGCTTCCCCCCAACCCCCAAGTGGTTAGCGCTACAGAAAGGAAGCCTGGGCGATCGGTCACTTTTCAGACTCTCGTGACAGACTGTCTGATGAAAGCAACCGAAGGAGGGAGGGTTCATGTTGCATAGAGAAGTGCAGTCCATCAAGTGGGTAGGTATGGCGGCAGGAACATGGGCCACGGGTCACACCAGTCCACAGCTAGCACGATGCTCGCTGATGCTCGCCTCCGCTGCTGCCCCTGACGCTCGCCTTTGCGTTTAGTGCAGGACCGTAGCGTGTGGAATGGCGGCACCCAACCCTGAGGGTAGACCTTCTGCACTTCATTGAAACCCATGGACACCCTCACGGACACACCCCAGAAGTTTGTCTCTTATGTGATTCTAAACCCTGTCAAGTTGACAGTCCAGATTAGCTGCTCCGGAGGGTAACCAGGGGCTGACACGATAGGACAAGGAGCCTGTAAGATCTCCCGGCAGTCTCTGCAGCTCAGCTTCCTTTGTGAGAAACGCTTGCTGAGAGCCTTCGCCCCATCTTGTCCTTGTCCGGGCTGGCATTTTGCTTTTGTTTTTGTTTTTGATTTTTCTCTTTTACATCTTGGTAGTTGTTTTGAATGTGTCAAATCAGCCAGGATTCTATTAGTGTACGCCAATCTTTTATATAAGAAGTCTTTACCAAAGAACCTCCATGGCACTTATAAAAGACCAAACTCACATTCTGACCCTACTTATCTGATGGCTCAAGCTCAGGGATACAGGCCACTTGTGACTTCATCTTTGCTTCAAAGGCATCGTCTTGGAGAACAGTGCATACCTCTGTGCTGAAAGAGCCATTGCTTTGGGGGCAGAATCGGTGAGGTTCAACCTGACATCAAGCTATTCTGGCCGGAAGTTCATGTCTTAAAGCTTGGTTCTTGCTTTTTATTCAATGGCAGCCTGGGCAGAAAGTGATCAACTGTTGACTCCATCGGAAGTGTCACCTAACCCCTGCCCCAATCACAGGCATTCTCCTGTGTCTCCTGGAGAGGACCTTTCCTGCACCTTGGTCAGCCCTGGAGCCAGGGAGAGCTGCAGCTCTGGGTCCTGTGGTGGGCTCCCAGGGGAGCCTGCAGCTCCCGGTGCTAAGGCATTCTGCTGTCTTCAGAGTTGTGGGTCTTCCTTATATTTCTCTTGGACATTTCCTTTCTCTATGTTCATTTCTGTTTCTTCCATTCCTCCCCAGTGAGCTCAGGTAGCAAATAGACAATGTGAGTGGCTTTTCCTTCCTACCCAGTTTTCCCAAGGCCTTTTCTTTAAACATATACATTGCATACGTGGCAGCTTTTCCTGCTTAGTGACAGGATGGAAAGATGCTTTAAGACTCTAGTCATTAATGGTTTGTTTTTATTTATTTATCTTTGTAGTTTTTGTAATTTATGACAGGATTTCTCTGTGTAGCCCTGGCTATACTGGAACTCACTCTGTAGACCAGGCTGGTTTCAGCTCAGAAATCTGCCTGCCTCTGCCTCCTGAGTACTAGGATTATATAGACTTGTTCCACCACCACCAAGCTGATTGTTTCTTTTTAAATATTTTAAATATTTAAAGTTTTAAATCTTTTTGCTTTTGTGTTTCTCTTCCCCTATGTTGAAAATATTAAGGAAAAATAACCAAAAGTAATAGTGGTCCTAAATGGAAAAAGAAAAAGAGAGAGCTAGCATCTGCAGGTGGAATGTGAACGGGGCTTGCTTTACTCCTGGGACTAGCCAGAGTGATGGGAACCGGGAGCTCTCCTTTCTGTGTGGCTGAGAATGATTCCAACATTCATCTTGTGAGAAATTAGCTCACATGGCTTCAAACTGCTTAAATGTTTCAACCTGAGCAGCAAACGGGAATTTGAATTAACTTTATGGATAATTGGACTGCCGTAGCCACAGATTGTTCCAAACATGCATGGCTGCTTCTCTGGGCATAGCACACAGCACACAGGTGGCTTTGTTAATTTGCTCAGGAGATTTCTGGTTATTGCATACAGTGACAGAAGGGACCAAAGGTGCCTTTGGACGTAGAGTGGAGTAGGAACCTGCAGCGCCAGCTTCCTCGGTTTCTTCAGACCACTAAAGTACTCAGCTGCCTCTCGGGAGGCTGACCTTTGTACCTTGAGTCCTCCTGTCCTTTCAAGATCTGTGGTAAATGTATGAACCTCTGTGCAGGCACATGCTGATGCTGGTTAACGCTAGCCTCTCGGGAGTTCTCGCCGTCCAACTTGCCCCCACGTGGCTTCTGTTGCGTGCACTGTTGTGTAGGAGTTGTTTGAAGGCGCATTCTGCTCTGATTTAGATAACCGGCTTTTCAGGGTCTTGCTTGTTCTGCCATGTGATGCTGTAAGCCAATAGAAGAGGCAGGGCAGCTTCTCTCGACAGCCAGGGCAGCGGCAGTCTACATACTCTGCACAGGCTGGCCAGGTCATGGATTCCACTGGGAGTCTGTGTCTCTGCTGACCGCTGCTTTGGGTGGTTAACTGTATGTGCTCCATGAGCAACCACTCCAGGCAACCTGGCTACAATTCTATTGACATCTCTGTAAATTCGGTGGCTCTGTTATCAGCTCCAGGGAAGGAAGAATTGCCAGTGAGGCCAGTGTACAGCTTGGTGGACTGTCTAGTGCTAAGGACATGTCCAGCACCTCTCTGTAATATGTCCTCATCCTGCACACCTGGTGCCATTTCTCAGTCCTTTCCCCTGTGCCATCCTCTCCTTTCCGCTGAGATCTGGATGAGAATCTTGGAGAGCATTTTGCAGATGAATGCTGTTGTTCGTGTGACTTAGAGTTTATGCTCGCCTAATTAAGATTTCTTTCTCTGAGCCTCTGTGCAGTACAAGCAGCTGAAATGTCATCCCCAGCTAAGTTCCCACTTTAAACTTTAAGCTAAACAGACTCACCAGCAAGACAATCTAAGCCTCAGATGTCAGAGCACTTGAGGAAAGTGCCTTTAGTTTTGTGGACTCCTGTTTGCAGATTTCCTCAGCTGTGATGCCTGGCTAATGGAGAAGGGATAGCAAGACACCTACTTGTGAGGATTCAGGCCCATCTCTAGGCACCAGGCCTGGGACAGAAGCTCTCCTGGAAAGCTTCAGACTCCAGTCAGGTACCTCTGAGGCAAGCAGAGCGCAGACCCAGAAGACCCCAGAGACCTGAGAGACTGGAGAGTTTTTTGTCTCTGCCACTCTCTCTCCTCATGTCTATTTCCTTCCTTCTGAATACAAGTCCCTTTACTTTCAGAATCACGCCTTAAAATTACCCAAAAGGGCTGCTGTAGACTCTCAGTTTTGTATGTTAGTATTTCTGCCACGTGACCAGATAACTGTTTCTTTTCCTGCTCCAGGTCCTTATAGAAAAGGGTCTGGGTTTAGGTCAGATGACCACGCTCACATCTGCAACTCCCAAGAGAGAGTCACCTTGTACAAACAAAGCTACTGAAAGCACACTGACAGGGAGGGAGCTGCTTAGAGCTTGTGGCCTAGAATTTCTTGTTACATAGACTTAGAACACCCAAAGATTCCCACCCTGGCAAGCCAGGTCAGAATCAACGCTTTTGTTTTGTATATTTTGTGGTTTCAATCTCTTCTTGCTATTGTAAATAGCAGCTTTGTCAAGGGCTTTAGATGGTCATCACTGCTCAGGTGGGTGCCTGTCTGAAGTCTTTAGAGGAGGGGTCTGTGTAAGATTTCTATCAAAAGGAATTCCAGGAAAAGAAGCATAGCAGCCATTCTTCACAACTGCCCAGTTGTCCTGTTCCAGTCTCTCTTCAATAGACGCCCAAACTTGAATTTTGGGCCCCAGGTAGGCCTGTTCCAATCCAGTCAAAATATAATGAGGAATTTCTATTCTCCAGAAGTGGTGTGGAGATCATAACTCTGGAATCGTTCTTGATGCCTGTCTTCTTCTTGGTGTGCCTAGCTGCGTGATCACATGCCTTGGGGACAGACGGTGGTTTGACATCTCACTTCCTGGATCTCTGCCCCATTTCTAAAGACTTTGAGAGATAGTTCTTCAGCCTCTTCTCCTTCACTGTTCACTGCCACACACTTCTCATGGAAGAGAACTGAGCTCTGAGAAGTGACCTTGAGTCTGTTCTGAGCCATGGTGGGCTGGAAGAGGGCTCAGGCCCCTGCACACTTTTCCCTTAGGTGTCATTCTGGTTATGTAGAAAGAAAAGAAGAGAGAAGGAAGAATGAGTGTCTATCATCTACTCTCTCAGTAGACATTTAAGTGCCTGTTTGGGGCCAGGTCCTCTCCTAGAGTAGGTGCAACATCCTTTTCTGCTATAGGACTCATGAAAGAAAGTCTGCAGAGCTTAACTCTAAGCATCTCAGATAGTCCCTTGCAAAATACAGTGTTTGTGCAAAAAAAGCACACCCAAACACCCATTAGATAGATCATCACCACAGGGGCTTAGCCCTGAGCAGTGGCTTTATCCCAACCAAGTCTCTTCGAGGGGGCATTAGATGTGTAACAGTAACACATCACACGTGCTCTGGGTCATACTCTGCATTAGATGTTTCTCCTATTTGTTATTTCACTTAAATATCATGACAGTTCCATGAGATCAGAATTGCAGATCTCTGTAGACGAGTAACCCGAGGCTCAGACAGTGATTGATCGAAATCACTATATACCAGGAGCTGTTAAGTTTGCCGTATGAAACTCACCCAGCCCTCACAACATCTGATAGCCAGCTATGATTGGCTCTATTTACTTTCTTATTTGTGGTGGTGCTGGGAATGGTGCCAGGACCTTGCCTGTGCTGAGCAAATGCTCTGGCGTCTGGCACAACCTCTTGTAATTATCCTTTTAAAGGTAGAAATGCTGAGATCCCAGAGCCTGAGTTGTAACGTCCAGGTGATATGTGTAAGTAGCGCACCTGGTTAGACTTAGCGACAACCTACCCAGCTACAGCAGGCAAGCTCACATCAGCCTTCCCTGGGGTGCCCAAAGTTGATCAAGGCTGAGTGCCTCCCTGAGGCTTGTGTGTAATGACTCAGAGACTCCTCTTGCTCTCCTTGTACACCACAGAAGTATTGGTGTTTTGTGGGCTGTGTCCTATGTGTCCTGCTGTTGGGCACATTGAGGATTGCCACACACAGACTTTTTTAATTCAAGCAGCGTAGACCTACAACTGTATTTTATGTGCTGCCTGTCCCTGACTTCTCCCTAGGCGGTGTGGAAGTGGCGGCCTTCGGGTTTAAATTTAAACCTGTTGTCTCACATTTAAACCTCGGGTTGGGACTGGCACGATATAACTCCTTCAGAGAGCATGTGCCCAGTGTGCATGAAGCTTTGAGTCCAATGCCCAGCAACAACCAACACAATAGAATAAATCCTCACATGACAATGAATTGCAAGCGTTTTGTTTCTAATCTAGGACACAAGGAAGATGAGTGTAGCAAGCAGGGAATGCAGACTGTAAAACCTGTATTGATAACAACCTTCTCAATACATGGACATCTCCAGAGCTCATCAGAAGTCCTTGCTTCTTCTTGGCTTATAAACTATCCAACGAGTCCCTCTCCAGCTTGCCAGCCTCCTTAATCAATCCCTGATCGTTTTCCGTTTACTCAACAAACATTTATTGTGGGTTAGTTGTTATAGATACGAGTGCAGACAAGACAGACCAAAAACAAAAAGAAACAAACAAACAAACAAAACACAAAACATTGCATGACAAACGCTACAGGGGAGATAGAAGGCTCTGCTAAAGCCACAGCTAGGGTGGGAGAGGCAGGGGAGCTGCGAGCTGCGAGGCAGGGAGGGGCTTCCCTGGGAAGGAGGAGTTACGTGGGGAGGCTGAGGGAAGGGATGGAACCTCTAGGAGGAGGGACCAGCAGATGTGAGGCCCCTGGATAGCGAAGGGGAAAGGGGCCTAGGAGGAGCAGCATTTTAAAATTCTTTTTTAAAGGATGATTGAGTTAGAAACGGATACTTCTAGAAAATGATAATTCTTTCTACTCGTTATTACTCTCTGTAAAGATGCAGTGGCTGTATTTCAAGCGGGGGTCCTCTGGGGAGAGTAGAGCTAGGACCAAGAGAGGGAGGCCAGGGGAAGTAGTCAGGGCCTTGGGTCGACTCTGGTTCTGGGGGCTCTGTCTCTTCAGGCCTGAAGACAATCGTGGGCGCCCTCATCCAATCTGTCAAGAAGCTGTCAGACGTGATGATCCTGACGGTGTTTTGCCTGAGTGTCTTCGCCCTGATTGGCCTGCAGCTCTTCATGGGGAACCTTCGAAACAAGTGTGTCGTGTGGCCCATAAACTTCAACGAGAGCTATCTCGAGAACGGCACCAGAGGCTTTGACTGGGAAGAGTATATCAACAATAAAAGTAGGTGTCCCCTCCTCGGCAAGAGGGAAGCTTCACCCAAGGTTCTTGTCAGACCTCACCACAGAGCTACCAAAAAAGTGGTCGGGCCCAAAGAGGCACAGCACCGCCAGATGGAGCTTGGGAAGCCGTTCCCTTGTCTCCGAGGCAGTACTGCACAGGAGCTCTCAAGCCTGCTGTTAGCATTTTTATCTTATTTTATTTCATTTCGAGACACATATGAAACTACTAGTCACTCGAGAGAAATAAAAATCAATTAAGTTGCCACAAGGAAGTGTTGCAAAGGAGAACTCAGGGACAGCACCTTCTGATTAAAAGTAGGGCACGGTAACTAGTGACTAGTGCGGAGTTTTGGAACATCTTGATAAAAATATTACAAGGATAAAAGGGCAAACCCTGTAAAGGGATGACAATCTCAGAAACTTACTTTAGATCAGCGGTTTTCAACCGGGGGTCACGACCCCCTGGGGGGGGGTCACATTCCCCGGCATGGTCACATTTCAGATATCCTGCACAACAGATATTTACATCATGAGTCATAACAATAGCAAAATCACGGTTATGAAGTAGGAACAAAATAATTTTATGGTTGGGGGTCATCACAACATGAGGTGTTGCAGGCACTAAAGGGCCACCGTGTAAGGAAGGTTGAGACCCACCCACCGCCTAAGACCCTCTGACTCAGCAGCAGAAGCGGGCATGTGGAGCTGAGGCAGGGGAGTCAAGCGCTAGTGGGTGCTGCGTCACCTCAAGGGCTTTAAGGCGGCTCTTAGTTCTAGCCTAGTACAGGAGATCATTAATGGGAGGAGTTCTCCTCAGCTTCCTGCTGCTGGGAAAGACTTATCTGAGCTAAAATCAATAGCTGCTTCTTCTGGAACGCTGAGACGCCTGTAACCGTATTCTCCCTTCACCAGAATCTGCCTATTCATTTCCTGCCTCTTCCCACTTTTCTAGCAAACTTCTACATGGTCCCTGGCATGCTAGAACCCTTGCTCTGCGGGAACAGTTCTGATGCTGGGTAAGTAGCTCACAGACTCCTGTTGTTCTTAACGTGCCGATTGCCAGCTGGATCTAAATGGGCAAGAGTCTCTCTTTGTGCTCACATCCTGGACCCTACATGGTCTGACCTATCAGCTGAACCAGATTCTCTTTCTTGTTCATATTTGACCCTCCAAAGTTGAGATTTCCCTGGAAAGTGAATGTGCCAGCAATCTCAAACTAAAATCACAGGTGCAAAAAGATCAGGAGTTCTCTGAAGCACAAATAGCTTTCCTGGCTCTTGTACACACACCCTCTTGTCCTACGCTGACATGGTGAATACAAATGGAACAAGGGCTCTGTCTTGGTGAGAGGTTAAGTCCAAGGATGGCCCACAGTGTACTAGCTCTGACATAGTACAGGAAGGGATACAGGCCAAGATTATAGTCTCATTACTGCGGCTTCTGGCCAACCCACTTAGGTCTTCCTCGTCCACGACATAGATCTAGTTGACTAGGCTCTCTTCCTCACAGGGTCACTGTGAAGGGCCTGTTAAGTGCTGAGCATGCAAGTATTTCATAAACATAGTCAGGTGCTGGTGCCTCGCTGAGCGCATTGGTCCCTTGGGATCTGCTTTTTAATATTATCCTGACAGCTGGAAAGCGAGTTAAATTTTATAATGAAATAGACACTAGCAATTACATTAAAAAGAGATATCACAGGAGTCCAAAGGCAGGAGAAATTATATACCTGTTTCTCTCAAGGGCATGCGATAGATGGGTTTGTGTAATCTATTATCATCGAGGTCATGACTGTGTGGGGTTATTTTGAAAAATGCTGAACTTCCTCCCCATGTTGTGTGTGTGTGTGTGTGTGTGTGTATTTATGTGCACATGTATGCATTTGTGTGTGGGTATGTGTATGTGTGTGCATACACACATGTGGATGTACGCATTTGTGTGGATGTTTTGCCAGGAATAAAATCTAGGGCCTTGACATTACAAGTCCTCTTGCACTGAGCTGAGTTCCGTCTTGTTGCGAACCTTTCCTTCTTCAGGCAATGCCCAGAGGGGTACCAGTGCATGAAAGCGGGAAGAAATCCCAACTACGGCTACACCAGCTTCGACACCTTCAGCTGGGCTTTCCTGGCATTATTTCGCCTCATGACTCAGGACTACTGGGAGAACTTATACCAGCTGGTGAGTGCTACTGCTTTTCCTTCAGTGATATTGTCCACTCCAGGGTATGATGAGCTGGGGACTTTCTGTGTGACACACCCATGCTGCAGACATTAAGTATGATCTGGGAACAGCATTTCTCTATTCCTCAGGATGGATGAACTCAGCCAGCTCTTAGCCCAGTTCCTTGACTGTTTAGTCAGCTGTGGAAGCTGACACCCTGATCCCCTCAGAGCACCTGCTTCCTCTCAGGTTCCTCTCCGCAGTGTGCATCTTCTTTTGGACTTCCGCTGTCAGCACGTTTGTTTAAGAAACAGCAAACAGTTGTTTGTGCAGGTCCCCTTCCTAGGTGCTTAAACTGATGGGGTCTCTCTCCAGAGGACCTTGAAGTATGACTTGTCAATATTTTTAGAGCCACACTGCATTTGGTCTTGTTCAGGTGTACCGTCCCCATCCCAGGACTTCATTGTCTTGTAACTCACAAGTCATAGTGAGGAGACTGGTGGCGCTGACTGCTAACCTTAGAAATCTTGACAAGCCGTTGCTTTTTTTTTTCCTCTGGCTGATGATGCTGGTTGGTTAGAGGATAAAAAATAAATCTCCCTTTGCAAAAAGGAGCCTCATTAAGAGAAGCTACTGTTTCCAACCCCCCAAGTCAGTCCTTACTGCTGAGCATAACAGACACTAAATTCCACTAAGTGCTTGCTGACCGAAAGAATCAAGATGAGCCAGGCCTGTGGTGTAGGTGCTCAGGAGACAGGGATGGGGGGGGGGGGGGCGGGGTGTGTGGTGGGGGTGCGGGGGTGCATGTAAGAGGGGGTAGGAGGATCACCGGGGAGATTGAAACTAGTTTGATTTACATAGCAAGTTCCATGCCAGCCAGAGCTACATTGCAAGACCTTTTCTAAAACAGACAGGCAGACAGAATATTTTTCTGTGAAAGCAAAATACAAGGAGACATTCTTCTCCCACAATAGAAGCAAGAGTTAAGCATTAGGAAGACATTTGACCACTGGGATATGGAGTAGGAGCAGGCCTCAGTCCCTGCTGAGGAACCCGGCTCACACTGAGAACGTGGCCTTCATCTTTCAGACCTTACGAGCAGCTGGGAAAACATACATGATCTTCTTTGTCTTGGTCATCTTCGTGGGTTCTTTCTATTTGGTGAACTTGATCTTGGCTGTGGTGGCCATGGCTTATGAAGAGCAGAACCAGGCAACACTGGAGGAGGCAGAGCAGAAAGAGGCCGAGTTCAAGGCAATGCTGGAGCAGCTCAAGAAGCAGCAGGAGGAGGCGCAGGTGAGTGGGTAGCCCTGCACGCCCGGCCTTCTTCCTGGTCTCAGAGGCTAAGGCTCCCGCTGATTGGCTGATTGCCAGCGCAAGCGCTCTTTTATTGACTTTCTCAACTAGGCGCTCAACTCCAGTGGTGACTGGCAGGGATCAATGGGCAGGTTCTGCTGTAGCATTGTCTGGTTTGTTTATTAACTCAGGGTTGGAGCCTGACACAGAGCTTCATGCATCTGAGCACTGGGCAATACCCCACACCTACCCACGATTTGATTAGAGAAACATTGGGATACCCTTGATGGGTTCACTACGGTCAGAGAGTATGATTTCTAACTTAAGACAGAACACAAGGGGCTGGGGAGAGACACAGTCAGCAGAGTGCTCGCCACAGAAGCATAAAGACCCGAGTTTATCCCCAGAACCCACACGAAAAGCCAGATATGATGGCTCCCTGAAACCATGTCCATAGGTGGAGATGGGTGGGTCCCAGGGGTCCTGGCCAGCCAGTCTAGCCGACTTAGTGAGTTCCAGGTTAGTGAGAGACCCTGTCTCACAAAACAAGCTGGGTGGAATCCTGGGTTGACCTCTAGCCTCAACCATACACATTTGCACACACACATACACACACACATACACACAGGCACACATACACACACAAATACACACATACAAATACACAGACATATACACAAATGCATAGACACATACAGTTACACATAGAGACACATATACACACAGAAATACACACACACAAATACACAGACACACACACAAATGCACATATATACACAGGCACATATACACACACATACACACATGCACACACACACACAAATACACACAGATAGATACACACAAATATACACAAATACATACATACAGTACACAAAAATACACACATGCACACACATACACATAGACACACACACACAAACACACTCATATTTAAGAAGGTGAGAGACACAGTGAGATAACTGGGGAGGGGGGAGGGGAAGGGCCTGGTGACCTGAGTTTGATCCCCAGAATGCAAAGACTGACTTCATAAAAATTGTCCCTTTGATATCTGTATGCACACACATAGACATACCCCCATGCACGTACATATAATAATAAATAGGTTTTAAACATTTAAAATGAAGATGTTGGCAAAAAATAAAATTTAGAAACAATTTGTGATTCTATTACTGGTTTTTTTTTCTTCTTTTTTCGAGACAGGGTTTCTCTGTATAGCCCTGGCTGTCCTGGAACTCACTTTGTAGACCAGGCTGGCCTCGAACTCAGAAATCCGCCTGCCTCTGCCTCCCGAGTGCTGGGATTAAAGGCGTGCGCCACCACGCCCGGCGATTCTATTACTGTTAATATTTAACTTCCTACTCATATATATGAGTCACATGAGTCAGTCTCTCTCTCTCTCTCTCTCTCTCTCTTTCTCTCTCTCTCTCTCTCTCTCTCACACACACACACACACACACTCTCTCTCTCTCTCTCTCTCTCTCTGCAGTATTTGCCCGATGCTGTGTAATATTGTTTCTAAGACTTCATTTCCATTGTTGCTCACTAAGAAATCCTTTGGTATGAAGACAGCAGCCAGGTCCTTACCTGGGATGCTCAAAATAAATCTCCAGCATGCTCACTATGAGATGTGCTGGCCATCTTGGCCTGAGTACCAGGATGCAAGTTCACAGAGAGTGGAAGCAGCCAGTGCTAACCTCAGCCTCCTCCAGCAGGAAGGGCTCCCCCATGTCCCTGTCTGTTAGTGGCTGGTTAGGTGGCCCCAGATAATGCTTCTGACCAGGTCTATTGCTGTGGTCCCTTTCCTAGGCTGCTGCAATGGCCACTTCGGCGGGCACTGTCTCAGAAGATGCCATTGAAGAAGAAGGGGAAGATGGGGTAGGCTCTCCGAGGAGCTCATCTGAACTGTCTAAACTCAGTTCCAAGAGCGCGAAGGAGCGGCGGAACCGACGGAAGAAGAGGAAGCAGAAGGAGCTCTCTGAAGGGGAGGAGAAGGGGGACCCCGAGAAGGTGTTTAAGTCAGAGTCGGAAGATGGCATGAGAAGGAAGGCCTTCCGACTACCAGACAACAGGATAGGGAGGAAATTTTCCATCATGAATCAGGTAAAGTCTTTGTATTGTCTCAAATAAACCAAAAGAGTCTTGCTTTCTTCATCCTGCTTGGCCTTGCAACTCCCAGACTCCTCCCCAGCACCTGTCCTTCCTCCCCTGGTCAGACAGGTCCAGGTTGTACTCTCCTGCTTGACAGCCTTGCCTCACACTAGTGACTACTTCACACTAGCAAGCTGTAGGTCAAAACACCAGAAGGGACTTTTTCCCCTCCTAGTGGCCAAACTGCCCTATAACAATTGTGTGTGATTGTTGCTAATAATAGCTGTTGTGAAAGTCTTTAGAGTATTTTATTTGAGCCTGTGTGAAAGCTTGTTATGTTGGCACATGCTGATAACCCCAACACTCCAGTGGCTAAGGCAAACAAATAATAAACACAAAGAAGTGTCTGGATGAAATCAGGATTTTCATAATGCCTGTAGACAAAAGACGGCAATGCCAGGTTATAGAGCTGTATGCAACAGGATAGCAATGGCCACGGTCTTGGACAACGTGGAAATAGATGTAGTCGTTATTTGGTGCCCTTTATAAGGTTCCCTTATTCCGTGAAACCTCAGGAAAATAGGCAAAGGTGGACAGGAAGAGTCTCCTGACAGCTTTCACTTTTCCATATCACAGGAAATGTAAAATCTTGTCAAAGGAAATGAGCTTGACTTGGACATTAAACAAATATTGACAATTTAGAATAGTTTAATTAGGAGCTGGAGACATGGCTCAGAGGTTAAGAGCACTGAGTGCTCTTCCAGAGGTCCTGAGTTCAGTTCCCAGTAACCACATGGTGGCTCACAACTATCTGTAATGGGATCCGATGTCCTCTACTGGTATGTCTGAAGACGGCTACAGTGTATTCATATAAATAATATAAATAAATAAATTTTAAAAACCAGAATAGTTTAATTAAAAAGAATGAGAGGATTTCCCTAATGAAGGTAATTCTGCTAATAAAGTCCTGGCTCTTTATCATTGAGTTTGTGGCGTGGCCTGCACCAGCGTGCATACAATCCATTCTCCAGTCATTGGACCCCATCAGGCACCCAGTCCGAACCACCAGATACTTCACATATGTGACTGTTGGTTTCTGCCGTGTGTGGAATTGTCCCATATATAAATGTCCACATCACAGATGATCTTCACATCTTGCTGTGAAGAACTGTCTCCTGGTTCTTCCTCCCAAAGCAGAAACCTCCGCTCCATCTTTCCATCACATTGTACAAGCCTCCTTGTTGCTTTTAATGTGTGTGCCTTCTGTCTATGTGCCTTCTATCTATGCATTTACTTAGGTGGCTTCTATCTATGCATTTGTTTATGTGCCTTCTGTCTATGCTTTTGTTTATTTTCATAGCCTTTCTTCTACTCAAGTCCTAACCTCCGCTTTCATACCCATGGCTGTCATTCAAACACCGTTAGCCAAATGAACACAAGACTGGTAGAAACCTGATTTCCCTTCCTCTAGGACGCCATCATGGCCCAGAGGCCACCTCTGCATCACCTTCTCACCCCCTTTTTCCTGGTCCTGCTCCCTCGGGTCCTGTGTCTGCAGCTTTGCTACAGTTCTGTCCTTGTCTTGAGAGTATCACTGTGCTCTGTAATAGAAACCTCTCTGCTCCTAGGCTTGGCTGTTGGATGATCTCTGATTATCTACAGGCTTTAGCAGAGTCCCAGTGATTGCTCTCTCACTTAGAAAGTAAAACTGGGTTCTGAATTGTCCTGCTGTGCACAAAACTTCTCATTTCTCCATTTGGAAAAAAAAAATGTGGATTGCTAGCAGCCATGGCTGACTTTGTGCCAAGACTGGCTTAGACTGGCATGCCTCACACTAGCAATGCTCTCTGCCCTGAGACTCTCTTGCTGTTTCTCTGACTGTACTGTGTTCCCAGCCATCCTTCTTCACTGGTACACAGACATGGTTTAAGGGATTTTCAGTTTTCCACAGCACAGTTCAGGTATAGGTTCATTTCTTCTCCATTCTCATTGTTTGTTTGTTTGTTTTTCAAGACAGGGTTTCACTGTGTAGATAAATAGATGTCCTGGCTGTCCTTGGACTCACTCTGTTGACCAGACTCACAGAGCTCTGCCTGCCTCTACCTCCCAAATGCTGGGATTAAAGGCATGCGCCACCACGCCTGGCTTGCTGTCACCTGACGTCTCCCACACCTTCATTCTCCACTTATTTCTCTCAGTTTTCAGGACTCACCACACTCCCATAACTATTATCCTGAAGCCATGCTTCTGTTTTGTAAAGTGTCTTCTGTTGTAGAAGTTCTCAGGTCTTTATGGTCTTAGAACATCTTCATATTTTTAAAAATAATTGAAGTGTCCATGAGGGGACTCGGTAGGTAAAGGATCTTGCTGGCAAGCCTGACCACATGAGTTCAGTTCCTGGAACAGACACAAATGGATTCCCATAAGGTGCATACATGTGCACAACAGCACACACACACACACACACACACACACACACACGTAAATGTAAAAGTGACAGAGGGCCCCACAAGGCCTTTTTCTTTAAAAGTATTTTAGTCTATCTTATTAGAAGCTATATTTAAGAAAATTTATACATACTTATGTATTTTAAACTTCCACATGCTGATATATTAAACTCCTTTGCTGTTTTGTGCCAACAGCTCTTAAACCATGCATGATGGTAGCACGCATTATTCTTTGCCAAACTTTGGTTCCCTGGCCTATGCAGAGTTTCCAAATGCTGGAAGATCTTAAAGGCCTTCAAATATAGCAAAGCTGTCAGCCCACAGCTTCCCTCAGATGCTCATGAGAAAATAATAATTTTAAAAGTTATCATCTCAGAATTATCACCAAACAGTTTTGACCTGGATGGGAGGCAGGGTGGTTAGATAGGACTCTAGGAGTCCTTGGATCACATTTTAAGAATCACTATTGGAATGAAAACAGTGAGGGAAAAATAGACTGTTTCAAACCATCTATCTAACCATCTATCATCTACATATCATCTATTATCTATCATCTGTTTATTATCTATTATCTATCAATCTATCTATCATCCATCAATCATCTATCCTCTATTTATCATCTATGTATCTATCATCTATTATCTATCTACCTACCTATCTATCACTTATTATCTATCATCTATCTACCTATTATCTGTTATCTATCATCTATCTATCTATCTATCAATCATATTTCAAACAGTGGTCACATGCCTGTGGATGTCTACAGATTTATGTGTGGACAATGGAAAGGTCCGTCCCTTAGGTCCAGAGCATCCGAGAGCTATTCTCCCCCCAAAAAACCTATAGAAGGTCATATTTCTTAAGTAGCTATGATGTGACCATCTGAGAAGGGCCAGAAGCACTCAATTGGTTGATGAGAACAATTTTTAAAATAAGAAGCAAGACCTTCTCCTTTCATGAACCCGTGACTCAGGAATGAATAGAGCCATGGCCCTGACACACAATAGGTATTTTATTAAATAAAATTAAAGTTTATCATCAAGTAAATAGAGTGTCTTTCTTTAGACAATGCACAAAGCAGTGTCAGTGGAACATGATACTATTGAGGGTTAACAGGGACAAATTACCTGTGAGCATGGCCAGTTTGCAGTGTATAATCAGAGTATAAGCTATTTAAGCTAGTTACATCTACTATATAGAAAGCAGCCCAAGAGATATAAGGAGATAAAAATGGCATGAAGCTTGTAAGGGCCTTGTAGATGGTCCACGGAGATTTAACAACTATAAAAAGGATGTCATACCCAGAAAGAGGTGCTTGATGCTGTGCGAGGGTTGGGAAAGTTGACAGGAAGAAGCTGAACAATGGGAAGGAAGAGAATTTAGACAACAGGAAAGGAGTGGTGTGGCAGCCACAGAGAAGGAAAGTCCTGTGGCAGGGTGGCTGCCTGGTGCACACTGGTGCAGCAATGATGTTAACGAAAACACCCACCAATCCTGGCTAGGCCTGACTGCGCCCGCCTCCTGATGTACAAACTGTTCAGGATGACTCTGGGAGCTACCAAAGGGGCTCGCGCTTTGCTTTGTCCATATGTCTTTCTAGTGAGGCTCTCAGATGGTTTGTGCCGCTGAACAGTTTATTAAATTTCCCTTATATCTAACCCCCATAGTTGCCTGTGAGTGTTCCTTTCATGTGTGACTTAACCAGTCCAAAGCTACTATCCCTAGCTACTTCCTTTCTGTGCAAGCTAGTATTTCCCTTCCCTAAACCACTCCAGAGCTGAGTACCTCCATAGCTCACATACACTCCACATTATTAAAGTTCTCCAGTTTGGGGCTGTCTCAGACCTGCCTTTCCTGCTTTGACCATTCCCTCCTACAGACCACAGTGTGCTCCTTCACAGCATGGATTGAGCATCTGTCTGGGGCAGAGGCATAGACTCCTGGTAGTTATTGTTGAGGCAGGATATTGATATTATGGCCTAGTCTGATCACAAACTTGTGTGATTCTCCTGCCTCAGCTGCCTGAGTTCTGGGATGACAGTATGCACATCTTTTGTTTTTATATGTTTTTTTTTTTTAAAAAAAAAGATTTATTTATTTTATTTACATGAATACACTGTAGCTGTCTTCAGACACACACCAGAAGAGGGCATCAGATCTCATTACAGATAGTTGTGAGCCACCATGTGGTTGCTGGGATTTGAACTCAGGACCTCTGGAAGAGCAGTCAGTGCTCTTAACCACTGAGCCTCCTCTCCAGCCCCTTGTTTTTATATCTTAAGACACCATCTTTCAGCCAGACATTTTTTTACCAGACTGTCTGTGGTGAAGGACTAAGTTACTATTTTCTCCAGTTGTTCATGAGCTGATACTATTGTAAAATGTAACAACAATGAATTTCTAGAAATTATCATATTCTTTGGTGTTATGACAATGTTAATTGCCATAAAATTTCCTAGTGTACATTTGTCTTCTGTAAGCCAGTAGGCTTTGTGCTAGTTCTGATCTGCAAAGGCTGCACTCGTTGCTCATAATGAGTAGAACAAGCTCAGGAATCCAATGAGAATGCACAGCACACGTGTAAGACAAAAAAAGGAAAGCAGAGAGGCCCTGATCTCCCTTACCACCCTCAGAATGCCTGCGCTCATTCGCAAACAGGATACAATCAGCATTCTGGAATCTAACCACAGCGTCATTCACTCTCACCGCTGAGATGTGTCAGAATAGTAATGGAGGGCACTGGGTCCTCCTTCAACATTTATTGCTGAACAAGGCCTGTATGTGGCATGCCACAATCATTCTACAATGACTTTACCTCACATAGGTGAAAATGACCTATGTATGATTCATGACTTTCCTTCCTTCCTTCCTTCCTTCCTTCCTTCCTTCCTTCCTTCCTTCCTTCCTTTCTTTTCTTTTTCTTGTGTGTGTGAGTGTGTGTGTGTGTGTGTGTGTGTTACTAGGGGTAGAACTCAGCCCCGTGTGAAACTCCAGCAAGCACAGTTAACAGGCTGTGCTCCCAGTCCTGATTATAATTTTCTTGATGTAATCCCCAGTGATAAAACTCAGATATGTCTCAGAAGTTTGTGGGGTTTAGAGGCATGTCAGGAAAAGCCCAAGCAGCAAGTGGAAGACACAGGTGATGTGCATTGAAATAGAATTCTTCAAAGAGAATGTAACCCATCTAGGGACAGAGGCTTTGTGCATTACAAAAAGAGGAGGGACCTAGAAACACTTTGAAACATAGAACCAGAAATGCAGTTCTGGACAGAGTTAAGGACAAAATCCTGAACACAACAGCCCTACCAGGGTTATTATTATTAACTGCATATTGCAGTTTTCCTTTAACGTTTGCAATATGTATGCTATATTGGCACAGTAGTCATTTTAGCAGAAAAGTAGGCCTAAACTCTGAGGCAAAAAACTCTGGCTACAGCTTTGAATTGTAAAAGTTCCTTCAAACACTAGTGCCTTTCTCTTACAGAAGTTAGCTCACACTGGGCTTTGTCTCCCTTTCAGCACCTGAAGACTTAGGAACCAGATCTACCTGTGACCTACACAGAGCTGTGGCTGAAATCAAGCCCTAGGGCCCAAAGCTCCCCTGCAGCACCCTCCCCAACCCCCACCCCGACTCCATCCCAGGTCAGCTTATGCAGCTCCTTGCCTTAAGCATGTCAGATGAAAGGAGTATTGAAAGCGTTGGTGCCTACAAACTCTTCTTTAAAACAGGAACCTTTATTACACTACAACACTTTCCTCATATACATCTATTAAGAGAAAAATAGTTATAATCAAATATTCTGGAGTGTTATAAATTCAGGATTGGAATTATTATGAGTGGGACACATACTTTTTCAAGTGAAAACAAATCTAATTTGACCACTTCCTTTGATATAGAAAAACTACCTTTGTGGAATAGATCATGTTTTAGCCTTCCTCTAACTAATAACAGTAAATCTGCAGTCTTAAGACTCTGATACAATGTATTTAAAGCAGAAACTATGAGACTCTGATACAATGTATTTAGAGCAGTTTCTGTGAGACTGTAATACAATGTATTTAAAGCAGGTACTATGAAACTCTGATACAATGTATTTAGAGCATGTACTATGAGACTCTGATACAATGTACTTAGAGCAGGTACTATGAGACCCTGATACAATGTATTTAGAGCAGGTACTCTGAGATTCTGATACAATGTACTTAGAGCAGGTTCTATGATAAAATTGTTTTGCTTTAAAATATCCACACTGCTGATAATTCAACATGGTTTTGCTTATCCCTTTTTCTGTTTTGTTAGTCAGAGCTGCCTTAGAGTAAGAGTAGCACACAGTGTCCTGAGAATCATTAATATCCCCTTCCCAAAACCCTCAGCATTCAGGAAAGGGGCTGCTTCTAGCCAGGCAACACATCCGCTAGCAAGTTCACCACGCTCCATGCTCAACAAAATGAAAAGGAGTGAGTTCATCATCTGGCAGATCCTTAAAATACATCTGGGTGCTAGTCTGCCGTGTGGTTTTTGGCATATAACTTGGAAGGAGTTCAAAGAATTGAATGACATTATAATACAATTCTTTCCAAGATAATATTTACATGAATAAGGGGCCCAACACTTAAAATTGATTATTAGGAATGAGCGTGTGTGAGTCATGTCTTCTTCCCCTCATAAGTAACCCTCTCAACAAACGAGGAAGCACGAATTAAAAAACAAAACAGCCATCTCATTGAAAGGGGTGTGTCAATAGCTACTTCTAAGTTAATTGCTTGTCAAATATACACTAGATAGATAGATAGTAAGAGAGAGATCAGTTACATTCATAAAAACTATAATCTGAGAGAAATTGAAAAATATCGCAGGGACTCATTATCACAGAAGGAAGTTTTAAATTTTAGAGGTGCTTCTTTTGTTCAGAGAAGTATTCAGTGGTGATCAATAAAACACATTTAAGCATAAGAATGCACTTTCATAAAATTTTAGAGGGAATGTGCAAAGAAAATATGCTGAAAGATAAAAATAAATGAAAATTTTGGTCAAGAGTCTTGAACATGTCAGTGCTGGGAATTATGTAATTTACAACTAACTAAATTGGGAAATAAACTATTTACAACTATTTAAATTCTGATTGTAAAAGATGTTAGCTTGAAAGTAGAGAAGAGTCAGCTGACTAAACAGTGGCGTGTTCTATCAGAACTCCAGCAGGTTCTCATGGAGAGAGAGCAAGTTCTGATTTTACTAGGAGTCCCAAGTTGGGTGGCGTTAAATGCACATTCTGTGGGAGCTGGTGGTAAGCACAAGAAACAGTGATTTGCAAGCAGGGTCCATTGGAGATCCTGGGTATTTGGGCAGCAAGGTGTGACTAAGAGTAAGATGTTTGGTAACAGACCAACCTCCCACAGGACTTTCTGGGTCCCCAGTGTGGCCAGAAGACAGCAGGGGTACATTGGGCAGGGAAAGGCCATGTCTCTGGGCAATGCTTGGTCTCACTCCTCTCTTTCTCTTTCTCTTTCTCTCTCCCTCGTCCCCCACCACCCAGTCGCTGCTTAGCATCCCAGGCTCGCCCTTCCTCTCCCGACACAACAGCAAGAGCAGCATCTTCAGCTTTCGGGGTCCCGGGCGATTCCGGGACCCTGGTTCGGAGAACGAGTTCGCAGACGACGAGCACAGCACAGTGGAGGAGAGCGAGGGCCGGCGCGACTCGCTCTTCATCCCAATCCGCGCCCGTGAGCGCCGCAGCAGCTACAGCGGCTACAGCGGCTACAGCCAGTGCAGCCGCTCTTCGCGCATCTTCCCCAGCCTGCGGCGCAGCGTGAAGCGCAACAGCACCGTGGACTGCAACGGCGTGGTGTCTCTCATCGGGCCTGGCTCGCACATCGGGCGGCTCCTGCCTGAGGTGAAAATAGATAAGGCAGCTACGGACAGTGTAAGGAAGGACACGGTGGGCCGGGCTAGGCATGGCAGCCTCCCTTCCTGCAGCCTCCTGCCCGCCTTCCTGGCCTCGTGGGCTGCCTTCCCTTCTCTCCACCGTCCCTCCTCAGTTTCCCTTTACTCGCCCTCAGTCTTCCCTCACTCATTTCCATAGTTTCTGCTTCATCTCCTCCTGCCTTTCCGGGCTCTTCCTATTTTACCTCTTTCCCTTTTCCTCCATCTGAGCAAATCCAGCCACTCTCTGCCCCTCCCCATATACACACACGCTTTGATTGACTGCAGGACAGAATGAAAAATGACCATTTGCCACGACCAGTGAGTGACCTAGTCTGAGCTGGTTTGAAATCACTGCTTCTCTTTCGTCATCTTTTCCTGACTAGGAAAACAGCTTGGAATTTAAAGACTTTACTGTTTCTATTTAAATATATATTATTTTTTTAGTTATTTTCTGCCCCTCTACAAGGATGAGACGTGATTTTTTTTTTCAAAGAGCAAGATCATACTTGATGCTGGGGTGGAAGTTGTACCAGGCAAGCAAGCCAGGAGTGGTTAGGAGTGGACCCCAAGTCTCAGAATGGATTGGAATGGGGAACTGAGGAGCTGGGAAAGTGGGAGGTTGGGGCACGAACACACTTTATGGGGGAGGAAGGGAAGAGAAGAAAGGCAGAAGATAAATTTAAGTGGAGTCGATTGTCAGGCTCTGGAGGAGGAACACATAATAGCTTCAGAGAGTCAATTGTCTAAAGGCTCAGTAACGGTTCCCTCTTTGGGAAAAGCCATCTCTACATTTCTTTAAATTCTAAGCTCTTTTTTAAAAGTTTTAAATTACTAGACCTCAGTAGTCCTAACCCTGCCTACCTCCGGCTTTTTAACGTCTGCGACTGGTGTGGGCCTCTTGAGGCAGCATGTTCTTCTAATGGTCTAACACCTCTGTGCCTCTAACACAGCATGAAGACCACCAACCCCTTAATTAGCATGGCGCATGTGGGAAAGGAAGCAGATAATCGTGGGCAAAATATCTCTGGGTGATCTGTGTTGGGACTTTAGGAAGCTGTTGACTATACAGATAAAGATCCGAAAGGACAGGGCTGGTATATGGAGCTTAATGGAAGCAGAGGTACGTCTGGCATGCCCATGGCCCTCCATTCCCTCTAGCAGCACATGCTGGGTGGAAGGAAATGGAAAAAAGAATTTAAAAATCAGTTTGAGTTGCCTCATCTCTCTCTCTCTCCCTCTCTCTCTCTCTCTCTCTCTCTCTCTCCCTCTCTCCCTCTCTCTCTCTCTCTCTCTCCCTCTCTCTCTCCCTCTCCCTCTCTCTCTCCCTCTCTCCCTCTCTCTCTGCCCTTTTATTTAAAAGGAAAATGCTTTGTCCCTTAGACACTTAGTGATTTACAAGCTACAAATTCCTCCCCCACCTTCCGTGATTGTGGCAGAGCAGCTACGTTTGGTTCTGGGATCCAACCAGGGCCATCTACACACTAGACCAAAGCTCTCCTACTGAGCTACACCCTCTAGAACAGCCTCTAAGATATTTTTAGAACTGTTAGTTACTCTCTGAACACCCAGTCCTTTCCTTCCAGATGGTTTTAATGTCATCTCTGTCCACTCTGTTGGCCATTGCCCTTCTGGAGACCCAATTGTTTACAGTTACAATGAAAAGTAATGACAAACAGTGACTCGGTCCTGCAGCCAGAGCACTGGCCAAATAAACAAAGATCACCATCTTATTACATTTTCATTTGATTTTCACTGATTCTGTAGCTAGGGTAAACTTTGAGCTTGATACCCAGATATATATTCTCTGGGGAAACCAACAAGAGTGGACACCAGTGGAAAGTAAGGATTGGGTCACAGGGTGGTACAGCTGAGGCAGCTCAAATATTCAAAGGCAAATTGAACTGTGATGTATTGATAAAGCTGCCTTTCCCTCCCTCCCCCAGAGAAAAGGTATGAGAGATACCTTGGAAGTATCTAAATGTTAGCTTAGGCATGATCAGGCTGGAGGACTGGGTTGGGTTGGGTTGGATTGGGTTGGGTTGAGAGTGGTTTCTGCTGCACTGTGTAGAAATGTTCAGTTGAGCAGATGGCGGTGCAGTAAGGTTTCTGTCCCTTCCTGCACTGTGGAGTACCATGTAGGCACTTAGGAGATACTTTAAAATAGCCCTAAGTGATGTTGGTGACAGGAATGAAGAGTCCCAAGGCCAGGAGCTCAGAACTCCAGCACAGCAGGAAGAGGCAGCAGGCAAGAGCATCATTATCGTCCCCGAGGGCTTCATAGCCAAGGAAGCCAGAACACTTCGGTTATGGCTGATTCCTAATGGTGCAGGAAGATGTGTCAGTTATACTAACAGGCTCTCAAGAACCAAACAGACCAAGTAGGATGCATCTGCTATGTGGTGTGAGATCAAATCCACATGGAGACAGAGGTGGAGGGGGAAAGACAACTGGTTGCAGGCTAGAGACATTCCCTATGAATGAGCGAATTATTTTTCCATACCTTGTGATTTTCTTATTTATTGATTGATCAACTACATCCATATTCTGTGTGTGTGTGTGTGTGTGTGTGTGTGTGTGTGTGTGTATGTGTGTAACCCAAGGCCGGCAATCACTCTATGACTGAGCTGCATTTCTTTCTATTCCTTGGGTTTTGGTTGGTTGGTCGCTTGCTTATTTTGAGACAAGAACTCACTTTGTAGCTCAGGTTGCCTTTGACCTCTGTGTGTAACCAGCTTAGCATTGAACTCAATACCGTCCTGAGCACTTGCCTGAGCCTTGCCCTCCTGAGCACTGGACCCGCAGACCTGAGCCTCCACAGCTTGCTATTGCTTAATTTTTGTGACCACACTGTAAAGTAAGTGATTTTTGTCTTCAGAGAGAGATTTAGTAACTCGTGTAAGTGAAACTTGAACCGAGGTCTCCTGAGACCCAAGAGATCTTTCTAACAGTTAAAATATTAGCTTCTTTGCAAAGTTAGGGAAATAGTCATTTTTCCTAAAAGGAAATAACATATTAATTCTTTTATGTTAAAACATTATTGTTTTAATTATGAAATTTAAAGTGTTAATTACTCATATGGAAGCCTAGGCCAGATAATCACTGTCTCTTTAGGCTGAGCTATATTGATCCTTACTATCAGATATGTTAAGAACTAACTTGTCTTTATATATGTTCATGCTTTGTGAATTGGTATAGAAGCCATTGATACTGTATCCAGTATCCATGCCTAGGCTTGAGTACAGGTAAGAAATACAAATAAAATTTTAAAAAAGAAAGAAAGAAAGAAAGAAAGAAAGAAAGAAAGAAAGAAAGAAAGAAAGAAAGAAAGAGGGAGAGAGGAGAAGAAAGTCTTCTGGGCATTATTTTATTAGCATATCATAAAAAACATTCACACCCTCATTGATTATGTGGTTGTAATTGACAGAAGTTTTTTTTTGTTATTCATATTTTAAAATTTTTCACTCTTCTTTTTTTGTTGATGCAGAGAAGGAAACTCTTCCGTGTCTTTCTCTCTGAACTGGGAAAGGGAGAACCGAACCGTTGGTCTTTGGTCCTAAAGAAAGCAGGTGCCGCCAACAGTCTAGAACCCACTTAACTGAGAAATCTGAGGGAGATTGCCAATGTCCAGGCTTTGTCTCCTGTGATGCTCAGAGGCCCTCTCTGAGAGGGAGGTGCTGCTGTTGCCTTTGCTGTAGAAGAAACAACAGGGCTTAGGGAATGTAGCAGCCCCTCCCCCCTCCCAGATCACACAGGTGCCAGTGTAAAGCTTGCTCTGCCTTGAGGCCGACTCTAAAGCACAAGCTCTCCTGACAGCTCGTGGGACTCTGGGACCATTTATTGCTTGGCCTGTCTTCTTCTCTGTAAAAAGTAAAACCAAAATCGAGAACACAGGGCAGGAGGCCTTTGCTATAGGGGCCACTGAGAAGGTTAGAAGTCAGACTGTGGTGTCTGGGTGCTTACAGCCTGACTTTGCCGTGCTCTGCCCCATCTCTCTTAGTCCAAAGAAAGATGGAAAGAGTTGTTTGCCTGATTGGAAAGGGTGGGGCCCCTTCTTAGACCATATAGATCCTTTGAGAAAAGGAAGCCATGGTAGACTTATTTCAAAGCAGAAACCCACAGGAATTGTAGAAATGCTAGGTGACTAGTTAATGATTGAAATGTTTCTAAGGAAGCTTTTAAAATACTATAAATTTCAGTTATAGGAAAGTGCTTGATGGCCAGGCAGTGGTGGCACACGCCTTTAATCCCAGCACTTGGGTAGCAGAGGCAGGTGGATTTCTGAGTTCCAGGCCAGCCTGGTCTACAGAGTGAGTTCCAGGACAGCCAGGGCTACACAGAGAAACCCTGTCTTGGAAAAAAAAAAAAAAGTACCTGGCGGCAGATGAAGTTCACTTGTGATTCCTTGTGAAAGCAAGTTAGTATCAGTATGAAGCTGTAGTTTCCTTGGACAGATGTGGAGAAATGTGGGCAGGACTGGCCACCTGCAGATGTAGTCACATCTTTATGACAACAGCTCCAATTTAAGAGGCTGAGCATCGGAGCATCCTGATAGACTCCGTGTTTGGGCTAAGAAAGATGGTGATGGAATGAGCGTGTGTGTGTTTGTGTGTGTGTGTGTTTGTGTGTGTGTGTGTGTGTGTGTGTTTCCTGGGATTCCAGGGTGAGTGTGTGTGTGTGTGTGTGTGTGTGTGTGTGTGTGTGTGTTTCCTGGGATTTCAGGGTGTGTTGGTGTGGGTGTGTGTATGGGTGTGGGGATGTGTTTCCTGTGATCCCAGAGTGTGAGTGTAAGTGTGTGTGTGTGTGTGTGTTTCCTATGACCCCAGGGTTTCATGCATGCTAGGCAAGCACTAAGTTTACATCACTGAGCTATACAACTCTAGCCTCTTTACTTTCTTTTAGATAGAGTCTCACTGTGTAACTCAGGCCTTGAATTTGTGATCTTCCTGCCTCCGCCTCCTAGTGCAGGATTGCAGATGTGTGCCACAATGCTTGACCAACCCAGCCCAAAGGTCAATAATCCACCCACCCCACCACAGTGACCCTCAGCTCCCCTTCCGTGTGGTAAGAGTTGGCAGCAGCTTCTAGAAGGGGTCACTTCCAGAATCCCCAGGAGAATTATAGATGGGAAGCCCACCATACAGCTGCCCTTTCTGAGGGAGTCTAACTTCGGTAGCTATGGTCTGACTGAAGAAACAGCAGCCAGGATTGCTCGTAAAATTGTGAAACGTGACAGCCGCTTTGGCCAGTAGTTCTTGCTGTTCCCCAGAAAGTCACACAGCATTGTATTGTGTCCCAGCAAAGCTGCTCCTGCAAAGAATTGAAGCAAGTTACCACAAAATAGGTATGTGGTAACAGCCATTCATCATGTCACAGTTAAAAGTGGGACAACCCAAGTCCATCAGCTGATGAACAAATGTGTCCCAGCTCCACAAAGGGGCGGAATTCATCTGTAAAGTGGAATAAGGTTTTACGTACTGTGGACGAAGCTTTAAACAAGCTAAGTGAAGCCGCGTTGCAAAGGCCACGTATTACATAGTTTTGTTTAATGAAAAGTGGCAAATCTGTCAAGACAGAAACAGATTATTGATTGGCAGAGTCTAGCAGAGACTAGAGTTAGGAGCGACTCCTGACGGATACAGCCATTAGAGAGTGGTGATAAATAGTTAGAGCTGTACGAAACTATCAATATTCTAAAGACCTGAAGTAAATCATTCATTTTAGAATGGTTTGAAATGATAATTTGTTGCATGTATTTTCATTTCATTTTTTATTGGAAAAGAAGAAGCAAGAACTGAGAACCTCCCTTTTCAGCAGCAGCATTCTGGACCTCAGAAAAAGAGGATGTGTTGGGCCTGACCGCCCAACTTGGAGTTCTGTGCACTTTGAATCTAGAGAGTTGGACTTCCTAGTGACGCGAATGGTTTTATTCGGCACGACACCTGGTTCCATCTGTGCTTGCTGATGCCTAGTGATGTCATTAGGCAACTTCAGCTCTAGCTTATGTCATCGTAGGAGCTGCCCATGCTTGTGTTAATCAGTCTGAGCTGATAAATGCTAGGGAGAGCATCTGCAGGTTTTCACGGGTACCAGGTTACCCGTGAAAACCTAGAGCCATGATCTGCCAAAGGACCCAAGCCCCTGGATTACGGAGAGCAGCCCAGGGAGCCAGCCTCATTGGGGCGTTCCATTAATTATTGTTTTCTTTTGCAACTAAGGTCCAAGCTTACCAGAGCAAATGGATCAAGCTCCCCAGCCAGTCACAGGGGACACTCACCTCTATGAACCAGTAGCTTCCTCATGGCCATGCCCAGTGCCTGCTCTTTCACTCAGTAAAGCATCCCACTGCCTGGCATGCCTGGTGTGCTGGTTTGTATATGCTTGGGCCAGAGAGTGGCACTATTAGGAGGTGTGGCCTTGTTGGAGAAAGTGTGTCACTATGGGCGTGGGCCCTAGTCCTAGCTGCCTGGAGGCCAGTCTTCTCTTAGAGGCCTTCAGATGGAGATGTAGACCTCTCAGCTTCTTCTGCACCATGCCTGCCTGGATGCTGCCATGCTCCCTGCCTTGATTATACTGGACTGAAATCTCTAAGCCAGCCCCAATCATATGTTATCCTTATAAGAGTTGTCTTGGGAGCCGGGTGTGGTGGCGCACGCCTTTAATCCCAGCACTCGGGAGGCAGAAGCAGGCGGATTTCTGAATTCGAAGCCAGCCTGGTCTACAAAGTGAGTTCCAAGACAGCCAAGGCTATACAGAGAAACCCTGTCTCGAAAAACCAAAAAAAAAAAAAAAAAAAAAAGGAGTTGCCTTGGTCTGGTGTCCACAGCAGTAAAACCCTAAGACACCTGGAGTTGCAGATAAAATGCAAATGACAAGTGGCTACAGCTCAGTCTGAATTTGCAGCATGCAGATAGAATGCAAATGACAAGTGGCTATAGCACAGTCTGAATTTGCAGCATGGGTTCTCTTTCCATAACAGAGATAACAGAGGATACTTAGTCACATACCCTGTGACCCAGATTCCCTGTCAAACCAGTCACTGATAGGTTGTTTGGCCCTGTGTAACTCTTTCCCAAGAGTCACCAGAATTGCTGGTAAAAGGGGAAGGACTCTCTGGCAGTTACAGACCACTCCCTAACGTTAGCCTTACTACATCAGGAGTCTGCCCTGCCCCGACATGCCTGTCCCCTCATCGTAGTCTGGTTCCCCTACACTGGGTGGCATTTCTAATCTATCTTACTGTAGCTCGGTTCTTGTTCATATGTGTCGTCTTGTAAAATATATGGTTTTCACCTTCCTACGTTAAACAAGGTGTTTTTGTTTTTGAGATATACCCGGGTATGTAGTTCATTCCTTATTACTGCTGGATGGATCTTATTGCATAAATAGAATACAACATTCAGGGTGTTCCAGTTTGCAGCTGGTATGAATTAGCTTGCTATGAGTATCTTTTTATTGAAAATAGATTTGTTTATAATATGGTACATCCTGATTATGGTTTCCCCTCCCCCAGCTCCCCTCAAATGCTCCCCACCTCCTCCCCTACCCATATCCATGCCCTTTCCTTCTCTCATGAGGAGACAAACATCTAAAACAATTACTAATAATAATACAATATTAATTAATTAACAAACAGAAGAAAAAGATCCAAAGAAAAAGCCCAAGAGCCGGGCGTGGTGGCGCACGCCTTTAATCCCAGCACTCGGGAGGCAGAGGCAGGCGGATTTCTGAGTTCGAGGCCAGCCTAGTCTACAAAGTGAGTTCCAGGACAGCCAGGGCTATACAGAGAAACCCTGTCTCGAAAAACCAAAAAAAGAAAAAGCCCAAGAAATGTATGTGGATGCAGAGACACATACATTTACACATACAAAGACAGAATCCCATAAAAACACAAAAACTGGAAACTATTATATATATATGCAAGGGGCCTGTAAGGTCAAGACAGAATAAAGTTCTTGCTCTCTTCTCTCTATTCCCTTACCCTCTTCCCCCTCTCTCCCCATTCCCCTCCCCACTCTCCACATGCTCAGGGCTGGCCTCTACTTTCTCTCTCTCTCTCTCTCTCTCTCTCTCTCTCTCTCTCTCTCTCTCTCTCCATTTCTGTCCCTATTACCCCCTCAACTCCCCTCCCCATGCCCTAAATAAACTCTATTCTATGAGAGAGAGAGAGAGAGAGAGAGAGAGAGAGAGCCCTCACAAAGCATTATGAGACAAAACCCTTCCAAACATGCCATTGAATTCATGTTGTGTTAGCTGTCTACTGCTGGGCATGGACCTGCCTTGAGGAGTGGTTTGTATAATCAGTGAGACTCTGTTGATGAAAGCCAATGTTGCATTTGCAAGCAGTAGTAATTGGAGATAGCTTCGGGGTTAGGTTCACGTCCACTTCCTCTCTGGCACTTTGACCCCATCAGGTTCAGACCTGCACAGGGTCTGTGCATCCTGCCACGGTCTGTGTGACCTCATGTGTGCATCTGTCCTGCCTGGCCCCCTTGCTGCCCTCCATCCCCGCTGACTCTTACCATCTTCCCAGCTCCAGTCCCACAGGGTTCCCAAAGCCACAGGGCAGGGATTTGATGGAAACACCTCATTTATGCCTTAGTGTTCCAAGGTCTGCTCTCTGTACGTTGTCCAGCTGTGGGCTCTGTGTTCCCCTCTATTGCAGGAGGAAGCTTCTCTGAGGGTGACTAAGCAAGACACTCATCTGTGAATGGAGCAGATGCTGTGAGGATTCGTTTTGTTGCTATATTCCTTTAGAAGAGTGGTAGAATTTGGTTTTCCCCCATGTCCCTGGCCTATCTAGTCTCAGGTCCTTGGCCACCCCAGTGCCAGGGATGGGCTCCATCTCATAAAGTGAGCCTAAAATCCAGTCTGATATCCGTTGGTCTGCAATAGCGGTCTTGCAGGCAGGTCATCATTGTAGATTGAAGGGCTTGTGGAGGGGTTAGTGTTCACCTTTCTCCATTGGTAGCTTAAAGAGCTCCTTCCATAGCCTTGGAAATAGCCTGGGTTGTCCCATAGAGCCCCTTCGGCTAATAATTATATTAGCTGTAACCCATTTCCAGTACTGGTAGCTTCATTTGGTGACAGGAGATGTCCAGTTGAGCCTCCATCTCCTGTGTTATTTGGCAGTTCCATTTAGATCACTTTTCTACGTATATATCTAGGAAGCTTGTACAGTACTGGGCTTCCACAGGAGCCCTCGAATGGTCCGAGTTACACTACCTACTCTTAGTCCCTTCCTCATGGCTCTTCTCCTTCCCTCTCCATCCAATCCTCCTTTCTAGTCCTGTCCTTCAGTCCATCCATAACTATTCTATTTCCCCTTACTGGAGTGATTCAATCCTCCCCGGACCCCGGTATCTTACTCTTGCTCTGTATCTAACAGCTGAGATTATAAAGACCGTAGCCAGCTTGTCAAAAATGTAACAGCTAATATCTACATATAAGCCAATACACACAACATTTGTTGTTTTTGGATCTTGGTTATCCCATTTAGAATGATTCTTCTAGCTCCATCCATGTACTTTTGAATTTCATGATTTTATTTTTTTAACAGCTGAGTAATATTCCACTGTGTAGGTGTTCCATATTTTCTTTATCTATTTATCCACTAGTAGGCATCTAATCTGTTTCTGGTTATTATGAATTGAGTAGCAGTGAACATGGTTGAGCAAGTGTGTCTGTGGCGGGATGTAGAGTCCCTGAGGTATGTGCCCGAGTGGTATAGCAGGCTCTTGAAGTAGATGTAGGTCCAGCTTCCTGAGGAACCACCACTCTGCTTTCCATAGTGGCTGAACATTTGCAGCCCCATGAGCACTGGGTGGGTGCTCCTCTAACCCCACATCCTCCCATGATGTATGGGTGTTCCTCTTACTCCATGCCCCCCCTCTGACAGTGAATGAGAGTGCTCCTCTTACTCCACGTCCTCCCACAGTGGATGGGTGCTCCTCTTACTCCACATCCTCCCACAGTGGATGGGTGCTCCTCTTATTCCACATCCTCCCACAATGGATGGGTGCTCCTCTTACTCCACATCCTCCCACAGTGGATGGGTGCTCCTCTTACTCCATGCCCCCCCCACAGTGAATGGATGTTCTTCTTACTCCACATCCTCCCACAGTGGATGGGTGCTCCCCTTACCCCATGCCTTCCCAGCATGAGCTGTCACTTGTGTTATTGATCTTTGCCATTCTAACTGGTGTAAGATGGAATTTCAAAGCAGTTTTGATTTGTATCTTCCTGATGACTAAGGATGTGGAATATTTCAGTGTTTCTCAAGCATTTGTGTTTCTTCTTTCAAGAGTACTGCTTGGATTTGTGTACTCCGTTTTAATTGAGTTGTTTTGTTGATGTCCAATATTTTTTTTAGTTCTTTAGTTGACTTAAAAAGTTTTTTTCCATTCTTTTGCCTGCTCCTTAGTCAGAATGATGGTGTGTGTCCTTTGCAGTACAGAGCTTTTTAATTTCATAAGGTCCCATTTATTAATTGTTCTTAGTGCCTGTGCTATCAGTGTTCTGTTCAGAAAGCCTTTTCCTGGGCAATTAGTTCAACACTATTCCCTTCTTTCTCTTCTGTTTGAGTCAATGTACCTGGCTTTTGTTGAGGTCCCTGATCTCCTTTAGTTATCTTATTGCTTCAGCTAAGATGTCAAGTGCTATAGTTGACTAGAAATGGAGAGAGTGGACAGCCTTGTCTTGTTCCAGATTTGAGTAGAAATGCTTTGAATTTCTCTCCATTTAGGTTGATACTGGCCTTGGGCTTGCTGTAAATTGCCTTTATTATGTTGAGGTTTGTCCCTTATATCTCTAATATCTCCAGAACTTTTATCTTGAAGAGGTGTTAGATTTTGTCAAAGGCCTTTTCAGCATCTGAGATAATCGTGTGGTTCTTACCTTTCAGTTTGTTGATATGGTGGGTTACATTTACATTTATATATGTTGAACCACCACTGTATCTCTGGGTTGAAGTTTACTTGATCATGGTGGATGATCTTTTTGATGGATTCCTGTATCTGGTTTGTGAGTATTTTATTCAGAATTTTTGCATCTGCGTTCCTAACAGAAATTGGTCTGTAATTCTTTGTTAGGCTTTTATGTGGTCTGGGTATCAGGTTAACTGTGACCTTGTTAAAAGAATTGGGCAAAGTTCCTTTTGTTTTTATTTTGTGGTGTAATTTGAAGAATGTTGGCATTCACTCTTTGAAAGGCTGGTAGAATTCTGAGCTAAATCCATCTGGCCCTGGGCTAGTTTTGATTGGGAGGCTTTTAATGACTGCTGTTTCCTTAGGGGTTATAGGTGTACTTAAATTGCTTGTCTGATCTTGATTTAACTTTGTAAGTCGTATCAAGAATATTGTCCATTTCTTTCACATTTTTTAAAAATTTGGTGGAGTATATAGGTTTGAAAGTATATTTTCATAATTCTCTGGATTTCCAGTATCTGTTGTCACATTTTGCTTTGTCTCTAATTTTGTTAACTTTGATCTTCTCCCACCAACTTTAAGTTAATTCAGCTAAAAGTTTGCCCATCATTGAATTTTCTCAAAGAAACAATTCTTTGCTGCATTGACTTTTGTTTGTTTTATTGGCTCTATTTTATTGATTTTAGCCACCATCTACTCATTTGGGGTTTTAGTTCTTTGTTTTGTTCTAGAGTGTTTAGGTGTGTGGTTAAGATACTAATAAGAGATCTCCACAACTTTTTGTGGAGGCAACTTAGTGCTATGAATTTGCCTCTTAGATGCATCTTCCTTGTGCCCCACAGGTTGTGTATGGTGTATGTTTTCATGTTCATTCAATTCTAAAAAGGTTTTCTAACTCTTTCTTAATTTCTATCTTGACCCACTTTTCATTCAGTAGAGTTGCCCAGTTTCCCAGAGTTTGTGAGCTTTCTGTTGTTGTTGATATCAGCTTTACTCCATAGTGGTCAGTAACCAGAGTTTGTAAGCTTTCTGTTGTTGTTGTTATCAGCTTTACTCCATAGTGGTCAGTAACCAGAGTTTGTAAGCTTTCTGTTGTTGTTGATATCAGCTTTACTCCATATAGTGGTCAGTAACCAGAGTTTGTAAGCTTTCTGTTGTTGTTGTTATCAGCTTTACTCCATATAGTGGTCAGTAACCAGAGTTTGTGAGCTTTCTGTTGTTGTTGTTATCAGCTTTACTCCATAGTGGTCAGTAACCAGAGTTTGTAAGCTTTCTGTTGTTGTTGTTATCAGCTTTACTCCATAGTGGTCAGTAAGATGCAGGGAGTTATTTAAATTTTCTTGTATCGGTTGAGATTTGCTTTATGTCCAAGTATGTGGATATCAGTTTTGAAGAACGGTCTGTGAGGTTCAGAGGAGGGGATGTATTCTTTTGTGCTTAGGTAAAGCACCCTGTGAACGAACGTATGCCAGGTCCATTTGTGGGGTCACTTAGCTTGAGCATGGCTCTTGAGTTTTTGTCTGGGTGACCTGTTTATTGGTGAGATTGGGGTATTGAAGTCACCTGCTATCAGTGTGTGGCGTCAACATGTGACTTAAGCTGTGGTGGTGTCTTTGTTTTTTGGCTTTGGGGGTTGTTTTGTTTTTCAATGAACTTAGATGCCCTGTGTTTTGTGTATAAATGTTGAGAATTGCAGCATCCCCTTGGCAGAATTCTCCTTTGAGTTAATAGGATCTTTTGAGTTAATAGGATCCTTTGAGTTAATAGGATCTTTTGAGTTAATAGGATCCTTTGAGTTAATAGGATCCTTTGAGTTAATAGGATCCTTCTCTATGTCTTTGAGTTAGTAGGATCCTTCTCTATGTCTTTGAGTTAATAGGATCCTTCTCTATGTCTTTGAGTTAATAGGATCCTTCTCTATGTCTTTGAGTTAATAGGATCCTTCTCTATGTCTTTGAGTTAATAGGATCCTTCTCTATGTCTTTGGATTAGTTTTGGTTTGAGGTCTATTTTGTCAGGTGTTAAAATGACTAATCTGGCGTGTGTCTTGTGTCCACTTGGTTGGAATATCTCTATCCATCATTTACCCTGAGATAATGTCTGCCCTTCATGTTTGGTATGTTTCTTAGATGCAGGAGAAGGATCCTGTTTTCCCATTCATTTTGTTATTCTGTGTCTTTTTATTGGGAATTGATTCCATAGATGTTGAGAGTTATCAGCGAGCAGTGTTGGTTGATTGCTGTGTAATCAACTTTGTGGTTGTGATGTGTGGTGTGGTGTGAGGATCTTTTTCCTCTTTAATTGCTGCTCTGAGATTATTTATTCCTTGTGTTTTCTTGGCTGTGTAAGATCAAAAAGAAAGACCCCTACTCTAAACACGGGCTGTTCACGTACCCCAAGAATCACGAGAGACCGTCTTGATGCAAACTGCAAGAGGATTTTTAATCGGAGTTCCAGGACGACACGTATCTCATGCAAGAGACAGGGGAGTCGACCCCGACCTGAAATTTTACAAAGCTTATAAAGGCAAAAACCACAAACTTGGGGGGGGGGAGGAAATAGGGGAAGTCTAAAACCATAAATTTACCTAACAGTTAAGTCATGTGCTACCTTAGGCAACCTCCTGGGGCGTTGAAACATTCCACAGAGGGCGTTGGAACATTCTGTGGTCAGAGGGCGTTGGACCATTCTATGGTTGTTCCAGGAAAAGCTTGCCCCGTAGCCAGGGCCAACGGTTCAGTTCCTTATATTAGTTTAAAAGTTCACCTTCCCTCCTGACACGAGGGACTCCATTTTGTCTTTGGTTACGTACTACTCTTTCAGCTGTGGTTGACTTCTTTAGGCTGAAGTTTTTCTTCTAGTGCTTTCAGGAGAGCTGGATTTGTAGATAAATATTGCTTAAACTTAGTTTTATCAAGGAATATCTTGTTTTCTCCATCTATGGTGACTGTAAGTTTTGCTGGATATAGCAGTCTGGGCTGGCATCTGTGGTCTCTTAGAGTCTGCAGCACATCTGCCCAGGTTTTAGGGTTTCCATTGAAAAGTCAGGTGTAATTCTAGTAGTCTGCCTTCCTATATCACTTGCTCTTTTTCCCTTGCAGTGTTTAATATTATTTCTGTATGTTTAGTGTTTTAACTGTTATGTGTCATGGGGACTTTCTTCTCTGGTCCAGTTGTTTGGTGTTCTGTATGCCTCTTATACCTTTAGGGGCATTTTCTTCTTTAGTTGGGGAAATTTTCTTCCATGAGTCTGTTGAAAATATTTTCCGTGCTTTTGACCTAGGTTTCTTCTCCTTCTTCTATTCTTATTATCTGTAGTTTTCTCTTTCCATGGAGTCACAGATCTTCTGTATGTTTTGTGTCTGGATTTTTTTTTTTAATTTATTTAACTGACGTATCCATTTCTTCTATCTTGTCTTCAATGCCTGAGGTTCTGTCCCTGTTGTATGTTTTATGTCTGGATTTTTTTTTTAATTTATTTAACTGACGTATCCATTTCTTCTGTCTTGTCTTCAATGCCTGAGGTTCTGTCCCTGCTGCTGAGGCTCCTGTTCAAGTTCCTAAACTTTCCATTTCCGGTTTTACCATAATTTGTGCTTTCTTTAGTGATCCCATTTCCATTTTTGTGTCTTGAACTCTTCTCCTCATTGCATTCCAGCGTTTTGTGTGTTTTCATTGATTTCACTAATGGATATATTTATTCATATCCTCTCTCAGGCCCTTGAACATATTCATAACAGAAGTCCTAGGCTTGTGCTTCAGCCACATGGCACACCCTAGGCCTCCTGTAGTAGGATGCTGCGCTCTAGTGGAGACATACCATCCTGGCTGTTACTGACTCTCACGCTGGTATCTGGGGTGATTGTAATTCTAAGTGTTGGTTTGGTCTTGTCTTTGTGGTTTCTCTGCCCTCTCTGAGGAAACTGTGGTGGGTGTGAGTTTCCTGGTGGGAAGTACTTCTGAGTCCCTGCCTGCTGTGACCAATGGGAATAAGGGCAGACAGAACTTATTTCTGAGTATTAAGAGCTGATATGCAGGAATGGGGCTGGCTAGGAGGGCAGGGAGAGGAGGCTGAGAAGGTACCCTGCAGGGAGCGTAGCTGGTGTGTCAGGAGGATCTGAGAGTGCACAGGGAATGGAGAAAGAGAGGGAAGACAGAGAGATGGGGTGAGGAAGGGAAAATTGTAGGAGTGGGTTAGCTTGGTTCCCTGGGAGTAGGGGCAGAGACAGAGGAGAGGCTGAAGCAGGTAGGTCTGGAGAACTGGAGAGGAATGAAGAGCTCCCACATGATTTCAAGGCCTCTCTGTGTGTTTGTGAGAGAGAGAGAGAGAGAGAGAGAGAGAGAGAGAGACAGACAGACAGACAGACAGACAGACTATCTCACTGTATGGCCCTAACCATCCTGAAACTCTGTGTAGACCAGTTTGGCCTTGAACTCACAGAGATCCTCCTGCCCCTGCCCCCTTCTGAGAACTGGGATTAATGGTATGCACCACCACGCATTGCTGAAAGTTTTTTTTTTTTTATTAAATATCTTTGTGGTGAAATCCTGGGGTTATGGTAAATTATGTTTAATGTTTATGATAAACTATAAACTAGTTCTCTAAAATAGTTACTCTATTTAATTTTTTTATTCTAGCAAGTATATTAGAGATAGCTTTGTTAGTCTTTGATTCATTTACTTTATATATTTACCCTATGGTGCTGGTGATTGTACCCCAGACCTTATACACGCTAAAAAGGGAGCAGGGAGCTGCCACTGAACTATACCAGCTCCTGTCTTTTAGTTTTAAAGGAGGTTGGTTTTACTACATTGTCCTGGCTGGCCTAGAACTTAGCAGGCCTTGATCTCACAGACATCTGCCGGCCTCTGCTTTTCAATTGCTTTTTTTTTTTAAGTCCATGAGTTTATTGCTATTTACAGTTTATAAAAAAATTGATTGCAGCGAGGAGGTCAGCACGGCATGAAAAGCAGATCCAGTCACATGTAAACTCATGACTCTACGTGAGGGAGATATCCAGTCACGTGTAAGCTCGAGACTCTACATGAGGGAGACATCCAGTCACGTGTAAACTCGTGACTCTTTACATGAGGGAGACACTGCTCTTCCACAGCAGAGCAGCCGCTGTCAGGCGCCTGTCTGCAGGCATGGCCCAAGAGCATCCAGAGCACTGCTCTTTCTCCAGGAACCCGCCCAGGGCCACAGCCACTGTGTGCTCCAAAGCCCACGAGGCTGGGGCATACAGAGAGGTAGAGCAGTTGGGCTGTTGAAATGTATTCTCTTTTTTTTTCAGCTTTATTTTTATTATTTTAATTATTTATATGTGCATGAATCCATGCCCATGAATGCCAGTACCCAGAGTTCCAAGGCATTGACAGGTATTTGTAAACCACCAGATATGGGTGCTGGGAATCGAACTCTGGTCCTCAGGAGGACCAGTGTGTGCTTTTAACCACTGAGCTGTCTCTCCAATCTGTATATGTCCTCATTAGCACGATATTTAAGATCTTTGGATGATTGTTAACTGGTTGTTGTTTTTTGTTGAGTTGCTATGTTTGTTCTAGATATAGGCGCTCTCTCTCTCTCTCTCTCTCTCTCTCTTAAAGATGTGAATGCACTGTAGCTGTCTTCAGAAACACCAAAAGTGGGCATCAGATCCCATTACAGATGGTTGTGAGCCACCATGTGGTTGCTAGGAATTGAACTCAGGACCTCTGGAAGAGCAATCAGAGCTCTTAACCGCTGAGCCATCTCTCCAGCCCCTTAGATAAAAGTTCTTTAGGATTAGGTTTGTTTGTTTGTTTGTTTTTGGTATTGCGTTCTGCATCTTGTTAAAGAACTCTGCTTCTGCCTCAGTGTATGAAAATGTTTTTAAGGTGGCTCTTGATTTCATATCCACATCTCTGATCATCTCAAATGAATTTCATGTAAGTAAGAACTTGTAAAATAAGAACTAGTCTGGGTAGCTATCCTGCCTCTCAGCACCTCTTGCAAAAGCTCTCCTCTCCCGGCATGTTGGGAACTGCTCACGGTTTTATATACTGTGAGCCTATTTCTAGAGTCCACTTCTCAACTTCTGCCAATACATGCTAACCTTCTTCACTCTTACCTCATGGGAAGTTCTGAAAAGGGAAGTCCAAATCTTTTAAACATGTGTAACAGAGTCCTTCAAAAGCTTATTTTAACCTGATTTTTTTAAGACCCCCTTTCTTTCCCCAGCCTTTATATGTCCTTATTAATTTCACAATCATCAGTTTCATCCTAAAAGCCTTGACTTTTGATGGGCGCAACACTAGACTGATGAGTCCATTTAAAGGGGGCGGCCATCTTAGCTCTAATGTCTGTGAACATGGTGTACTCCTTTGTTTATTTAAGTCTTCTGAAGTGTCTCTCAGAAAAGTCTCATAATTTACTATGAGCGCATCTCATCTTTCAATTGCTTTATTCCTTGGTATCTTTTAAAAATATTTCAATAAGGATATAATTTGAGAGCTTTATTTTTGAAGTATTTGCCAGGATATAGAAATATAGTTAGGTTGAATATTCTATATGTTGTAGCATCTTGGCTCTGTTAGATTTGAAGGGTTTGGAGAAACTTCCATAGAGTTTCTACATATATGATAACACTTTGTGTGAACAACTGTCATGTTTACCAGTTTGCTTTATTGCACAAGCCTGGACTTCAGATTCAACTCTGATAGATATAGTGAGAGATGCCAGCCTTCCTTCTTTCCCGCATCACAGGAAAAGGGTTTACAGTTGGACCAGGATGGATGGTGTTGCTTTGCCAGGGATGTCCTCTCAAGCTGATGCTGCCCTGTTCTCTGTCCTGCCAGTCTGATGACACACTCACCTCAGCTTTCCTTCGTTAAACCCTGTTGCTGGCCCCTGTAACCTCTCTCCAGTCAACTCACACGTGGTGTGAGAAGATAGAAATAAGGGTGATCCTCCATTAATAGGCTTGAAGCTTAACTTTTCTGTGGTTGATGTGAGTCTTTAAGCACACAGCTAGGGTTGGGAGTATGGAATACACGCCCAAGTCCAGTCCTCAGCAGAGGGAGGAGCACTCACTTCCGGGAAGGATCATCATTGATGCTGCTGACTGCACCCCACATTTTAGCCTCCATTTTTACCAATCTTGGTTTTTTTTTTAAGGTTGCTAATAATGCAGTCTGAAGAAATTATTTCTTGCTATATACAGAAACAGAAAATAGACACCAAACCCATAATATAAGGAGCTTCCCATCCATATTTGTCATCTGGTCTTTTTAGGGGTGCACATTTTGAAAATCATCTGTCATCTATTCTGTAGATAGATAGAAGGGCCAACTCAGTAAAAATCTCAGGTCAATGCAATGCCAGAAGTAAGTATCTAATAGAGCCTTCATACATTCATTTTTACATGGCTATCATTTTTACAGTGTAGTAGACTTAATATGATTTATTAAATATTCTATCAGAATAAAAATTATGGCAAAAATAGCTTCTTAGAAACAGTACCTAATCTGAAATAATAGTTAATAAGTCATTCTTACATATACAGATGTTTTTATAGAACTACAAGGAATCTCCAAGGAAATTGGTTGTTTCTTATCTCTATTAGTCCCGCTACATAAACAACACCCAGGTGAACCCAATGCCTAAGTCAGTAGGGCAATGTGAGTAGAAACTCTGAAGAGATTAATTTTGTCATCTGCTAGGAATTATCCTCTGTGCAGTCTTTCACATCTAAACACGTGTAAGGACAGAGGGTTTTTGAATAGCTCCTCAGAAGTTGTTTATTCCCAAAACAACCAAGATTATTTTGTTGCTGTTCTGACACGCTTCTCAAAATGGTTAGCCATCCCTTTGGACAGGACAGAGTGGCGGAGCTCCTCCAAACTAGAAACAGCGGCTGGGGAGGAGCTCGGTTTCCTAATTTTCAGGTACTGGTCTCGGTTTTGGCAAGCGAGCCAATTCTAGCCAAATGTGTGTCTTATGAGACTAGGACAGGGGAACACAGGGTCTGTTCCCATCTCCGTGTCCCCGGGGGCTGTGGCAGTCCTGCTTTAAGGCTTAACCAGAGGAGGTGTTTGGGTCCCAGCCAGATTCTTGGGTTTATTGACGTTCGGGTTAAATTCAAATGACTTGGTTTCTGCCACAGAAAGATCATCCGTGGCCAACTTATGAGTAGGATTATAGGGGCACAAGTCGTTCGTTGTTTGTTTAAGTGTCTTATGGAGCAGGACCCAAATCCAGTCAGAAAGTAGCTGTTTACTCTCAAGATGTCTGTGCCGCATACAGTATCTTGCTGGGATATCTTACCAGGCTGGTCATTATTATAGCTTGCAGGGCTCATGGTTGTGTAAGATTTGTGGGGACTCAAGCCAGACCAAATCCCAGCATGGAGAGCTGAGGTGGGCATGCAGCCTGCCCTTGGCTGAGGAGCTCCTGGAATTTGATAGCTGCATGGGAGAGGAAGGGGGGACACAAGGTTGGGTGGACAGGAAGAAGGTGAGCGGATCCAGGAGAAGTCAGGAGAGGGAGTACACATAATCAAGTCACCTTGTACTAAATTCTTAAAGAACTAGTAAAAGAAAAAAAATATATATATATATTTTATATATATATATATATATATATATATATATATATATATATATATATATATATGCCATGCAGATGGGGCTAGAGAGATGGCTCAATGGTTAAGAGCACTGGCTACTCTTCTAAAGGTCATGAGTTCAATTCCCAGCAACAGCAAGGTGGCTCACAACCATCTGTAATTGGATCTGATGCCCTCTTCTAGTGTGTCAAGGACAGCGTGCTCATATACATAAAGTAAATAAATAAAATAAAAAGAAAAAAAGCCATGCAGATGATAAGGCTCTTGCTCACGCTTGACTGTCAATCCACTGGGGCCCAAGCCTCATGTTAGCCAAATATCACTCATCCTATTTGCTTTATTTTATTTTATTTCTCAGGCAACAACTGAGGTGGAGATTAAGAAGAAAGGCCCTGGATCTCTCTTAGTCTCCATGGAACAACTCGCCTCCTATGGACGGAAGGACAGAATCAACAGTATAATGAGCGTTGTCACAAACACACTAGTGGAAGGTGTGTGCCCTGTCTTACCTATTGGAGCAGCTGAGCTGTGAGTGTGTAGTGTGTGTGGTAAATACAGCCCCGCCCCTTGTAAAGCCCGGTAAGCCTTTGGAATAGATCTCACTACATACAGAAATCAGGGTCACAAATTGTCTTCCCAAAGCTGCGTGTAGAGAATCAAATGAAGCACCTCAGACCTGCCAGCAGCATCACACACAGGTGATGCTTAGACAACTCAGAAAATGTGTCCTGAGGCTAGCAAGCCAGTGCTCCACACCATCATCTCGGGGACTATGCTTAGTGCTGAGTTAGCCTGGCAGAGAGAACCATGAGATATCTGAAGCCTCAGAAACACCCAGACTCAGCTAGAACAGCCCATAGCAAGGAATACAATACAAGCAGAAACCTCCAAGCGGAGCCTGGGGATATAAACCAGAGCAGCAGAGAGGCTGGAACGTGCCAGGGGTACCACGGCCTAAAGGAAGCTCCCAGCAGTTCCACACAGTGTCGAGGGAGAACCGTAGGGAAGGAGTCACTAGAGGATCCCAGGGAGCTGCGGGGAAACCATCCTTCCTGGCCTCTGCCTCTGGGTACCTTCCTCCTCTCTGCTCTGCTGACCTACTCTACAGCCCTTTAGGTTTTCCCTGAAGGAACTTGTGTGTGCTAGACTGTCCCTAGCTGCCACTCTCTGAACACCTCCAAGAACCACAAACCATAAGCCTCTCTTCGGGACTTGGTACACAGGGAGTGAGCAGCCACTTTTGCATCGTAACTGTCTGCGGGGGTTGTCGCTGTGAAAGCTGAGTCCTCTGGGCTGTGGGGCTTCTCCCTGACACTGTGTGGAACTGCTGGGAGCTTCCTTTAGGCCGTGGTACCCCTGGCACGTTCCAGCCTCTCTGCTGCTCTGGTTTATATCCCCAGGCTCCGCTTGGAGGTTTCTGCTTGTATTGTATTCCTTGCTATGGGCTGTTCTAGCTGAGTCTGGGTGTTTCTGAGGCTTCAGATATCTCATGGTTCTCTCTGCCAGGCTAACTCAGCACTAAGCATAGTCCCCGAGATGATGGTGTGGAGCACTGGCTTGCTAGCCTCAGGACACATTTTCTGAGTTGTCTAAGCTCACCATGTGTCTGTCTGTCTGTCTGTCTGTCTGCCTGACTCTCTGTGTGTTGGGATGGGGTGCCATGGCAAGAGAATCCCTAAGAAACCCCTGTGGTAGCATTGGTACCCCAGAGGTGCAAACAACGAGAAATAGCACTAGGCGTAAGAATATCAAGTTGAACAACATTCTTTCAGCTCCCTGGGCAGCCGCCATTCACTCTGGGTTTTCAGTTCCCACAGAGGTCAGTGACTGATTCTGGGTTTTCAGTTCCTGTTGAGGTCAACATTTGATAGATCGTCTTCAAGCTTTGTGGCATGTGTGTTGAAGTTTCAGGCAAACTGCTGCAGACTGTAAGAACTACAAGCTGAGGAACACTAGCTTGAGAATTTTGGCTAATTTTATTATGCACTTAGAGCCCAAGACAGAATTTTTCCAAGTGTGTGTGTGGCAATCGAGATAGAAAAATCAGGCTTCCTCAGATACATTCATTATTGGCAGAATGATCTGTTCAGCACAGCGATTACTGATTGCTCATTGCCGTGGCCTGGCACAGGGTGTGGCCAATGTGGACACTCAAGCAACACCATCAAACTGGCTTTGCTGTGCTGGGGCAGTGGAGTATTGGTGTGGCATCACTTCTGGAGACTTTGATTGATTATGAGCACTCTGAAAGCTGACCTTGTCTTCCTCCCTCTGCTCTACACAGTCTCTTCTTTCCACTAGACACACACACTCACACACATACACATACACACTCACACACACATACACACTTACATACACACACACTCATATACACTTACACTCACACATATTCACATACACACTCATACATACCACACATATGCACACACACATACATATACACTCAAACATGTATATGTACACATATACGTGTGTGCATGCATGCATACATGCATGCGCATGCTTGCACATGCACACACACACACACACACACACACATTCACACAGGACGGAAGCATCACTCAGGAGATGGAGATGGCTGTAGCTGTAATTATGTTTCCTAAGGAAGAAAGCTATTCCAGCACTTCTCTGCTGGTAGGCTCGACTGTTCCCATAGCCTGTGCCTGTCCTATCACCACACCCTCCAGTCCTGTACCTTGTCTTGACTCCTTTAATTGAAGCTAATGAGCTGGGACAGCTATAAGCAAAGAGCAGTGAATGGCTGCAACTGAGTAGTGTGAGCAGATTAAAGACATTAACCAAGAGCCACTGGTTTTAACCACAGCCCTGGCTCTAGTTACTGCTTGCTACATTAAGAGCATTAAATGAATAATTATCCTGCTTCCAGGACTTGCAATTGGAAAGGTCTGATGTCATTTTAATCCAAAGATTTAAATAATTGCTTTTGAAGCCAAGAAACAGACTCTTGCCTACCCAAAGGTTTAGATACCGTAGTGGAGAATTCTAGAATTGGTTCTTAAGAAGAAAAGCCTCTCTGCCCCTCCCTACCTCATCCTGTAGAAACTCATTCAGCAGTGTCCTGTAGACTCTGACAAATCCCCAGCTAGCAGCGCCATGAGCTCTGCGATGTGTCAGCACTGGGTCGGATGTAGGCAGGCGAGTGCAGCCTCACTGTTCCTAAGAGCAGTGAAGAACACTGAGGAAGAGAGCGTGGAGGAGGCAGTGCTTTAGTGCTGCTGTGTGACAGTTCTGATTCCCTAGGGAGGAATGGCCATGGCCATTGCTGCCCCTCAAGCATCTGCCCAGTCCTTGCTGCTGAAAACTGCCCAGGCAGTGGGCACTCTTTCCTGCCCTGCCAAAAACTGCTGGAAGTTTTTGAGTCGAGGAAAACTCTTGCCATAAATCTCTTGGTTCCTCAAAGTCACTGTCTTGGTGGACTGAGGGTGTACATTGGAAACAGTCTCCAGTATTCCTGGGACTGACTCATCGGACAGCCCTTCAAAAAATGCCCAGAAGGCAGGAGAAAGACCACAAACTCCAGACACTCACCTCCTTATCTCAGCTCATTCCCAAACCCTGTGCTTTGCCACAGAGGCCTGTGGGGCTGGCCAGTAACAGCACAGAGCCCGTAAAAACATCAGGTACAATGTGTATCTGCTGTTCCTGTCACTAGGGAATCTGAAGCGGGAAGACCCAATGAACCCATGAGGTAACATAATGAGACCCCATCTCCAAAAAAATGATACAAAGAAACTGAGAAGCCTCCATTGAGCCAAGGATCCATGAAACCAAGTATCCACTGAGACAGGACCCACTGAGACAGGACCCACTGAGACAAGGACCTTCACCTCTCACACTCACTGTGCTCTCTGTGGGCCTGACCTCCCGGGGCTCTCCCCAGCTCACCGATGTAGCTAGGGATAGGAACCAGCCTGCAGGGATCCTCTAAATGACCCAGAGGTAGAGAACCCCCTCACTGTCTGCTAAGACATGGAGACCAGCGCAGCGGAAGGTGAGGCAGTCATGTCATCTCTCAGATGTGAACAGTCGGTGCTTCATCTTCTCCAGCAGAACTGCTAAGCTGCAGACATTGCGAGAAGGGAGGAGATAAAAAAGGAACGGAACCGAATTTCCAAATATGCACTGTAAGAATTTATGGAAATAAGAGAACCTTTTCGTTTTTCTTTTTCGAGGATGAAAACTAAATTTACCTTGGGAAAGGAGGGAGTTCTGCGGGAAGGAGGCTGAGGCAAATTCTCTTCACAGACTTCTTCCCCCCCCCCTTCCCCCGCAGACTCCCACGTGGCTCTCACTGGGGCCCTTCAGTCTGAAAACCAAGGCAACCATTTTCTTAGCAACCAGGGAAGCCAGTCTGAGACCCAACTCAAACCACCCCTCCCTAAAATTAAAGTCATTGCCATGGGCCACACCAGTTGGCTGGAGGAGGGGAAGCAGACTGGTTGACATCCCCTTCTAGAGGAAACATTGGAAATGTTTGTGTATTTTGTTTTTATTTGTTTGCTTACTTGATCGATGGTGGGTTTTGCTTTTATAAAAATCAGGGCTTATTATGCAGCCCAAGCTTGTGCAGTCATTTAGCCTAGGCTGGCCTCAAATTAATACATTAGTCTCCTGTATGCTCGGTTTACAGGAGTGCCCAGCTTTGGGGAGGATTTCATTTTTATTTTATTGATGTCACTGGGGTTAAAGTCCTGTGGACCCACTTCCTGGTCTTAAGGATGTCCTCCTGAAAGATTTTTAAGTTCAACTTTATATATATATATATATATATATATATATATATATATATATATATATATATATGGAGAGAGAGTTTATTTAGATCATGGGGAGGGGAGTTAAGAGGGTAATAGAGGCAAATAAAGGTGGAGAGAGTAGAGAAGTAGAATAGAGGCTGGCCATGAGCATGGGGAGGGGGGAGCAAGGGGACAGAGAGGGAGCAAGAAGCCAAGAGACCAAGAAAAGGAACAAGAGAGCCTTCTTGAAGAACCTCTTCACTAGATGAGGAACTGTTTCATTTCCTGTAACTTGAGGAGGGTCTTGCAGTCTGAACAACGGTTGTGGTTGGTGTGGCCACAAGCCTTAGCTGTCTAATCATTCTTGTTATTTTGGCTTCCCACATAATCAGAGACCATTTATTCAGTGTCTGTTCAGTGCGAGAGTCCCACAGTTCTGGGGACAGACCTGAGGGAGGGTATCAGTGTCAGCATGGCTCTAGAGAGGGAGCCTGGGAAGGAGGGCGTGTCTTGGACCTGGCTGCAAGCTCCTCCCCTCACATCAGACAGAGCAGTTCCTGGCTGACCTTTATGTAGGAGCCACATGAGGCGGTTGAAAAGCTAGGTCTTTCTCTTAAGAGAGATGGGACTAAGACCAAGTAAAGGAAGGGAAAAAGAAAGGAAGTATGGAGGGGTGGGGAGAGATGTTACAGGAAGAGAAGGAAGGACTGAGAGTAGGAAAGGGAAGAGAGGTGGAGGTAGAAGAGAGAGAAAGGAGAGGGTGCACCCCGGGTAACTACCTCAGCTCTGGCTGCAGCCTCACTGAAGGTAGGATATGCTCTGGAAGCAGCAGACACATGCATGGTGTCTGTCCGTCCCTTTCCTGCTAATGGAGAGGGCATTTCTGCCAGACACACTTTCCAGAGCTCCCACTTTCTGCTAAGGTCCAAGGCACCTGGTGGATATTTCAGTTTGTTTAATTGCGTTTGTGTATGTGTTAGTGTAGGTCTGTGCATGTGTGTGCAGATACACATCTGTGGTAAGGAGGCTATGCTGGCTACCAGTAAGCTCCTAGGGATCCGCCCACAGACATACACTGCTGTGTTCAGCTTTTATGTGGGTGGTAGGGATCTGAACTCAGGGCCCAGGGCTTGCACAGTAAGCATTTTACTTACTGAGCTGTCTCTCCCAGCCCCCAGTTTGTTTCATTCTTATCGCTGCCCCCCAAAAAGTGACTTAACCTTTTACATGGTCCCACAATTAATAGCGAGTATCCTAGTCTGGTATTATAGAGAAGGGACTTTCCCTTTTATCTTAATGTGAAGGAAACCTGAGAAGGGTCAGCAGACAAGCACCCTTTACTCACAGATTTAATAAAGACAGCCACCTGTCCAGAGGAAGATACTCTGTATCCTGTTTTCTCGTTGTACCAGTGGTTCTCACCCTTCCTTCCTTCCTTTAATATAGTTCCTCATGTTGTGGTGCCCCTCCAACCATAAAATTATTTTTATTGTTACTTCGTAACCGTAATTTTGATACTGTTATGAATTGTAATGTAAATACCTGTGTTTTCTGCTGGTCTTAGGTGACCCCTGTGGGAGGATTGTTCACCCCCCCAGGGGGGTCACGACCCACAGGTTGAGAACCACTGCTCCATAGTAAGGGCTCTCTTTGTTTGCTCTCTCCAGAGCTGGAAGAGTCTCAGAGAAAGTGCCCACCATGCTGGTATAAGTTTGCCAATACTTTCCTCATCTGGGAGTGTCACCCCTACTGGATAAAACTGAAGGAGATCGTGAACTTGATCGTCATGGACCCTTTCGTAGACTTAGCCATAACCATCTGCATTGTTCTGAACACACTGTTTATGGCAATGGAGCACCATCCCATGACGCCACAATTCGAACACGTCCTGGCTGTAGGGAACCTGGTAAGATGGAGCAGGGTCTCTGAGGGAACGACTTGAGTGTGGTTTCACTGAGGGGCTTTTCCTGGTGTGGGAAGCTGGAATTTAGTTAACAAGGAGGTGATGGTTAATTGGAGATGAGGGTGTCCATGTGCCCTGGTGCCCATGCTTCTGCCAGCGGCAGTGCACCTTCAGCTGCATCTTCTCTGCAGAATTCTGAAGACGCCTCTTAGAGCTGTTGGCAGAAAGCCAGCTACTGTGGCAGAGTGGGAGACAGGACAGTGGGCCGGTTCAGCACCCACACCAGGACTTCTGGGTTGGTTTGGAGAACCCCTCATCTGTTTCTCGTGTTCATCCCCGTGCTGTTCAGAACCCCTCTTCCCCTGCCACCTTAAGTGACAGTCCCCTAAAAGAAGGGGTTCCCGTGATGCACAGAGCACCCTGCACTGCCTGCACTGTGGGATCTTACCTCCCATATGCTGTCATTTATGAGGAACATTCAATTCCAAACTGCTTTCCCCTCCGATCCAACTTCTGGGCCATCTTCCAGTTTCTGCTATTAGCTGATCCCTGCCAAGTTTCTTGTAACGTTAAGTCATATATCTAATTATATTATTTAGAAGATAAAAGCATGAAGTTTTAAAACATCAAGAAGTCATGACTTTGGGTTACATTTTCCTTTAGTACAAAGATGAGAAATTGTTGGTTTCTAATGGTTGGAACCCAGGCTCAAGCTCCAGTACCCGATGCTGGGTGCTTCAGCACACATGTGGTACCTACCACCAGCCCATTAGCATCCCGACCACTGCCCTCCATATGGAAAGTCCTTCATACTTCCAAGACTGACAGCCTGCACAGGCCTCCCTACATACCTGCACGTGTGCCCTGCTTGACCATGAAGAATTATTTGATCCCGCCTGGACATATCGCTCACACCCCCGCACCCCATAGGCTTTCTCTAGCGTGGAAACTCTCTTCGCCCCACTTAGACCCTCCTCACACTGTGCCACCTATCTGTGTACCACTAACCAGACACTCACTTCCACCCGGCTCAAACCAGACCACATCCTCACCCTCCTGTCTCTCAGAATGGGCCACTTCTCCTTAGGGGCACCATCCCTACCTTACATGGGGCCTTCTGCCCCCTACAGCAGGACCTTCTTCCTTACATGGTGTCTTTGCCCTACTTAAGCTTCCCGTCTCTGCCAGCCCTACTTCACCCTTCAGTGTGGATACATTCTCATCCCTCTTGGCCCTCGGTGCCAGTGTAGAGTAGCCATCTGTCTTAGTCAGGGTTTCTATTCCTGCACAAACATCATGACCAAAAAGCAAGTTGGGGAGGAAAGGGTTTATTCAGCTTACACTTCCATACTGTTGTTCATCACCAAAGGAAGTCAGGACTGGAACTCAAGCAGGAGCTGATGCAGAGGCCATGGAGGGATGTTCTTTACTGGCTTGTTTCCCTTGGCTTGCTCAGCCTGCTCTCTTATAGAACCCAAGTCTGCCAGCCCAGAGATGGTCCCACCCACAAGGGGCTCTTGATCACTAATTGAGAAAATGCCTCACAGCTAGATCTCATGGAGGCATTTCCCCAACTGAAGCTCCTTTCTCTGTGATAACCCAGCTGTGTCAAGTTGACACAAAATCTAGCCAGTACACCATCCAAGGCAGATCTTAGCCCACTATTAGTAGCCCCTCCAGAGTGGATAGAAGCCCCGCCCCCTGGCTCCGATAGCCATGCTATTCATCCTCATGATCATCTCATTCCTTCTTGAGAACTGGCTTCTGATGCTGGGAATCAGGTCGCAGAGGTACCCTGCTTAGCCCCAAGAACCAGAACTGGCCCCTCCTTGTGGATTACAATACCATTGCATAAAAAGTTCTCTGTAAAAAAAAAAAAAAATATATATATATATATATATATATATATAATCAGCTGGGCGGCAGTAAACACCTTTAATCCTAACACTTGGGAAGCAGAAGCAAGCAGATCTCCAAGTTTAAGGATAGTCTGGTCTACTGAAAGTTTCAGAACAGTCATGGCTTAAAAAAAAAAGTAATAATCAATAAGAGTCATATGTGGGTAACCTGCACTGAGGTATTGTGGGTCACCCACCCTGAGGTATTGTGGGTATCCTGCCCTGAGGTATTGGCCTTCAAGCCTCTGTCCTATAATTTGGCATTCTCCCAGCATGCCAAAGGGCTAAGGCCTGTGGAATAGGGACAGCCCTAGGAAATGCAGTGTTCTGTGTCGCAGAAGAAGCAGAGAGGAAGGGAGTAGTTCTTGCATACAACATGCTATAGATGAACTGGCTGTTATACTGAGAGGTCAGAAGGAGACACCAAGTATCCCACAGTGGGGGGGGGGGAGGTTCTTGAGAAAGTTTCATCCAATGGGACAGTAACGAGCAACAGAATGGATCAGGAAGGACATGCAACAGCTGAGACAGACTCACAACAGCTGAGATAGACCTGCAACAGCTGGAGAATTAGGCCCAAGATATTCTGTATTGCGATATATATGCATTTAAAAACTCAGAAAGAGCCGGGCGTGGTGGCGCACGCCTTTAATCCCAGCACTCGGGAGGCAGAGGCAGGCAGATTTCTGAGTTCGAGGCCAGCCTGCTCTACAAAGTGAGTTCCAGGACAGCCAGGGCTATACAGAGAAACCCTGTCTCGAAAAACAAACAAACAAACAAACAAAAAACAGAAAGAGATCATAGAAAATGGTAACTGTATGCAAAGCAGGGAGACCATGGACTTTCTTCTGGTTTTGAACACTTTGGACAATATGTGATTGCTTTTATCACTTAAACTGTATCATATGTCTAGATCTGGTAATATATAATAGCAACATATATCAAAAATTAGAGTATATTGTAGACAATTATTTTATAAGTGTTACGTCCTATTAATTGATGTATACTTGTGTGTGTTTATAGGGTATGGCTATTATTTCAATACATGTACACACTGTACAGTGATTAGTTCAGAGCAATTAACAAATCTGACACCTCCAAACACTTACCTTTCTTAGCTATGACCATCAGAGTCCTCTCTAGTTACTCTGAAACATGAAATACGGATACATTGTTGCTGATTATAATTACTCCCCCCCCCCAAATTAGACCACCAGATGCCTGCCAGCCTTTAAAAGGCGATGGCCTTCTGTTCATGTTGCTTAGATTATTTCTTGTTTTTTTGTTTTTTTTGTTTTTTGGTTTTTTTTTTTTTTTTGGTTTTTCGAGACAGGGTTTCTCTGTCTAGCCCTGGCTGTCCTGGAACTCACTTTGTAGACCAGGCTGGCCTCGAACTCAGAAATCCGCCTGCCTCTGCCTCCGGAGTGCTGGGATTAAAGGTGTGCGCCACCACGCCCGGCTCTGCTTAGATTATTTCTTAATCGCATGCCCACCCAATATGTACCAAGTGGCTCTGGCGACAGAGATGGAAGTGCTGGGACTAAGAACCTCATTCAAACAAAAAGGAGCCTGTCCTGTGTCATATAGGACACCCATGGGACATGCAGGTGTTGATGGCCTGCAGCATGGAGGCCAAAGCTGGCTCTTGATTCTTCGGTATGGTGTATTGACAGAGATGATAAGGTGTGTTCGTTCTGGTATCACCTCCTTACCTCCTGCCTCCGCTTCTTCAGGTGTTCACTGGGATCTTCACAGCAGAAATGTTCCTGAAACTCATAGCCATGGATCCCTACTACTACTTCCAAGAAGGCTGGAACATTTTTGATGGATTTATCGTCTCCCTCAGTTTAATGGAGCTGGGCCTCGCAGACGTGGAGGGGCTCTCAGTGCTGCGGTCTTTCCGATTGGTATTCCAGATTCCTCCAATTTCTCTGCGCGTTTCTGTCTTACAACTACCAGACAGCACTTTTTATAAAATAGCTTAGGGCATCTCCTGAAGTGCACCTGCCTCGCTGCAGTTGGCTCATTAGTTGGTCTCTCCATTAAAATCTTGAAACCTTTTCTGCTAAATGTCAGAAGGTGTAAAAGTTAGGGTTTGACATCAATAAGCCAAAAAAGCTAGTTCTTAAGAGGTTCCTTAGAAAATAATGATGACTTCAGAAGATGAATGCTTCCCAGGGCCTTTTGAGGTCATTTGATTGGCTCCTCTGGTTATTTCTCTGAGTACCTCCCCTGAGGTCATTTGATTGGCTCCTCGGGTTATTTCTCTCCCCTAAGGTCATATGATTGGGTCCTCGGGTTCCTCTGAGTATAATCTCCCCAAAATAAAGAGAATCTCTGTATTTAAAGATGGGGCTTTCTTCATTTCTTCAATGTGGTACCCCCTTCCAGAAATTGAAATTAAGATATTGTTTTATTAAATTATATTGAAATTAGTCATTGAACATTGACTTCATTTTCCATGATATTAGTGATTAATGTCATATTATTAACTTGTTTGTATAAGGCCGTGTTTAAATGGGTCAGTAATTCTGGAGAAGCCACCATAAACACAGGAGTAAATGACACCTGGAGCCACCAAATGACCTTGCTCAGCTTGTTCTTCTCTCAGTCAGGACAACAGCTGAGGGTGTCTCGTGGAGACAGTCGGCTTCCTGAGGAACGAGTCGGCTTCCTGAGGAACGAGCCGGCTGGTGCTCCTAAAACTGACACTGCGCAAGAGGCGCCTCACTGAAATGGCTGCTCACGGTTTTGTTTTGTTTTGAGATTTATATTTTTTACTTTATGTATTTGGGTATTTTGCCTGGATGTCTGTGTGCTGCATGCAGTCCTTGAGGAGACCAGAAGAGGGCATTGTGTCCTTTGTAACTAGAATGACAGGTGGTTGTGAGTCACCATAAGGGTGCTGGGAATTGAACTGGGGTCCTGTGCTCTCAACCCCTGAGCCATCTCTCCAGCCACCCCCACATAGTTGACTTTTTTTTTTTTTTTTTTTAAAGATTTATTTTATTTATTATATGTAAGTACACTGTAGCTGTCTTCAGACAATCCAGAAGAGGGCGCCAGATCTCGTTACGGATGGTTGTGAGCCACCATGTGGATGCTGGGATTTGAACTTATCACCTTCGGAAGAGCAGTCGGGTGCTCTTACCCGCTGAGCCATCTCACCAGCCCCATAGTTGACTTTTTAAAAACTAGTTTTATCTCGACTGCAGGAGAAAGGGTTAAGAGAGAGAAGAAGCGGGTGGGAGCGGGTGGGTAGGGGAGCAGGGCCGGGATGGGGGAGGATATAGGGAACTTTCTGGATAACACTTGAAATGTAAATGAAGAAAATATCTAATAAAAGTTGAAAAAAAAAGAGAGAGAGAAGAAGCCTGAAAACTAATATTTTGAATAACTCAGAAGCCAGGCAGGGATAACTGTGAGTGGTCCAGAATGGAGCCCAGTGACATTCGAGCTTTCAGATCAGACCTACATCTCCAGTCAGCACCAGTTACTGCTGTGGACATCGTCTAAAATGTCTATAACATGTGGCACCTGACACTGATACTTCACGGCAGAGATGTTATTATTCCATTGGCCAACACACCCTGGCTTCGTGCATCATAATTCCCAACCTGTTTGCCAGGACCTTGTGATGATTACAGAATATAAACACTTATGATCGACAGACACCAAAATCTGTGTTTTCTGAATTATTAACATTGGTTGCCCCTTCCACAGATGTTTCCTGCATGTGGTACTGCCTCTCCTTGCCCCAAATTATTCTGAACATCTTTCATGTCAGCCATTGGTTAGTTGTTGGCAAGCAAAAGGATATCCTTAGCATTTTCTAATGCGTGCTTTTTGAGGTAACAAATGCGCGTTATTTTCTTGTTCTTAGAGAATCCTGCAGATTGCATGCCCCTTGCCAGTTCGTCTCTTTGAGAACTCAAGAGTCGAATCAGAAATGCCTGTGCTCTGACTCAATGATGTAAAAGATCCAGGGCCAGTCCTTGGGACCTGGACTTAAACTTTTCATTCAATTTCTGAAATTCATCAGTTTTCTCTTATCTGTAACTCAGTTTAATTGCTTTTAGTTTGAGACATGATCAGGAGGTTCTGAGAATTTCCTAAGGATGATAAATAAATTTAAGCCAATCTTTCTAATTCTGCATGTTTTTTTTATTATTTCAGCAATGTGGGGTAGCAGATATTTTTTCATTTTTTTATTATTTGTCTCCTTAGCTCCGAGTCTTCAAATTGGCCAAGTCCTGGCCCACCCTGAACATGCTAATTAAGATCATTGGGAACTCCGTTGGCGCCCTGGGCAACCTGACCCTGGTCCTGGCCATCATCGTCTTCATCTTCGCCGTGGTGGGGATGCAGCTCTTTGGAAAGAGCTACAAGGAGTGTGTCTGTAAGATCAACCAAGAGTGCAAGCTGCCGCGCTGGCACATGAATGACTTCTTCCACTCCTTCCTCATCGTCTTCCGAGTGCTGTGTGGGGAGTGGATCGAGACCATGTGGGACTGCATGGAGGTGGCCGGCCAGGCCATGTGCCTTATTGTGTTCATGATGGTCATGGTCATCGGCAACCTGGTGGTTAGTACCAACGTCTTCTTCTCTACCACCTTCTCTGGTGAACTCTTTCCTGGCCCAGATATGCTTTAAGGTCCATCAGCTACCAGTAGCATCTCAATGACCAGAAATGTCCACAGACTTTGCCACGTGTTCAGTGGGTAACTTGTGCTTCTGACAGCAGGGAAAGCGGCTCTCATGGTCTCTATAAAGTGGCTCACACAGTCCCTATAGAGTGGTTCACACAATCCCTATAAACTCACATCAGTTCTCCCAGTTCTATAAGAAGCTTCCTTGCACTGGACACATTCCTTGAAGCCAACCATGGCTCTCCCATAATAAAAAACGGTCACCACGATGCATCTGCAATCCCTGACATTCTCCACACGCCTCCCCCATGTCCAGGTCCTTCCCCACCCCTTTTGTGAAGGCATATTCCTGAACCCACAGCCTTCCTCACAGCATCTCTTGGCTGCATCTTTGCATTTCTATAGTAGAGTCAGAGAATACCTGCATCATAGTCACACAAGGTGCATACAGTAAAAGAAAGGTCGAGCCAGGCCCTATACCAGATCAGAGTCTCTTCAGGATAGGCCAAGGAGATATATGTGTTACCAGACATCCAGCTGCCTCCAGCTGGCCAGACTATATCAGCCCATCTCTGTCTCTGCCCCAACCTTCTGATGTAGCTAACAGGAATGACTCCTTGAGATCTTGGTCATCATTTATACCCCTTCATTTAGCAGCAGTTAGCAAGCTGGGTGGTTCACTCCTGTAATGCCCTCAGGAGGCTGCGGCATCGGGATTGTGAGTTTAAGGCCAGTTTGGGCTACATAATGAGACCAAAACAGTAGTATGTGTTAATCCAACACAGTAAAGTGAGGACTTTAAAGCACTGCTGGGTGTCTGGCTCTGCAGTAGACACTGAAGTCAGAATACTAACCCGCTCAGGCTTTGAACTCCTGACTCCGGTGGTCCTGACTCGGGTGGTCCTGACTCGGGTGGTCCTGCCTTAGCTTTCCATGTAGCCAGTTTACAGGCTCTGCCCCTACTTCTAGCAAAGAGATTTTTGTAAACACTAGAAAAGCAGAGATAACTCACTCTTTTTTGCTTAGTTTTTAATGTTTCAGGACCTTGCATATACTGTGCACATGCTCTGCCATTCAAGTGTACCCAGAGCTGCAGAACACATTCTTGAGGGAAGGTGGTTTTGCCTTTTTGGTTTGTTTATGAAAGGATGGCTCTGGGAACTCAATTTTATTTTTCTAACACGGGTCCTTGGAGATATCTGCTATCAGAAACGCATGACTCTGTGCACTCCTCTGCCCTCCCCAGTCATCCATACAGGCATTTTTGGTTTTGGTTTTGGTTTTGGATAATTTTCTTTCAAAGTGAATACAGCCTTTGCTTCTTGTCATAAGCAAATTAATATATTTTGGGCACTGTCATACAAATGTAAAAGTAGAGAAGAGCTGGGGAAAGTGCAAAACTACAGTAAAACCAAAGGAAATGTGCATCTGGTAATGTGAACATTTAAAATAACACACGGAGGGGCTGAACACTTAGCACACTAGCACGTACAAGGTCAGGCATTCCATCTTTTGCACAAAGAAAAAAAATGGATAGAATGAACTATTACAGGAGCCAACACAGCACAGAAACCCTTTGTAGTCTGTGTGACTCTGTTGGCTTCCAATTTGTAACCCTGAGGAGAGAGGTTAATTTCCTAAGACAATTCCACATTTGCTCCTTTTTCTGTGGCGTCTGCTGCTGTTATAGGTGCTGAACCTATTTCTGGCCTTGCTTCTGAGCTCCTTCAGCGCAGACAATCTGGCGGCCACAGACGATGATGGGGAAATGAACAACCTGCAGATCTCCGTGATCCGGATCAAGAAGGGCGTGGCCTGGGCCAAAGTGAAGGTGCACGCCTTCATGCAGGCGCACTTCAAGCAACGAGAGGCGGATGAAGTGAAACCTCTAGATGAGCTGTATGAGAAGAAGGCCAACTGCATTGCCAACCATACCGGCGTGGACATTCACAGGAATGGCGACTTCCAGAAAAATGGGAACGGCACAACCAGCGGCATCGGCAGCAGCGTGGAGAAGTACATCATCGATGAGGACCACATGTCCTTCATTAACAACCCAAACCTGACCGTCCGGGTGCCCATTGCTGTGGGCGAGTCTGATTTCGAGAACCTCAACACAGAGGATGTTAGCAGCGAGTCAGACCCCGAAGGCAGCAAAGACGTAAGGTCCCAACCAAGAAAACCACCCACGTTGCATGTGAGCAGCCAACAGGGCACTTTCAGCCCCAAAGACTGGCTCTGCCGTGGGCTTAAGGGAGCGATCTACAATAACCACTCTGAGAGCCAGCCCAGTGCCCCGGGGCCGTGCGAGGTCTTCCCTTGAGGACCAGGCTCCCTAGGCTAGTGCAGTTATTTGCATCAGTTCTGGAGTACCTGGGTCTGAGGCTGCAGTCAACCCTTTAGTTTGTCCTGGCTCTGAATCCACGTGACCCTGTGGTTAGCGGCTGTCTGTACGTGACCCCCAGCAGAGGTCATGTGCGCGTGATTCGGGCATGTGTCCCTGCACAGCTCCCTGACCATGCTCTTCCTTCCTCTGTGTCTAGAAACTGGACGATACCAGCTCCTCAGAAGGAAGTACCATCGACATCAAGCCTGAGGTGGAAGAAGTTCCAGTGGAGCAGCCCGAGGAATACTTGGATCCAGATGCCTGCTTCACAGAGGGTGAAAGGACGTGGGGACGGGTTGGGCATGGTCTTTGTGCTGTTCAGTCTATGGCTGCCGGGGCTGGAGGCGCTGTGGCTGGGTACCAATTTGATGGAGCTTATTTGTTTGTTTGTTTGTTTGTTTTATTTCTCTTACCCAGTTCTGACATATAACTTTCCAGTCTCTAGTTTTTCTTGCCCATCTTCTCTTGGCACCAGCCTCCAGACTGCCCTTAGAAAGGCCTCTGCATGGGCACCGTGCCCCGCCCCCCCAGCTTCCATGTAGACATCTTCCTGATTCCAAAGGTCTTACCTTACCCTTGCAACATAGCCTCAGCGCATTCAGCTGCTACCCTCCCTACTGTGGAGTGGGAGCCTGGAAAAGGAACCAATCAGGCCGCACAAGCATCCAGTCTGACCTGAGTCTCCCATTGGTGCCAGGTTGTGTCCAGAGGTTCAAGTGCTGCCAGGTCAACATCGAGGAAGGACTAGGCAAGTCATGGTGGATCCTACGGAAAACCTGCTTCCTCATTGTGGAGCACAATTGGTTTGAGACCTTCATCATCTTCATGATTCTCCTCAGCAGTGGCGCCCTGGTGAGAGTCGGGGGAGAGTGTCTGCAGCTGGTGGGGGAAGGGTACAAAGAAACAGTGAGCAGAGGCTGGCCGAGGTCCCAAGTGCTTTGAGCTGGCTGGGATATATGGTGCTGAGTCTAGAATCCACCCTTCTTCACCTCTGACCTTAAGGTGACCCCCTCGGACCTGCAACGCTCTTTGCATGGGGATGAAGACAAACCTGTCACTGACAGTTTTTGCCCTACCCCAGGCAGCTTCCTGAGGTGAGAGTCCCTCTCCACATCCAGACTGCTTGCTCTTCATTTCTATTTCTCGAAGTAGACAGGATGGAGCCCTGGAAAACCCACCTCATAGCAAGTGTTCAGAGATCCAGGTCTGTTCTGGCCTCAGTGCTCAGCAGCAGGTAGCCATGCAGAACTGAATGTAGGTTCCTCTGCTCGTGGGCTCATTCTCTTGGCATTTGCCCCCATATTCAGCCAGATTGTCACAGAGAACCCTTCAGAGAGTCTGAGAAGGGCAAGTGCTGCTTTTCCAGAGCACCTGAGTTTGGTTCCTAGCACCCATAGCAGGCCATCTGCAACTGCCTCTAACTCCAGGTACAGGTGGTTCAACATAGCATCCGTAGGCACCTGCACTCCTGCACACACAGCCTCACACAAACACACACACAGACACACAGACATGTGATTGAAAAGAAAATAATTTTTTTAAATAAAAATAAGCTGCCAGGCACAAAGAAAACATCTATTAGATCATCTTACTTGTATGAAATGCCCCCAAAAGGCGGATTAGTATACTGAGGACCAACAGGATGGGGGGGGGGGGTCCAGAAGGTAACAGCTAGAAGATGTGTACGTTCTTTTGGTGGATAATGAAAGTGTTATAAATTTATGTGGTGGATATGTAATATCCTAAAAGCCATTGAATTAGACATTTAAATATGGGATGCAAATTATTTCTCAGTAAAACACTTCCCTGGACTCAGTGGTTACTCTGCATACTTCCGGCCCTGGGCTCCATTCCCAGCTTCACTAATACGCAAGGAGGGGAAGCCAGGGAGCAGAGAGGAGGAGTAGGAACCTGATGGCGAGTAGCCTGTGTGAGGAGCCGCGATGCTAGCACACTGCCATGATTCAACAGCCGCTGCGTCTATTTCAGGCCTTCGAGGACATCTACATTGAGCAGAGGAAGACCATCCGTACCATCCTGGAGTACGCAGACAAGGTCTTCACCTACATCTTCATCCTGGAGATGTTGCTCAAATGGACAGCCTATGGCTTCGTCAAGTTCTTCACCAATGCCTGGTGCTGGTTGGACTTCCTCATTGTGGCTGTAGGTATCCAGTTATCCATTCCTTGTCCTTTGTAGCAGGAGCTTGGGCTAGCTTAGCCATAGGTGTATATATATACCTGCAGGCTTGGGTGAAGGTCCGCTTATGACAGTTAGCTCTTCTTTGAAGAACAGGACCTCTGAAGACCCTGCATTGCGCCATAGCCTGTCCTGGCCTTTGTACCACTGGGCCTGGCTTATTTAGATTCAGAGAGTGCCCTGTCTTCAGCCTGGACAGCAGAAGGTTCTTGCTCTATGACAGCAGGACATCCCCTTTCTGGTACTATGAGATGGGAGTCTGAGATGAGGTGGGACGTGGGCTGGAGGCGAGATGTATGGATAAAGTGGGTTACAGGAATGTTGAGGGGCCTGGGGATGAGATAGGGCGGCGGGGTTGGGGGTTGGATCTGATGCTCCTGTCCATGACGTGGATACATCCCAGGTGTGCCAGTTGACTGGCAGGTATGTCACTTCTCCTGGGGAAAGGGGCCTAAGAAGTGGCTATTTCTGCTGTGATCACCAAATGAAAACTTCCATCCTCCAGGCTGTATGACCCTGTCCACGGCTTCATGACCTCGCACTCCGATGTTATGTTTTCAGGAAGCAGCAGGAGCTGATGCTCACTCCCCTCGCACTAACCATGACTGTCTTCTGCTTTCTGCAGTAACTAAAACTTTTCTCTTGCTTCATCTAAAGAAAGGGTGTGTGAGACTCACAGGACCGGGGCTGTGGAGAATTCATCCAGGGACAGGGATGAAGGACCTAGAGGCTGGAGACTGGTGTGGGGGGGGTGTTTTGAAGAGGCTTCGAGGGCTGTGTGGTGATTTGTTTCATAAACACATTCCTTTCTCAAGTTCTCTTCGACCTCTGTGGTTAGTGACCTCTGTGGTTAGTGACCTCTGTGGTTAGTGAATGCTTCCAGGAGCTGACATTGTCTTGTCTTCTCCTGTTTCAGGAAGCTAGGTGTATTCATCAGGGTTGTCTAGATTAACAGAACTTATAGAGTGAATGTAGACAGACAGACAGACAGACAGACAGGATTTATTTGAATGACTTACAGGCTGTGGTCTAGCTAGTCCAGCAATAGCTGCCTATAAAACAGAAGTTCCAAGAATCCAGTCATTGTCCAACCCACAAGGCTAGACACCTCAGCTGGTCTTTAGTGTCCCAAAGAACCCCAAAGAACCAGGCTCTGATGCCAGAGAAGGAATCAACTTGCTAGTGATGTGAGAACAAGCAGGCCAAGAGCAAGCCTTCCTTCTTCCATGTCCTTATCTAGGCTCCAGCACAAGGCGTGGAGCAAGCCTTCCTTCTTCCATGTCCTTATCTAGGCTCCAGCACAAGGCGTGGAGCAAGCCTTCCTTCTTCCATGTCCTTATCTAGGCTCCCAGCACAAGGCGTGGCCCACAGTCTTTCCACCTCAAAAGATCTGGATTGAAGTTGTACCTTGGTGTGCCTTTCCACTTTAAAGATCCGTGTTAGAAGTGGGTCTTCCCTTCAGATTAAGCAGAAACCCTCACAGGTGTGCCTTCTGTGTTTTGGGTTTTAACTCCAGGTGTAGTCAGGTTGAACTCCAGGGAAAGGCAGTCTTTGCAGTTAACAGACCTGGGCACTTAAGCAGCTATGAAATCCAGCTGTGGGGAAGAATATGGGATGACACCTGAAACTAGGCTGTCTCTCTTCCTAGAGAAGACATGCACAGTAACTCTCTGGGCACCTGGACTCAGGAAGATGCCCACACAAGCCCCTCCTCTCTCAGACAGACAGATAGGTCCTCTACCACAGTCTAGCTGCCCAAGAAGAACTGTGGTCTGGGACAACGCTTCCCCTTTCTTCCATGGTCAACCCCAACCTGGACCACTTCCTCTCTGGGCTGAGCAACCCCAGATTCAAGGATACAGTCAGGCAATGTCACATGCACCTGAACCCAAGCCACCACTTATTTAGCAGTAAGATGGGCATTTGCTAATTGACTGTAACCCATCAGTTCCTCTAGCTTTCAGAAGGTGCAGGATTACTATACTGCTGCAGCTCCCACATTAGCTCTGAAGACTGTACCAGTCATTGGTAATCAATATGAATTGAATCCTGTACTCTGTATTGAACTGCCTTAGTTCAGAAGGAATCCCAGAAGGACAGGCAAGGCAGCATGGCCCCAGCTCTGGGAGCTTGTACCAGCTTCTACAGCAGCTCTAACCTAGCTCCGTGCCAAGGTAGCCCAGCATGTGAGAACAGGGTTTGACCTCTTACTCTGTCCAGTTATTCATGTGTCTGATGTTTATCAAATATCCATGATATGCAAAATCTGCTCTGTGTTGTGGGAAATATCAAGAGTATCGAACATGGCTGCTTCTCTCTCAGAGCCTAAGAGATGAAACCCGTACACAGAGTCACAGCCTGCTCGGTAATGATGGGCCCAAAGATTGACACTTTTAAATTGTGAGTAGAAGATAGGCATTGACTGGTACCCAGACAGCTAGATCTGCCAAAAATATACGCTGTCCATCGGAGGAATGTGCCTGGTTCTGTGGGCACTATAGAGCGTGTAGCTGTAATTTTGGGTCCTAGCTTAGCACACCTGTGTCATTCTCCCATCTCATTCACTGGCAACTTCCTGTCACAATGAGTTCACCGCCATGCCCGCTGCCCTGATACAGATTCGTTTTTTCCTTGTTGTCTGTTGAGGCTGCTGCAAGCGCTGCTTTTATGGAGCCACGAGGACACTCAGACAACATCCTGGATCGGTTCTCTTTATTAGTAGTGAGCCATGTGAATTCCCAAACACACATTTTTCTTTTTCCTCCTCAGGTCTTTGTCTGCATTGGCGTTCATGCCCCATGAAATACTTTCACAGACTTTCTCCGAGGAACGTTTCCCATTGCTTGCAGGGGTTAGTTCGCAGTTGTGATTGGGAGTGGGAATGTGCAGGGCCGACACCTCAGTCCGACCTCAGCCTGCTGATACTGCCTTCCCTCCATGAGAAGTCGTCACCAGTGTCCACTTCCTTCTGTGCCTGCACGGTTGGACTGTGTCTCTTTAACTCTTTTTCTTTCTTTTAGGTTTGATTCCTTTGTACACTTGACCAGATGTTTTCATTATGTCCAGTAAGGGTTTAACCTGGAGACCCAAGAGTCTGTAGCAGAGCTGTCAGCTACTGAGGGACAGTCCAGAGGAGAGCCTTGCTGGTCTCACTGTGTAGATCTTGGTTCAGTTGAACAGCTGAGCAGGCTGTCTCTTGGTGGCTTTAGGGCCAGCCTCTTAATTGATCTCTGAACCTCATCTACCCTTCCTCCCACTACACTGTTATTAGTAAAGTTGCCACCCCTCAGAGCCACGGTCCTCCTTCTTTGTGTAGGATCTCAAGACACTCAAAGTCTATACCTGCCAAGGCTTCATGGCATTTAGGTTTAGGGCTAGGACTTTGAGCTAGGGATCCTGGTTGAAATGGGATAATTTACTGTAAGATGTTCCCATCAAGGCCTCACTAACAACTGGGTAGTTCTAGACTACTTAGTGTTAAGAGTTGGCTTGCAGGTGGGAGAGATGGCTCAGCAATTAAAAGTGTGCACTACTGTCTCTGAGGACACGTGTTCAACTTCCATCACCCATGTGACCTCAGCTCCAGAGGGATGTCAAGACACCTCCAGCCTCACACGCATGCACCCCCCCACACACACACAAACACATAATTTAAAAATAATTTTTAATTAAAGAGAATTGTGGGCTTGCTCTACCAATAGTGTTCAAGAGGTAGCTCCATGTAACTTTTTATTAATCATTAAAAATAAATGGAAAGTGACAGCTGACTGCTTTGTTCTAGATATGGGTTTTGAGACCCTTGACTTAAGTAAAGATTTACAGGCCACTCAGAGCCTGGGGGCTGTGATCTTTCCTGGTTAGCTTTGAACACCCCCTAGGACTCAGCTCCACAGAAGTCACCGAAGCTGACGGGTGATGAGTGTAAGTCAGTTTGCACCCTGTTTCAAAATTGAATCCCATAAGCCTACGTCTTTCCACATCACTGACCATCTACGTCCACCCCATACTAACTCTGGTTCCCAATTATAAATATCTTCTTTTTTTTAAAACAAATTATTTTTTAGCCAAGTGTGGTGGCCTATAGTTCCAGCACTGGGAAGGCAGAGGCAGGCAGACCTCTGAATTCAAGGCAAACCTGATCTACCAGACAAGTTCAAGGACAGCCAGTGTTTGCTTGTTTGTGTCTGTTTTAATGTCTTTGGATTTAGCTCAGGAGTGAAACACTTGCCCAGCAAACACAAGGCCTGGGCTTAATCTCTACTTACAAAACATGCAAAAGAGGCATCTGTGTGTGCTGGACCCATGCAGGGCAGGTACAGAATTGAGGCCTAGTCTAAGAGAGAGAGAGCAAAGAACAGAAGATGAAACTGAGATGACACAAGAGACATCTTTTCACTCTGGCTCTGAGACATCAGTGAAAGTAGACTTACAAGCTCCCATAAGAAAGAAGATCTTAGCCCATCCCATAATCGGGTATAAATAGAATAGACTGTGATGTGAAAGAAAGTCCTCTGTGAGGAGCCCCAAATGGACATTCCCAGATATGTCTGGGTAAAAAGGTATGTTCAGGCCAAGTGGCCCTGAGGAGCCCCATATCCTGCTCAGGTCAAGCCCAAGCAGGCTTGTATCCATGGTGGCTACTATCCATTGTTAAGGGTCATCCTGATAGAAGGAGCAAGGTAAGTTTGCTCTTGGGAGAACAGGAAAAGTCTTGGCCCAAGTCTAGGCTCACAGACATCGGTGACCTATCTGTTGGGATATTGCCTGTCATCTTTGTGCTGCAGACAGGCCTCCACAGTCTGCCCAGGTAGACTGAGCACTGGATCAGGTCAGCAGTGTGGGGCTCATCCTAGCTCCAGAGCTCCTACTAGGACTGGCCATTCCCTGCCTACAAAGGAAATGACACCCCCCTCCAGGAGTTCTTCTAGTCATTGTGTTAAGGAAAAGAATAATGGAAGACTGTCCTACCCTGGCAGAGGCCAGTACATTCGGACCTATTCTGGAGGAAAGAAAGGGTATTACAAGAAGTACGGTTCCAAATGCCACAGAGGGTTCTACTGCCATGGAGGGTGGTGGTTGGCCTTTCTAGGTGGAAGTTATCATTTGACAGTGAGAGAGGGGATTATGGGGCCAGAACCATGTCCAGGATGCTCTTGGGAGAGACAGTCCCCGGTGGATGTTCTTGGGAGAGACAGTCCCCGGTGGATGTTCTTGGGAGAGACAGTCCCCGGTGGGTGTTCTTGGGAGAGACAGTCCCCGGTGGTGCTTATTGACTATGTTTCTTTTGTTAATGTGGTGACTCATTAAATTCTCAAATGGTTTCTTGTCAACCAGGATAAGAGAGCTTGTCCCTGTCGGAAATCCCATGTTGGCAGAGCTGAGGAGGGGCAGCTGAGGGGTGTGGAATGTGTGTATTTATCTGTATTCTTTTCCATAGGTTCCATTAAGTTTGTCTGGCTTAATTTAATGGGAGCTTCTGGGAGCTGCAGACTATAAAGGGCGAGGGTAAGGTTCTTGTCACCTCTTCAGGCTCCTCTCCTTCCAACGGGACCTCTTCCTCCCCGTTCCCCTCAGCCTCTTCCCTCTCCAACCTGCGTGTGTGTTCTGCCGCCTTCCCTTCCTCCTTCTCTCTTCCCTTTGTGTTTTTCTTCCACCTCTCAACCACCTTTCCTTCCAGGTCATTTGAGTCAAGTTGAAGTAGGCTGAAGTAGGCAGCCGGTGGTACCCATTTCCGCTGCTGGGGGGGTCCCCCCATCTATTAAATCAGTGCTAGGGGTTTTATTCTAACACTCTGGAACCTCTGTTTTCTTTTTCTTTTCTTTTCTTTTTTTTTCTTGTTTTTTTTTTCTCTTCTGTTTTTGTGTAGGTCTCTTTAGTCAGCCTTATAGCTAATGCCCTGGGCTACTCGGAACTAGGTGCCATAAAGTCCCTTAGGACCCTAAGAGCTTTGAGACCTTTAAGAGCCTTATCACGATTTGAAGGGATGAGGGTAAGACACTAAGAGTAGCTGATCCTTCTGCATGCCAATGGAAACTGTTAAAGCATGCTAGAACCGATCACACGGTGGAAAGATCATTCAGACACGAGCTCTGTGATGCAGCTGCTGATTTGATCCTCCACGCTCTCCCTTGCACCTGCCCCGTGTGCAGGGGAGTCGCACTAAAGCTGCCTCATCACATTAATATCAGCCCCAACCCCAACAACGTGCCGCTGTAGACCATGTTAACACTGGCTCTCTCATCTGGCCTGGCTTACCTGTAGCACTCGGGGTGGCTTTCTGGGCTGTTGGGTTTATAGGGAGAATCACCAGGTGCAAAGAAGGGGAATTATAACCCAGAGACCCACTGAAAAGCCTAGGCTGCAGGCAGGCAGAGTGCTGGGAGAAGGTAGCAACCAGATGAGGCCTGTGACCTTGGGGCAGTCACTGAGAAAACAGCCAAGGAGGGACTTGAAGACAAGGTGGCAGGCTTAGGACTGTGGGCGGAGCAGAATTCGGTGTGACCCCCCCTCCCCCCGGGAGAAGAGATGCTTTTCTTTATATTCTGATTCCTCTCATTGCACCTTGTTGTTCTCAGCCCAGTCCCAGGAGGACTGGCAGCCTCTGTCTGATAGCAAAGCTTCCCGTCACCCCAACCCCTGTGCCCATGCTCTGTGGCCCTGGCCTCACACCATCAGAACAGCGGACAGTGCTAGGTGACTGTGTATCGGCTAGTTCTGAAATCTCCCAAGACCCCCCTGTTCCTTCCTACTTGGGTGATATACTATCCAAGTCCAGACGATACAAGGGGATTACCCCCCGTGTCGTGTTAGAAAGGCTTTCTCTTTTGATGCCTTTTCTCTCTTGGTTCTAATGATTGTGAGTGTGCACAGATATATGCGCACAAACTAAAATGTCTTCCAGAGAATCACCTGGGCAGCTGGTTTGGTGGTGATAGTTTCCCTGTGCTAATCAGAGAGGGCTGTTATTACTTAAGGGGCCCAAGAAAGCTCACTTTATTTTAGATGTTGAATACATGCAGGAGAGCAAAACAGAGGATGATTTTCAATGTGCAAATATCAGAATGTAGGCATAAGAACGGAGTGATTGCAATGGTCCAGAGGGAGTAAGACTGATGGGCAGAGCTGGAGACCAGGACAGTGCGGCTGTGCCCATTCCTCATCTGGGACCCTGGCCACAGCTGTACAGAAAGGTGGAACTTAGGGAGACTTAATGTTATTATCTCCGCTTATTTAAACAAACAATGTTTTGACGAGCTGGTGTTTCCTCTAGCGTGGTCACAGTTTGGCTTTCTAAACCCAAGCCTTCAACAGCCCTCTTGACGCCCTCTGTAAGAAGGGCAGTTCCAGGGCAGTAAATCCATTCTAATTAAAAATGAATTCTAAGCCTTTCTCCCACAAGTAAGAGAGGTTTGAGCATTTTGCATAATGGGCACTGTTCCAACCAGGCTAAATTCAAAGAGAGCATATAGTACTTCAAGGCCAACAGCTGAAATGGCCACAGTATGAGTGGAAGCAGGGTTAAGATAAGATGTCCATCTCTGCTCCCCGCTGCTGTCTGCCCACATATTTTATAAGGGATGATAAGCTTTAGTAGTTTTAGAGCCAATAGTCCACCTTGGTAGCCGAACAACTCTGAACAGGATACAGCTGTGGACATTCCATCAAAGGCATTGATTACACCACTGGACCTAAACCTAGTCTCTAACAAGGAACCTGGACCTCCTAAAGAGATCACCACTACCTCTAGACAGCTTCCAGTATGCCCAGCGGGAGCGATGGAGTCTCTCCCCGTCTGGCTCCCAGTATGCCCAGCTGGAGCGATGGAGTCTCTCTCCATCTGGCTCCCAGTATGCCCAGCTGGAGTGATGGAGTCTCTCTCCGTCTGGCTCCCAGTATGCCCAGCTGGAGCGATGGAGTCTCTCTCCGTCTGGCTGCTCGTTACTGTCACTCTCTCACTGTGTCAAAAGCAGTCGCCATGGACCGGCTGGAGGCATTTGCTTAAAGGATGTGATTTAAATCGTCCAGATGCAGGTGTCCTTTTGGTAACCCCTCCCCCCTTTTCCACTTAACCCCTTTCCTCACCTTCCCTCACCTCTCATTTGCCATGTCTCCCCAAACTTGGACTTGCCAACTCTCGAGAAGACGAGAAACCCAAAGTCTAGATAAGTAGATAAAAGGGGAGCTTCATTTTTAAAGTACCTACAACAAGTGTGAGCTCAAAGCTGCAAGTTAAATCAGTAGCGCTCAGTGGGGTCAGTGGGGTAGAAGTACCACTTCTGGTCGGTACCACTTCTGGTCGGTACCACTCAACCAGCAGCACTACCCAGCTGCTTGGGCAAGCGGAGAGGGCTTAGAGATCCATCCCTGCCCCAAAGCTCTCCAACCTTTCTGTGGGAGAGAAGCTACTCACCCGGGCAAAGTCTACGGCCAGTTACCCAGCAGTGCCTGTGTTTGTTCAAGCGTGATTTTCCACGAGGTGCGTGTTGTCATCCAGTAGCTTGGCTTCTACATGCCAGCATTTGCAAGATACCATCTTAACCTCTCAGTTAGGAGACCTTGGTAAGCCGGAAAGCCTCTGCACGCAGATGGGCTCAACTGTCACTGTGCTGCTCTGGTTCGAGGCTCGGCCCTTCAGGTGAAAGGAGGCGTCACCCTAAAGGGGGCGTCACCCTAGCCTGTCCTGGGTACTCACTTCAGTCTTCTCTCCTTCCTCAAACCAAAGACCAGAAATTGCAACAGTTCTGCCTGCTATTGGCAAAGGAACTATGTCGCTCTTTGCTTTTCTCTCCTCCATAGCCACCCTTAAGACTTTGCTGTGCTGTTAACTCTTGAGGGTATTTACTGCTATGAAACATGCATGCATTTCTGTTGTCAGTACATGGTTGTCACTAAAGCCATGTTCCCTCTGCCAGACGCCAAAAGCCATCTCACAGACTATAGAGTGTGCTGAGCAGGAGTGGTCAGTGGGGAGTGGGGTGGTAAATGTGAGAATCAGCATCCAGTACGTTTCTAACCAACTAAGTGGTAGACGTATCAATCACTGAGTATAAACTGCCTTTGAAAAATGCAAACCCCTCACAGGTTTCTGGAACCCACCCTTGAGTGGGTTCTATGTCTTAAGCTGTAGAAAGCTAGCTTTTTACCAATAATAGGTTCCATTATAATTAGGGCAACATAAAATAACCAGAGAGCACAGGAAGAGAGCCAGGGTACTGAGTGACCACTGGTGAGAAATCATTAGGCTTGTCTTGCCCCTGGGTTGCAGAGGGACGCAGTGACAGTCGCTCTGGGGGGCACTTAGCTCTACTTCAGTGCTTGAGGCTTGGCGTCCAGCATCCACAGCAGAGAAGTAAGGGGCAAATTCCACCAACTCTGTCCACTGTTTGGTTTGTAAAGCTAAGGTAAGGAGTTCTCCAGTAGCTGTGATTAATAAATAAAAAGACACTGCAGAGGCTGAGAATATAGCTTGAAGGGAAAGCCCTTTGCATCCCCTGCACTGAGAGGAAAGAAGTATATTTTACAGATACATTTTATTTTATGGGATTTTTTTCTACTCTGTGAGCGATGAGGCTCACTTTAGCATCAGACTCATAAAGATTCAAAGAGGTTACCTAGGACTGAATCTTCTTCTCGCTTGCAGTAAGTAGTTTGCATCCGTATGTTACTTTAGCATGTGGACACTTTGTAGGGTGGGTTAGACTGAACTTTACAAGAGTTCATCAGCATTTTGGAAGTGAGAGGTGTCTGCAGAGCAGGTGGTAGGCTGACTTGCCAGGAAAATTCACAGATCCAGGCTTCCACACCAGGCTCTGCTCTCGGCCACACATTTGAGCTCTGCTGTGACATGTGCCACACCCATGCACCCACACACATGCAGGCAAACACACCACACACATGCATGCACATGCCACACATGCACACATGCTGCACCCACATATGCACTCAACCACACACATGCACTCACATGCCACCTGCATACATGCACCTGCATGTGCATGTGCCCGTGGACACACACACACACACACGAACACAAGCTTGTGACTCTGTAGCCTGCTCTTCCTGTTTGAGAGGTTCCACTGTGGACCATCCTCTTTTGCCCATTTTTGGTGCTTTCACCAAAGACGAACAACTGTAGAATAAGGTAAAGATTAAGACTGATAATCTAGCATCCATGATAAATGTACAAAATAACATGGATAATCTCCAGGCTGCAGAGATTCTGGGTGCCCTTGCTTGAAGGAATAGACATCTACAGTAGTGACTATGTCTTGGTCTAAAGGCCGAGATTTTCTGATTATGGATTGCATAATCAGAAAATGAACAGTCTAAAGGAAGCCTGACTGGCTGTTTCCAGTACAGGAGAGCACAGTGTCTTCTCAGCCATGTTGTCCAGTGAGGACAGTCTGAAGTAAAAACAGTGCTATCAAGCCAGCCTTTCCAGGACTTGGCCGCTCCGCTCAAGACATTGTTTGACCCAGTGATCTCCAGTGTTGCTTTCTGAGCCCTGGGCTCTAGTGAACACCGCTGAGTCAGGAGGTGCTGCCTGGCTGCCTCTAGTATAGTGCAGAACCCAAGAAACATCTGTTGCTAAACGCTGCTTGGTTTTAACTTTGTGAAGTGTGGAGTTGAGGCCCCGACTGAGCAGAGCGTGAGCTGTCAGTGTATCGAAGGCAGAACAGCAATGAGCCTTGAGGGAGACTCACGTCTGCCCACATTTTAATCTTAAACTGTTTGGTAGAGGGAATATAGCTTTTTCTTTCTTCCTTGAGCCTGCAAAACTCTGCATGCTCAGCTATTGCCTGAGAAGAGATAACTGCCTTGCATAATTGTAAGATGTTCTGTAGTGTGCTAACCCAAAGGGCAGCGCTCTGATTTTGAACAATTGTGCCTTGTTTTCCAGAAGGGGAATGTCTGTTGAAAGGCCGCTAGTGAGCTTGTGATTCCTCTCTGAATGGAGCATATTTTGTGAGTTGAAAAAAAAAATAGGGAAGTCTGGACTAAGAAATCGTTCTTCTGGTCCCAGGTTGGTGCCTAGAAAAAGAATTAACTTGGGCAGAGAAGTTTGTATTAACCGAAATAAACCACAACTTACTAAAACTCACCCAAATATAGTGTAGAGACATGGGCACTTGGGGTCCTGCTTGTGGACCTGTCCAGTTCCTCTAGTTGCAAAGACAGTACAGTGCATCTGTGGCAGAACATGCCACAAAAGTGTCGTTCCCCTCCTGGAAGCAACCAGAACGTGCCCGTGGCGGGTTCCTGCCGAGCACTCAGCCGCCTCCCTTCCAACGCAGGTGGTGGTGAACGCCTTGGTGGGCGCCATCCCCTCCATCATGAACGTTCTGCTGGTGTGTCTCATCTTCTGGCTGATTTTCAGCATCATGGGCGTTAACCTGTTTGCGGGGAAATACCACTTCTGCTTCAATGAGACTTCAGAAATCCGGTTCGAAATTGAAGAGGTGAACAATAAAACTGACTGTGAGAAACTCATGGAGGGCAACAACACGGAGATCCGATGGAAGAATGTCAAGATCAACTTCGACAATGTCGGGGCAGGCTACCTGGCCCTCCTTCAAGTGGTGAGTGTTTCCACCTCAGGCCTGGGGCAGGCAGGCTGCCAGCACAGGCCCCACCCTCCTCCTTCCAGATCAGGATCTCTCTCGGGGGTTCCTGAGAATGTTATGCTCCCCAAATCAGCCTCAGGGTCATGCCTTTCCCCCGACTTTCCTGGAGCCTCTTGGAAGAATCTTGGCGAGAGGCTCAGTTCTGCCTAATGGCAGATAGAAGCGCTGCAGCAGGCAAAGGGCGCAAGAGCGGTGGTTCCCAACCTGTGGGTCTCAGTCCCCAGTCACAGAGCAGATGTCTGCATCACGGTTCATAGCAGTGGCAAGATTATAGTTATGAAGTAGCAATGAAATAATTTGGTGGTTAGGGGTCACCCCAACGTGAGGAAGTGTAGTAAGATGTCTCAGCAGTAGGAAGGTGGAGAGCCCCCAGGCTAGAGGGGCCATCTTCTTTCCCTGGGGCAGAGTGTGCAGTTAACTGGAGAGAAGAAGTGGGGAAGATGAGTGGGAAGGCCAGGGTGATAGAGTAGGAAGCAGAGGGACACACTGTGTACTAAGAAAGGCCAACGCTACTGTGCTGCCTGCAGGGAGCTCAGCCCCTGGCCTGGGTCCCGGTGTCCTCGCTGGGGTTGGGAACATTTGCTGGGTGACACAGCGTGCTGCACGGGGGCCATCATGGAGCTGAGGCACATCGAAGTGCTGCCCTTAACCTGGGACAAATCAGGGACAAATCACTCTGTTTCTCCAATGACCCTTCGATTCTGTTGTTGAATGCAGATAATAATACCTTGCCTAGTTGTTAAGAGAATTTGTGATTTTTTTTTTAAATCTCAGCACAATGCCTAGCATGAAGTTAATTAAGATAATTGTTATTCTGTGTTTTCGCTCCTGTCATTACTTTGCCTACATTATTCAGTCTTTATAAGGACTAAACATAATGGCACAGGGAAAGCTCCCAGCCTAAGCCAACCTTGGTAAGCTCTCACTGCTAGCTGCAGCAGGAGGAAAGCTAATGGGATGGCTGTGCTCCATCCCATGACGGTCCCTTTGCTTTCTTTCTGTCAGTTTAAGAAGTTGAGGCTCCTTGGGCCTAGGCTAGAATGGAAGAGTAGGGCACTTACCTGATGTGGACGAGGCCCTGGGTTCAATTCCCAGCACCACAAAATAGCTAACCCGTTAAAAGAAAAAAAAAATAGGTTGGGCTCATGACTTAAACCTGAGCAGCTCAAGAAAACAAGGGTGCATCCACCAGCCAGCCCAACAAATATCCACTCTCCGAGCATGCACGGGACAGCCCCACAAGCGTCCGCTGTCCATGTGTGCACAGGACTGTTTGGCAGTAGCCATCCAATCTAAGTCTAGAATCTGGTTGAGCTTAGTAAAGTTGAGAATGCTAATGTTTATGTTTGTTCCACTGTGCCAGCTCTAGCAAGCTGACAGAGGGCTGAGAGGAGGCTGCTGAAGAAGTCAGTAAGCTAGTCCCAGGGCCACATGGGTGTGTCAGTAAGGAATGAGTTCCAAGCCTGTGGGTTTGTCTGTTCAATGCAGCCGTGAGTATCCTGGACACTTGGTGCTTATGTAACTCCTTTGCATAGAGCAGTTCCTTGGTGGGGGTCCAAGCATTCACACATGTGACCCACCTGCCCTCACTGTGGGCTCTGCTCTCAGACCTTATCGGTGAGCGTCAGTCAGTCACTGCTGTCCGTTTCTTTGCCAGACTTCAGTGATATTTTCAGGGACTTCACTCAAAGCCTCTTTGAAATCTTTCTTGATAAAAGTAACTTATGTCTATGTAAGTTATACCTATCTAGACCCCCTCCATCCCCGTTTTGTATTCTCACTGAACCTAAGCCTGGCCTTTAGGACCCTGCCTTGACTCCTAACCACTCCCTAACAGGCACAGTCTAATGACTGACTCTGTTTCCCAGGCAACCTTCAAAGGCTGGATGGACATCATGTATGCAGCTGTAGATTCCCGAAAGGTAAGGATGTGCATAGTGAAATGTGGCCAGCTTAAATGATAGAAAGCAAGTTACGTGCCAGATCCATCAGGAACCACGCAGGACAGAAGAACGGGGGCCCGGAAGTGTCTCCTTGGACACTAACTGCTTGTCCTGTTCATTATAGATACTTTTCCTCCTCTCAGTAAATCCTCCCTCTGTCACTGCTTGGTCAGACCCAGCTGGCTACTTGACCCCGGTGGCACTGACTGCTCCCACAGGTGACAGTGCCTTGGAAGGACAGATAGACCAAGGGAGGGAAGAGATAACCCCAAGCTTGTCAGCTGCACAAAGGGAGAGTAGGGCTGGTGGCCTCGGCATGCTGGAGTCAGCCACCTGACGACCCAGGAACTGAGTCCCTCTTTCCTGTCCTTCGACAGCCGGACGAGCAGCCCGATTACGAGGGCAACATCTACATGTACATCTACTTCGTCATCTTCATCATCTTCGGCTCCTTCTTCACCCTCAACCTGTTCATCGGTGTCATCATCGACAACTTCAATCAACAGAAGAAAAAGATAGGTTTCCTCCCTATGCCACCAGCGACAGAGGCCAGCCCAGATGAGAGGCACTCTGGCCTTGTTTCTAGAGAGAGAATGCCTCTCTCTCTCTCTCTCTCTCTCTCTCTCTCTCTCTCTCTCTCTCTCTCTGTGTGTGTGTGTGTGTGTGTCTCACTCACTTCCTTGTGGGTAATGGTTCTCTTCTAAAGCACACTGGAAGACTTAGACTTAATTCTAAGCTGCCTTTTTATACCACAAGTTCCAAATTCTGAATTTCATAAAAAGTGAATTTGCTGTTGACTGCTCCGAAAGATTTTTTTTTTTTTTTTTTGTAATGTTTGGGAAGGCCACAGGGCACACCTTTGACACCAGCACTCAGGAAACAGAGGCAGGCGATTCTCACTCCATAGTTCCAGGCCATCTGGGATTACCCTGTCTGGTGTGACTGCCCTCTTGGCCCTGGTTCTCTCTCCACTTCCTGCCCTGAAAGCCTGTAGTCAGACAGCCTTGTCTCACAATTTGGCCTGGGAGATTCCAGACACCCCCTGCTGAAACTGGCAGCTGTCTCTGACTGGGGTGACTGCTCCCCCCCCCCCCGTGGGAGTCCTCACCACTGGTAACCTCTGGAGGGAGAGTAGAGCCTTTCCTAGCCTCAGTGGTGCTCAGTCGCACCTCCAGAGCCGGTTGTAATTGTCCTCTCTCTGCATTCTCTCTCTACTTTGGAGGTCAGGACATCTTCATGACAGAGGAACAGAAGAAGTACTACAACGCCATGAAGAAGCTAGGCTCCAAGAAGCCACAGAAGCCCATCCCCCGACCCTTGGTAGGTACACTGGGCAGGCTAATGGATGGCACACTATACATCTATTTAGAAAGAACACACGAGGGAGGACTGCTACAAAGGAAGAGGTGGCTGGCTGCCGGGTGCTGCCCACTGGTCCTCTCCTAGATGCCCAGCCCAAAAGCTCAGGAAGAGCTCTGCAGCCAGGATTAGGAGTCAGGCGGGTTTGCATCAGTGCCTGGCCTGTGCCGGGAGTCCTCGTGCGAGACAAGCACGCTGCCAGAGAGGAGCAAAGGAAAGTGATCCCTCCTCTGCCTGTTCAAGGCAGGATTCGGGAGCCAGGCATGATGGTACCAAGGCAGGACTGTCACAAGGTTAGAGCTACATAGTGACACCACCCTTCAAATAACAAGAGCACTAAGGTTTGGTCAATATTCTCACAACTGTTGTGCCCTAAAACATGATGGCAGTAAGGGTGTGGCAGCAGGGTGCTTACATCCCATAATCAGGAAGCAGAGGAGAGGTACTGAGAGCTGGCTCCTCCTCCTTATTCCCTCTGGATGCCCGCCCCTTCCCCGCCCATGGGACAGTGCTTAGTAATTAATCTTCAATGCTCTTCACTCCTGTCAACCGCCACACTGGGACTTTCAGAGAGAGCACGCTGTCCCCTCCCTGTGCAGGCTTTCACTTCGTGCTAGAAATGAAAAGCAAGCAGAAAGCCGTCTCCCAAGCCCGTCTCCCAAGCCCGTCTCCCAAGCCCGTCTCCCAAGCCCGTCTCCCAAGCCTGTCTCCCAAGCTCCAAGCACACCTGCGTTTGAAAGCCACCCTAAACTGTAAAGCCATGGGCGACCAGTCGGTGGTAACACACATCTTTAATCCCAGCATTCTGGAGGCATAGACAGGTAGATCTCTGAAGTTCAAGGCCAGCCTGGTCTACCGAGGGAGTTCCAGGACAGCCAGGGCTGCACAGAAAAACCCTGTCTCGAAAAACAGCAACAAAACCACCATGGAGCCCGCTGAGCTAAGGACGTGCACTGCCCCTGCTGTCCCCTTCCTGCCCCTGCGGAGGACCCAGTTGTGGTTGCCAGCATCCGGGTGGGCCACCAGCTCACAAACGCATGTAGCTCCAGATGCAGGGGATCCAGTGTCACACTCTCCCCTCTGGGCACCTCATGTGCACATACCTTACACATATACTAAATGTAAATAAATCTTTGGGGATAGGGAAGGTTCAAGACAGGGTTTCTCGGGGCTGGTGAGATGGCTCAGCGGGTAAGAGCACCCGACTGCTCTTCCGAAGGTGATAAGTTCAAATCCCAGCATCCACATGGTGGCTCACAACCATCCATAACGAGATCTGGCGCCCTCTTCTGGAGTGTCTGAAGACAGCTACAGTGTACTTACATATAATTAAAAAAAAAAAAAAAAAAAAAAAAAAAAAAAAAAAAAAAAAGGACAGGGTTTCTCTGTGTAGTCCTGGCTGTCATGGGACTCACTCTGTAGACAAAGGCTGGCCCTGAACTTAGAGATCCACCTGCCTCTGCCTCCCAGGTGGTAGGATTAAATACCTGTGCCACCACTACCCAGCCATAAATCTTTAAAACATATGTTATATATAAATATTACAAATGCTTGCATACATACACACACATATAGGCCAATAATCCTAGCACGCAGGAGGCTGAGGGAGAAAGATGACTGTGAGTTCCAGGCCAGTGTGGGCCACACAGTTGAGTGGCAGGCCAGCCTGACTACAGAGGGAGACCCTGCCTCAAACTATTTGGAGGCTGGGAAAGAGGCAAGGATGATCATCCACCTTCTGACTAGAGAACAGTGAGAAGGAAGGAGGCTGGGTGAGGTTGTCAGGAGGTGCATAGTAAATCCAGCGTGAGTGCAGAGACATAGACCAGCTCCCCTCGTCTCTGAGGTAAAGTAGCCACTGGGGCCGGAGCAGCATCGGGACGAGGAGAAAGTCCCCAGGCGTGGTGATGTCAGCTCAGGTCAGCAGAATAGTACTTGAGGACACTGGGCCAGCTATCCTGAAGTGGGCTCTGCGGGTGCTCCAGACAGATGCCTGCAGATACTGTAGCCAAGAAGGCGACAAGGAGAGCACAGGGAACAGGGCAGAGCAGCCCATGGGTCTAAAGGCTTCCGTGAACATGCTTCTGTCTTTCCTCTGCAGAACAAAATCCAAGGGATTGTCTTTGATTTCGTCACACAACAAGCCTTTGACATCGTGATCATGATGCTCATCTGCCTTAACATGGTGACCATGATGGTGGAGACGGACACGCAGAGCAAGCAGATGGAGAATATTCTTTACTGGATTAATCTGGTCTTCGTCATCTTCTTCACCTGCGAGTGTGTGCTCAAAATGTTTGCCTTGAGACACTACTATTTCACCATTGGCTGGAACATCTTTGACTTTGTGGTGGTCATCCTCTCCATTGTGGGTGAGTGGGCGGGGTCACAGGAAGGAGGGTGAGTGGGCGGGGCCACAGGAAGGGGGATGAGTGGGCGGGGCCACAGGAAGGACCAGGACCCCAGCTGTGAGGACCAGATTTCTGAGAGCAGGACTACCTCTCAGGGTGGGCTGGTGCCTCTCTGGTCCCTCCTCTGTGTGCACCCCAGCCTCCCAGGCAGGTCGCATGGCTCGCCTGTTCCTACTGAGTGCTCCCGGCACTCTTGGTGCCAATGCTGCAGCTCAGCGGCAAGAGGTAAAATCGGACGTGCTTTCAAGGGGTTTAAAGTCTACCAGGTAAAGTAGGAGAAACTCGTTTTTCCAATATGGCAATAGCCTGAGAGATGGCCCAGATGGAAAATGCTTTGCTGAGTGTCTGAGGGTTACTACTGCTGTGATGAAATCCCATGACCAGAAGCAACTTGGGGAGGAAAGGGTTTTTTCATGTATGGTTCATCAAAGGCAGTGAGGACAGGAACTCAAGCAGGGCAGGGACCTAGATGCAGGAGCTGATGGAGAGGCCGTGGAGGGATGCTGCTCACTGGCTTGCTCCCCATGGCTTGCTCAGCCTGCTTTCTGATAGAACCCAGGACCACTAGCCCAGGGACGGCCCCTCTCACAAAGGGTCAGGTCCACCTCCACTCACTAATTAAGAAAATGCCCTACAGACTTGTCTACAGCCTGTTCCTATGGAGACATACTCTCAGTTGAGGCTCCCTGTTTTCTAGCTTGTGTCAAGTTGACATAAGCTGGCCAGAACACTGTACAAACTGAGGACCTGAGTGTGATCCCCAGAACCCACATGCTGGGCGTGGTGCACTTACAATCCCTTACTAGGGAGGCAGAGACAGTGACAAGCTCTTGGGCTCACTGGCTAACCAATGTAGCCTAATTGATGGGTTCCAGGCCCTATCTCAAAAAACAAGATGGAGCCAGGCAGTAGTGGCACATGCCTTTAATCCCAGCACTTGGGATGCAGAGGCAGGCAGATTTCTGAGTTCAAGGCCAGTGTGGTTTACAGAGTGAGTTCCAGGACAGCCAGGGCTATACAGAGAAACCCTGTCTTGAAAAGCCAAAAAAAAAAAAAAAAAAAAAACCCAAGATGGATATTACCTAAGAAATGACACCCAAGGTTGACCTCTGACCTTGACATGTAAGTACATACACACATGCACGTGCACACAGATATGTGATGAGAAGAGAATGGGTGGAGATTGTTGAAGTGGACAGTAACTGGGGCAGTGGTCACAGGTGCTGGCTACTGAGACGGCACTGTGGGAAAGTGTCTTACAGTGGCACCAGAATGGAGTTGTCTTATTGTCTTCACTGCGTGGGTTGTTTACCTGGGAGGTAAAAGAAGCAGAGCTCAGGCTAGCCCCAAACAGAACTCAGGCTAGCCCCAAAGTTCCTATTTTCTTCAACCTAAAAACCCAGCAGGTTGGGGTTCTGGCAGGTCAGGAGAGAAGTGTGAGCCTATTGGCTGTCCTCAGAGCGTGCCATTGCCTCCTGGAACGGCGTCCCAAGCATTGTGTACGTGCCTTGGTTCCAGGTAGGTGTGACTGGCTTCTGATACCACAAAAGAGGTTAAAAAAAACCACCACCACCACCACCACCACCACCCCCACCCCCAGGGGGCTAGTCCCGAGCACAGCTGGTTTCTGAGGCTGATGATTACGAACACAAGGCAGATGGATCCCTCCCCACTTTGCCTATATCACCCTGAAAGGACAAAGTATATTGGCACATGGGACACTGAGTCTTGGGGCATTTCCCGAGAGTTCCTAAGCTAGAGTGTCTGAGGTGAGTCCACACAGGACTTGGCTTTTGAGAGTCTATACTCACCTTCTGAGGTGCACAGGCACACCTCGTGGGGCTCTGGGGCCCATGCTTCCCACTCCTGCCTGCCTGTCTGCCTGTCTGCCTGCCTTCCTTCCTTTTCTTGCTTTTTTTTTTTTTTTTTTTTTTTTTTTTTTTTTTTTTTTTTTTTTGACTTAATGTCAGAGCACAATGCTACACACACACTTTAATCCTAGTACTCTGGAGACAGAAGTAGGGAGATCTCTGTAAATTCAAGACCAGCCTGGTCTACATAGCAAGTTCCAGAACAGCCAGGACTACATAATAAAACCCTCTCTCAAACAAACAAAAAAGACTTATTTCTGTATGAGTGTTTTGCCTGTATATGTATATGTAAGGAGAGGGCCTTTCCTGGCTTTTGTGTGTGTGTGTTTTTTTCCTGGAGGGGTGTGTGTGTGTGTTTTTCCTGGAGGTGTGTGTGTGTGTGTGTGTGTGTGTGTGTGTCAGACAGTTGTGAGCCATCATGTGGTTGCTGGGAATTGAACCTGGGTTATCTAGGAGAGCAATTAGTGATCTTAACCACTGAGCCACCTCTCCAGCCCCAATGTTTATTTTATTATTTTGTGTGCATGCATAGCTGTGCACCATGTGCATGCAATGCCCTGGAAGGTAGAAAAAGTTGTTGGAGCCCCTGTAACTAAAGTTATGGGTGGCTGTGCACTACCATGTGGGTGCAGGGATTGGAACCTGGGTCTTCTGCATGAACAACAAGGGCTTTTAACCACGGCACCATCTCTCTAGCCCTTCTCTTCTGGCTTATAAACCTTCAGGGGAGAGATTCTTGAGTTCTGAAGCTGAAGTCTCAATACACTTTCCTAGTTAAAAGTTTCATGTGAGTGGGTGCTCATCTTGTCTCCTTGGCCCTAAGAAGGCAGAAAGTAGGGCTGAGAGAACACTTCTAGCTCTCGCTGCTGGCCTTTCCATCTCCCCTTCCTTCCATGGCCTTCCTTGGACTCTCCCTGCCCCTGCCTCTACCCCCAAGTCACTCCTTAGTTGTAAGACAGGTGATCTGTGTAAGCTCAGTCACAGGAAAGGAAAGAGAAAGAGGAGCCAGAGAAAGAAGTCCACTTCACCTCTACCTTTGCCTCCAACCCCTGCCTGCATGCTCCCTGCTTTGAAACCTTTCTGATTTACATCTTTCAGCTCAAAAATCTTGGGGCACCAAGCAGTAGCCACCCTGGGCAGCCCACTTTAGTCTCCAAGGCAAGCTCTCTCGTGAGGATGGGGGATAAGAAACAAAGAATAGGGTGCTCTGAGAAGTCAGAGCATCCGCAGAGTAATTAGGAAGCCAAAGGGCAGCATGCCACAGGGGATCGTCTCACTCCCTGTTCGTAGATTTAGAAATTTGGTAGAGAACATTTGAGAGCTGCATATGCACACTCTGTACCATTTCCTAAATGTAGAGGCAGTCTTGTTAATGAATTCACACATAGTAAAACTAGAAAAACACTAGAACCACGAGGCCTGCGGATGCCCCTAGGGTCATGTGCTGGCCACGGGTAAGCCTGCTCACTGAGCACACGATCTCTGCATTACTGTGCTCCCTACGCTTCTATGTTTGGAACATGTCACTGTTTCATTATAAGAGTTCTGTGCATTCTACACGGCCCATTGAACGTCTGCACAGTAAGAGGAGGGAACGGTCTGTCTGACCTCAGTAATCACATCCTCTGTCTGTCCCTCTCTCAGGAATGTTCCTGGCTGATATCATTGAGAAGTACTTCGTCTCCCCAACCCTATTCCGTGTCATCCGATTGGCCCGCATCGGGCGCATTTTGCGTCTGATCAAGGGCGCCAAAGGGATCCGCACCCTGCTCTTTGCCTTAATGATGTCGCTGCCCGCCCTGTTCAACATCGGCCTCCTACTCTTCCTGGTCATGTTCATCTTCTCCATCTTTGGGATGTCCAACTTTGCATACGTGAAGCATGAGGCCGGCATTGATGACATGTTCAACTTTGAGACATTTGGCAACAGCATGATCTGCCTGTTCCAGATCACAACCTCTGCTGGTTGGGATGGCCTACTGCTGCCAATCCTGAACCGGCCCCCTGACTGCAGCTTGGACAAGGAGCACCCAGGAAGTGGCTTCAAAGGGGACTGTGGGAACCCCTCCGTGGGCATCTTCTTCTTCGTCAGCTACATCATCATCTCCTTTCTGATCGTGGTGAACATGTACATTGCCATCATCTTGGAGAACTTCAGCGTAGCCACAGAGGAGAGCGCCGATCCTCTGAGCGAGGATGACTTCGAGACTTTCTATGAGATCTGGGAGAAGTTTGATCCTGATGCCACCCAGTTCATTGAGTACTGTAAGCTGGCCGACTTTGCCGACGCCCTGGAGCATCCGCTCCGAGTACCCAAGCCCAACACCATCGAGCTCATCGCCATGGACCTGCCCATGGTGAGCGGAGATCGAATCCACTGCTTGGACATTCTTTTCGCCTTCACCAAGCGAGTCCTGGGAGACAGTGGAGAATTGGACATCCTGCGGCAGCAGATGGAGGAGCGGTTCGTGGCATCCAATCCTTCCAAAGTGTCTTATGAGCCTATCACAACCACTCTGAGGCGCAAGCAAGAGGAGGTGTCTGCAGTGGTCTTGCAGCGTGCCTACAGGGGACACTTGGCCAGGAGGGGCTTCATCTGCAGAAAGATCACTTCCAACAAGCTGGAGAATGGAGGCACACACCGGGAAAAGAAGGAGAGCACCCCGTCCACAGCCTCCCTCCCCTCCTATGACAGCGTGACAAAGCCAGACAAGGAGAAGCAGCAGCGTGCAGAGGAAGGCAGGAGGGAAAGAGCCAAGAGGCAAAAAGAGGTCAGGGAGTCCAAGTGCTAGAGGAGGGGGAAGGGAAGCTTAAGCTTACGCTGGCTGAACACGGGCAAGTGAAAGCTTGTTTACAAACTTGCGAATCTCACGGACACAGAGCAGCTGCGGAGATGCTGTACTGGAAGACCTATACCAAACATAGTCTGCTTACACGTGACATGGTTGCATCCTGAGCGGTGACCTGCTGGGGACAAAGGACCCTGCTCCCTGGACTCACAGATTTTTCTATCGCTTGGGCAGACGTTACTGCATGTTCCACACTCGGTCAATGCAACTTAGGAGTAAACTTAACAGGATACAAACAGAGGCGGCTGCCGGGACCAGCAGATCGCCGCTGCAGCCAAATGGATTCTATTTTTTCATTTTGTTGATTCTCAGAAGCAGAAAGCATCACTTTAAAAGTTTGTTTGTTCATGCAAACAATATTTGCATTCTTACATTAGTTAAGCTAAGCAGCAAAAAGAAACACACATTCAGACACACAAAGATACACACAGACACACACAGACACACACACACATTCAGCCTATGTCACTAATCGTCTGTTTCTTTAACATAACAGCATCTTCTCCACGTGGGTGGCACATGGTTTGGAGACGGTGGGGGAAACAATCAGGGTTTCAGGCTGAGGAGGACTTGCTCAGGCCAATTCCAAATATTGTGCTCGTTCAATGCGTAGAAATGACTTGCATGATGGCATGCTGTGTTCAGAAGTCATGCATGAGATCCATACACCACAAGACACTAGTAATCCTGTCCCTCGCATTGGCTCAGCCTTCGGACAGGACCCAGCCCTGCACCGTTCACTGTATTTGGAGAAATGGTAAGAGTTCCATACTGGCTGCAATCCTCTCAGTGTACAAGTCTTTCATACACTTCTGGGTAGGGAGACATAATTAACCAATTGACCACTACCAACAAAAACAACCCAACCAAACAAGCAGATGGATCCGCTGCGTATACATGTTTGACAGACATCTCTGACATACAGCCATTGTCGCACATTTTGCTGCTCTGTCCAATACATGGGGAGACTCTGGCCCCGAATGGCTTGTACTATTAATGTCACTGTAAACCAAATCCTAGGGCTAAAAAAAAAAAAAAACTAATAGAAAAAGAGTTCATTTGTATCTTGCAATATCCTGATGATTGTTTAGCCTTCATCCTGGAGAACTAACCCTGGGGTAGAGATAAAAATGCTATTTATTGTAGCATATTACCTCTAGGGGGCCTTTGGGGAACTTACAGAAACCTTGTGGGGGGTTTGGGGTGCTTACTGCATTCAGTGTCATGTCTGTCTGCTTTTCTCCAGGCTCAGGTAGATACGGAAAGGGGTTCAGATATTCTGAACTGCCCTGTCCTACGGAGGGGTTGTCACAAGCTCCTGGCTGCACGGTTCTTCCTGCTTCTGCCATATCCCTCCAGCCAGCAGGGCTCCCCTTCCCAGCCACTCAGGGCTGGTGAGGACAGCAGTGTTGGCTGGGATATGGCTGTAAGCTCTTCCATTTGTAGAATGCCGGTCTCTAGCAGGACCTGACGGAGAGACAGAGCTGCCTCTGGAAGGAGCCCACTTGGTCTTGTTTCTATGATGGCTTTTGTGAGAAAGGGACTCAGTACTAATTCTTTAGGGTGTCACAGCTTCCCCCTGGCCTTTCTTTCAGCTCACCTTGCTTTCGGCTTAGTGGCCTGCCCACTGTTGTTGGGGGATGGCTTCCTGAGGGGCGTCATATCTTCCATTCCATCCCCTGCTTTAGTCCAGGGTGTCTCAGCTGACCACAAGGTCTCAAAGCCTAGATGCTGCACTTGTGCCAGAAAGTCTTTCTGAACCAAATCAACACAAACTCTTCCTGAGCATAGTGTGGAGGGAGGGAAGCGAGTGGCCCATCAGTAGACACATCAGATGCACCAGTCTGCCTTGCAGTAGAAGCACTTTGGATGTAATCTCAGAGTCCACCTGACTAGTTTTGCATAGAACAAACCACAGCCAGTCAGTGAGCAGAGCTTTCTATCTTCTTGGACCGGTAGACACTGTCCAACTCTCCCAGCTCAGGGAGTGTTTCTGTGTCACCACAGCTAGGACAAGTCTAAAGCGCCACCTGCAGGCAACATCGCAAACAGCACAAAACAGGAGCTGACCTGTGGTTATTTTTAAGAGAATTATAAATACTGTAATATATAATTTTATTTTATTGGCATGCCTTTTTGTAAATACAAATTACTAACCTATTAAATAGGAAATGGCTTCTGGCTTATGCCATTGTCATGGTTATTTTTATTTTTTATACTTTCCTTTCTTCTTAGAATTTAGAAGCTGTCAGCCAATGTATACCCCTAACCAGACAGACAGACAAAAAAATTTTTTATTGCTAATGGTCTTTTCCAAAACAACAAAAAATATATATTTTTGTTCCAATGTGCAATAAATTCTAACCACTTCTATGCAAGATTTGGCTAAACTCAATCATTGTTCTTAGATCTTGAGGTGGGCAACAGCTATTTGATCCTGCTAGGAACACCAAGCGCCATGCTAGTAATGTTCAGCTATTAGATCTGACCCTCCTCCCCCCAGCTCCTGACCCAGCCCGGCAGGCTGTGCCTCAGTTTCTTACACCCTCCAACAGCCTCGCAGGGAAGAAGCCACCTCCGACTCTGCTTGCTCTAACTTTCACTCCAATCAGACATCTCCCAGCAATGCCCCTCACCCTCCATCCGTCCACCCAGCCACTCCCTGCTTGCCTTGCTCTCTCTCCATCCTGCTCCATGCTCCTTTCTTGTGACCCACACCATCACCAGCAGTTCACACCCGCAGTTAACAGGCATCGAACCTTAAAGAATCAGCTACGGTAGTTTTTGGTTGGTTTGGTTTTGTTTTGCGTCCTCATCACGTGAGCAAGTTGCAGGGCTTTGCCAAATATTCATGAAGCCTGTCAAAGAGCGGCAGCAGCCAGTACCACTGCACATATATATATAGATATATAAATATAATATAAATATTTATTTTTTTGTAGCCGGGTCCTTGGTGCAGTATTTATATTCCACGATCCTCCTTTAAAAATAACAATAATAATAATAAAAAGGACAAAAAAGCAAAACGTCATGTGATGCTGTTCATTTAAAACGCAGAGCCAAAGCCCCTGAGCAGTAGTCGCCATGACTACTGGTTGTGTGAAAACACTCCCTTCTTCCTTAACTTCCCTGTGGCTTAGAGTGAGAGGCTGGGAGTCACAGGGCAGAGGGTGGGAGCGGGAAAGCACCCTAAGTCCTAGTGGTCTGCTCTCACCATCTGGAAATGAGCCACTTGGGCATCTGAAACTGCGGGCAGAGAGACAAGCTCCCCATCAGGGCCCCTGGAGCAACATAGAGTGCCCAAAGGGCTTCTCGTATCACCACAACCAATGTAAACTGTAAGAGACCCATAGCGTGCTAGTGAGCTCATGGAGCCTGACACCGCCCTAAATGACACCTGATCTTTAGAAAAGTAAATCACTATTAGCCGAAAGGAAACAAAATAAAAACGGCCCTTTTTTACCACACAAGGGAAGCCCATCTTGCTATGTGTCTGTGTTTGACTTTCCAGTTGTTGAGTTCTGGAAGGGGTCTGGGAACTGGGACCCTGGAGCTTTGGGGAAGGAGAAAGGAAACCAGACCCCCCCCCAGTTCTAAGTAGGCACTGCAGAGAAAAGCCAGGTCCTGACCCCCCAGGTCCCTGCTTGCTGATTGCATGTGGCATTACCCCTTAGACTGGACCCCCCTCCCTCACCGTTCTCACCCAGCAGAGCCCCCAGAGATGACTTCAACCAACCTAGCTGGTCTGGCCTTACTTCTGCCTTGTTCATGGTTATGATTTAAGAAAGAAAGGAAAAAAACCTCTCCCCGCCCCCACTCCCAAGGCTAGCGCAAGCACGCTGCCCGGCAGCTTCCAGTCCACCAGCTCGTGCTGGCCCTGCCTTCCATCCACTCCCGTTATCAGACCGGCAGACTGGGGCTGTCCCCTTCACATTTGTGCAGGGGAGGGGGCACCCCTCGGGGACATCCCTCTCCAGGCCATGTCTCCTGGTCTAGGAACACTCAGGAGGATCTTGAAGTGCCCACTCTAGTCCACTCTAGTAGCTGAACTGGAAAGAGTTGGCTGGTAGGTCAGTCCCTGTCCTTGTCCCTCAGCTCCAGCCTCCAGGCCTTCTGTGGAGGTGAAATTGCCATGGGTCAGGACGTGGTGACCTGAACCCTGGGCATCTTCTAGAACAATGCCTCTTTCTTTTCTCAGATGTTGCCCAAAGTTTTGCAAAAAGCTTCATTCATTTTCAGGTACTCCCCCACCCCCTAAAGAATTAGCTGCCGTCAGTCAGCCAGGGGGTCAGGAGAAGAGGAAGTCTGGGTTCAGAGGTCAAGACTTGCACCCCAGCCTGTGCTTCTTGCCTCTTCTCAAGACTGCCAAGATTTCCTCCATTAAAACACTCACGAGGCACCCCTGCCCCTGACCCCACTGCTGTTTGCTGTACATAGAGGCTAAGTGGGGTGAAGTGGGCAGGTGTGCACATGTATGTGTGTGTGAAGAATGTACATAGGTAAAGGGGAGCGTGGTCCAGTGGTTCCAGAAGAGGGACAGAACTGTGTTTCATCCCTAGCTCGACCACTGGCTCGCTGTGTGGCCTTGGGCAAGTCACTTAACCTCTCTGTGCCTCAGTTTCCCCATCTGTAAAATGGGGGTAATAATACTGACCTACCTCACAGGGGTGTTGTGAGGCTTTAACTAGATGTTTTGTAAAGCGTTCTGAGATACAGAGACAAAGGCGCCAGGAAAGGGCAAAGTATTCTTTGGACTTGAGGAAGACGAACTAGTACCATAAACGCTGCTATTCTGAGAGCCATTTTAAACTGCACTGCTCCACCCCCCCGCTTCTCATCACCAGGACAGCAGGTCAAGAAATGTCTTTCCTTGCACTTGCTTCTGGGGTTTGTGATTCTTCTGATTTTTCCCGTTGCTGTATCTCCTTCCTTACCCTTCCACTCGTTCCCTGTTCTGTTAATGCGGAAATGGCAGAAATGCTTGAGAAATGAGAATGTATAAGTGGATTGGAAGTTTATAGTCTGGATTTTCAATTTTACTTTGTACTGTACATCTTTTTACTTTAGAATTTGCAATAAAGGGTTACGTCAATCTTGTTTTCAACTCTCCTCTTAGAATGGCCTGTCATTCTGTCATGGCTCTCACTCCAGGCCCCTAACTCTAGGATTCTCTGGTAACAGGCACTCCAGGGCTTGGTTTCCGAGTGAGACTGACTCGTCCCTCGGAAGTGGGTGGGAAAGTGGCTAGTAAGCCTTGCCCGAATGACTGAGTGGTGCTGGGCGCGCACGCGGTCTTGCAAGACACACAGCTCAGGTTCAAGAGGCCGACTGTGCCTCTAAGGAGTAGGGAGCAGTTTCCTGGCACACAGAGTATCCAGAAGCAGGGGCACGCGGGCGTTGGGCAACGCTGGGGACCCCGGGCCGGCTCCCGCGCTCCCACTTCCATCCAAGCAGCCACAGACTTGCACCCTCCTTCGCTTTAGGAAACTTTATAGCGGTGCGCCGCCGTCGAGCGGTTCACAGCGACGGGCAGAGGGGTGAGGGTGGCTGCGGCGCCCAGGACCGAGGCAGGAGCGGCTCCGTTTCCCAGCTGCAGGGCGTCTGAGCCGGCCTGGGCGGGGAGGCGGCGGCCTGGCCGCGGGCACGAGGCCACGCCGGGTCACCGTCGCGGTTGTCGCCGGTGATCCACAGCGTGAGCACCGTGATCAGCGCCCCGGTGCACAGCGCTCCCAGGAAGCCGGCGAGGAGGCCGAGCGCCAGCGGCCCCACCCAGGCTGAAGGGCTGCGCGTGTACGGGGGCTGCGGCAGGCGCTCCATGATCAGCTCCAGCTTGTCCCAGTCAGGCGCCGGGGCGGCGGCGCGGCGGGCACGCGGAGCCGGGGCAGGGACCGTGGCTGGGCCGTGGCGGGGATTGGGGGCGGGACCGGAGGCGGGACCCGGGACGGGGGCGGGGACCGGGACCGGGACCGGAACCGGGACCGGGACCGGGGCTGGGGCTGGGGCCAGGAGTTGCTGCAGGTAATTCGCGCCCGTCCTCCGCAGCTTCAACGTCGCCTGCTGGTGGAGGTTCTTGGCCAGCTCCCGCGCCACATCCGGGCGGCCACTGCGCCGTAGGGCTCGGGCCACGCGGTCCCACGACAGGGACGGAGCCTGAGCGGCCAACCAGGTTGCCAGCGCCTCGCGGCAGCGGTCAAAAATCTCACTGGACTGGGACGTGCCCTCCCTCCCCTCTGAAACCTGCGCGGTTATGGCCCGCTGCGGCTCTCCCACTGAGTCCTGCGCCCTGAACGAGGGTGTGGGTGGCTCGGGCGTCGCCTGTCGGTCTGCAAATAACCGGACCAGCTCCGCTGCTGCCCGCCGCCGTTGTCCCACCGAGTCTTGAGCCCCAAGCCCGGGTGCGAGTGGCTCAGGCGTCGCCAGCAAGTCCTCAGATAACCGGGCCAGCTCCTTGTCCAAGTCGGGCTCAGGTACCTCGAGGAGTGATCGAAAGTGGCTGCACTCCTCGGGGGTCAGCAGTTCCGCCAGGCGGACTGCTGCGTGGGGGCCCATGGCGTCCAGCGCGCTCGTGGGAGGCAGCAACCCGTTACAGAGGGCCAGGATCAGCACCCACGCCATGGCTCGGCCTGAGGGAGGGGCTCCGAATGCTGAGGCTCTGTTGCAAGACCGGAGATTGTGGCGCAGAGGAGAGGAACTTTCGTGGAAAGCTGAACGCTCTAGGCAGAGAGAACTCAGCTACTGGGGGCGGGGGGGGGGCACAGATCTGACCGCTCAGGGTCCAGAGGAAAGAGGTTCCCAGCAGCCCTCCTTCCCCCACCCCTGCAGCTCCCCATTCCCACTCCCTCCACCTCATGGAGGGCAAGAACTGATGGCCCAACCCACAGCAATGGCTGTGGAACTGGGTAGGAATCTGGACCTTATATTGAAGGGCCTACTCTAACCGCACTGACATCCCAACCTCTTCTAATTCATTTACCACCTTTCACCCTCTAACAGAAGCCCTGGAACCTCTGCTCACTATCAGCGTCCATATTCAGTCAAGGTCTCCCATGCCTGGTTGTTAGCCTGCTTGCACGCACAGCTGCTAGTCTGAGCCCTCATCTCAGGTCTGAGCAAATTCGCAGTTCCCCCATCCACATACTGGGCCCACACTTATCTCACATCATTTCCCAAGGTGGCTTGACTGTGGGCCCTGCTGTCTCATCCCTTCTGGGAGCCACACACAAGCACAGTCAACACACACATATCCCCAGCCCCTTATCACACCCGACACACTGCTGTTAGATCTTTTTACTGCCCTGCCCATGAGAAGGAAGTCTCCACATTGCCCCAACAGTGACCAGTACCTAAGTGTTCAGGAAAGGCCTGTTGACTGCCTGTGTGAATTTTTGAGAACCAGTCCCCTATCCACAGCCACCTACACACCTGTAAGTCAAGGCTTCATTGTAGTGTACCAGGCCTTAAGGGTAGCTTAGTCTTGCCTCACTCCTCTAACCTCAGGTCTCCACAATCATGCCTCCATTTTATGCTCTTGTGACAAATATGAATAGTGCCAAGAATACTCTCTCCAGCCTCCACGTTTTGCTGTCCTCTAGCCCTCCTACCTGGGAAGGTTCCTGATTCCCCATTTGTGACTACTCCCCCCTCCCCCTTCCCCTCCCCACTCTGTGTGGTGTGGAGCCCTTGTGTGTGCAGTACAAGCCTGAGGCAAACATGCTCTATCCCTCCCTACTAAAAGTCAGACTCTCTCAGTTGAGTCCAGAGTTCACCGATAGGGTTAGTCCAGCTACCCATCTTACTCTGAGGGATCACCTAGTTCTGCCTTCCAAGGGGCTGGAATTGCTGAGTTGTCCCAGTGATGCAGGTTTGCATGGGTTCTGGGGATCAGAACTCTGATCCTCACACTTGCATGGTACTGCACCTGTTGAACCATTTCCCCAGCTCTCTTGGGCATTCTTTTGGGTTTTTTCGAGACAGGGTTTCTCTGTATAGCCCTGGCTGTCCTGGAGCTCATTTTGTAGACCAGGCTGGCCTCGAACTCAGAAATCCGCCTGCCTCTGCCTCCTGAGTGCTGGGATTAAAGGCGTGTGCCACCACACCCAGCTATCTCTTGAGCATTCTTAAGAGAATGCCATGTATCCTTCAGTGTGTCCCTCCAATGAGTGCAGAGATTCTAGGGTCTACTCGCCAAGTTCCAGGTGACTGTGTCACCATCAAACAACTGTGTCAGCAGTTCAGTTTTCCTAGGACCTTCCCCCCAGTACCCCTACCTAGTGTTTATAGTTACACATGCTCTGTTTGGGAGACTGTCCCCACTGTGAATTCTCAGGGGTACTCCTGGCAATTTGGGGAGGTGGTTTGATTTGGCATTCCCACGATGTCTTCAAATGCTAGGTACATGGCAAACTGCGGGAGAGCTTATCTGGACCTCCAAAGACCAAGAGGTTATCACTCTTTGAATCCTGGAAATACATGCATTTGTCTCTCCCCCCAGAGGCTGCTTCTGGCATTGCCTCTGTGAACCTGTAGTAAACCCTAAGAGGGAGCCAAATATACTGTTCCCTTGACCCACGGTACATTTTTAAGAGTCCAGCTGTGTGTGGCAGGCAAGGACCTGTTAGTGGATCCCAGCCTCTCCACAGAACTTTTAAACGGTGTCCCTAATTTTTCTGTGGCAGGATTTTCCCTGTCCAATTACATTAAAATATTAGTGCAGCAGGAGGCCTGTGATTGGACAGAGGAAAGGGAGGCAGCCTGAAGAGTTGCAGGGACAGAGAGCTACTCAGAGGAGGAGAGGAAAAAAAGCAAGATGGAGGACAGACAGGAAGAAGATCCTGAACCAGCGTGACTTTGAATAGCCACAGGTAGATATGATATCATAAAGGAAAGAATAATTGGGATAGCTTGTCTAATCTAGGTGGGCAGTTTGTAACATTATCAATTGGCCCTGAAATTGTTATGTGGGCATCTTATGAATTGAGAATTTGTTGATATGTAAATCCAACTTGTTAATTATAACCTTCTAGAGTTTTGTTTCTACCGGGTTGCTGGGTGTTGTGGAGGCTGACCGTGGGGTGGACAGTCGTTGCATGGGGCTGGCATAGCAGCGAAGGTAACTCAGGAGCTCTGGCCCTGATGGAGAGTTGGAGAGCAGAGAGTAAGTGGTTGGAGCTTGGGAACTTGGCAGTTTCTTTCTCTCTTTTTCTTTTCTTTTCTTTCTTTCTCTCCTTTTCTTTTCTTTTCTTTCTTTTTTTTTTAATACTTCCCACAACATTTTTCCACCTCCCAGCTTACCATGACAATCAGGACTGAAAGGCAGGGTGGAAATGGGCAAAGGATCTCATGTGGCCTGCAGGACTGGGCTTCAGATGTCTCCAAACTTTGCTCTCCACCCTGTGGAAGACAAATATGACCCTCATCTTGCTCACCCAGGGCTACTGCCCTGCTCTTGGGAGCCCCTCTTCCTCTTCCAGTCCCAAGGAACAGAAACACTCAGAGCCACAGCCAGGAGACTGACAGACCCGAGTGGCCAACACTCCCCATATCCCGCTACCCACAAGAAATCCTCTGGATGCCACACATCATAACTTTAATACTGTGTAATATCTTCTTTTAAAATACAGTGTCTTCTGAGGTAGACAGACCACAACTGCAGAGCATCATCAGACAGGAGATAAATATGTCCATGTACAACACACAGCAAAATGAGGTAGAAATGGGTTACAACCGAGAGAGGATCCCAACCCAATGTTAGCAGAGGGAGTGGAGGGCCGGTGTGCCCTCCCCTGCGCTCCATCCCTGGATTCTTTGGTATGCCCCCCAACATTGCTAGGGCTAGACCCGCCCTGACATCCTGCCCCATGCTCATGAGGTAGGTGCTGCAGCCGGGGGCTGTCTTCTTGTGCAAAGCTTCCAAACTGGGAACAGAAAGAGCCCAGCAAAGGAAGTGTGGGGACCCTAGCGGTGGGTCCATGTACTCCTAACCCAGCCCCCCCCACTTCCCTGCCCCGGTACCCCCACCCCTACCCCCAGACCTGAGAGAACTCCCTTACTCTATGCCCCACCGAGGATCATCTGCAGTATCACTCTGGCCACGCTCTGAAGCATCAAGCCCTGTACTTGGTCAGCTGGCTCCAGAGAACAAGAATGAAGGAGACACAGTAGCTCTCCTGTTCACACTCCTCACACCTGCCCTCAGCACCCTGCCCCTGCTCCTGCCATGTCTCTCATGGTATTCTTAGCATCCAGAACATGAAGGGATCTAGGAACTGTAGGGGCAAAGAGTAGGGAGGCTAAGGTGGGACAAAGATAAGGGGTGTCCCTTCTTTGCACCAAGGAGTGTGAAATGGCCTGAGGAGACCAAAAAGCTGAAGCCTTATCAAGAGAAGGAGCAGGAGGGATGTGGTTTGCAGAGAAGTCTGGACTAACATCACAGGAAAGCACCCAGTTCCCTCCAGGCCCTCAGTGTAGACCCAGAGCTCCATGGGGACAAGTAGGCACCCCCACACAGAGACAAAGAACTCTTTCCAGGGCAGTGCTCTGTCTTGTCACAGGTTGCCTGGCACCTAGTAGTCAATGTTATGCCCAGCCAGACTTATGGCTAGACCATGTTCACACCAGAGGAAATCCTCTTAGCCTGTTATTAAGCACCTCTGACGGAACCTGCTTCCAGTCAGATGGCCTGAGAACCTTCTGCCCCGCTCACCTCTAAGGCAGGGAATGGACAAGAGTACCCCAACTCTCTGTAAGGTTCACAGACCACCGGAAGCTGAGGACTGGGGCCCATGGGGGAGAATGACAAGAAAGTAGCAAGCAGCCACCTCTGGAGCCTCCGCCCATCCTCTTGCTTGCAAGCTGGGCCTGGGGAGGAAGCCCTTAGATACATTCTGCGTCTATCCCAGGGACAGCAGTCTGGGGCTCCTGTCTGCTCTTTCCTCATTAACCCCAAGTCTCTCTGGGCTGGGAGAATCTGCTCCCCCGGGGATGGGGTTGGGGGTAACAGGAGAGCAGCCAAACTCTAACATTCTTTCTGAGGTCAGTTTCTTCCTGAGTTGTCAAAAATAAAACGAAAAACAGCAAATCCTACCCATCTTACAAAAATAAGAGTCCTAAAATATTAAGTAACCTACATTTCTGGGACTTCCCCTCAAAAATGAACAAACCAAAAAGGAAAACAAAAGCCTTCTTTGGGTAGTTTTTATCCTTATCCCACCCCTAAGGCCCCAAGACTTCAGGTGGGTAAAGTACGGAGGGGGTTGGGGCTCCCTGCTCCCCCGCCCCCCTTCTCAGCCTCTGGGCCAAAAGAACTACCGCCAAGAGTCGCTGCGGTGTGAATCGGAACAATGAGAGAGGGAGGGTTAAAGCACAGGGTGTGGGAGACAGAGACAGAAGCACAGAAGGTGATGGATGGAGACCAGAAGGAAGAGCTGAAAAGGAACAGAGACAGCATAGGGAGGGGACAGTGACAAAACCATGAGGAGAAAAACTAAGCCAATACTGAGAAAGTAGAATGGAAAAGGAGGATGTCGCTCAGAGGACAAGAGACAAAGATTTCGGAGAGAGAGCAGGAGTTCCTTAGGCCCTGGTGCCAACTCATGTCGGGTGTGCCCGGTCTGCCGAGCAGAGATGGCGAACTTCCTGTCCACAATAAATAGGAAAAAACCTGAGTACACCGGTGCATATGGCATCGATCTGCCTGGCAGAAGCATTTTCCTTCCCATTAAAAAAAAAAAGTCACCGGGAGAGCCCTCCCTCTCCCCGCCCCACATTCATCACTCCTTTGGCCAAAGACATCATCTCCCTCCCCAGGCAGAGTTGGCCTCCCCTGCCACCCTCAGTGTCCGGAGCCATACATTTTGTCCCACTCAACTAACGAGTCCAGTTCCTTGGAGGGAGCCCGAGAGCCCACCTTGGCTAGAGCAGCCTCCACGTCTTTGTAGGAGAGGGGCCTCTGCAGTCCGGAGAGGCCTGCCTCGGCTGCTGCCTGCTGGCACAACTGTGCCAGCTCGCCCCCAGAGAAGCCCTGAGTTCCCTGCACCAGAGCGGCCAGCTCCCGCTCGTTCAGCGCACAGCCCTGCTGAGTCAGCACCCTCTGCAGGATCTGCCCGCGCGCCGCGCTGTCGGGCAGCGCCACGTAGAAGCGCAGCGCGAACCGCCGGCGGGTGGCCTCGTCCAGGGCCGCCGGCCGCGAGGTGGTACCCACCACCAGCACGCCGTCGGCGCGCGCGCCGCAGCTGCCGTCCAGGCAGGCCAGCAGAGGCGCCCGCAGGGACGCGCCGTCCTCCCGCGCCGGCAGCAGCGCGTCCAGCTCACTGATGAGCAGCACCGCGGGCGGGCGGCAGCGTGCAGCCGCAAAGGCTGCCTGCAGGAGGCGCGCGCCCTCGACGGCGCCCGAGGCCGCCAGGCCGGCTCCGCGCAGGCGCAGCAGCGTGGCACCCAGCCGGGTGGCGAGGCAGCGCCCCAGCAGCGCCTTACCGCAGCCGCGGGGCCCGAAGAACAGCACGGTCCGCGGCGGGCGCGCGCTGCCGGGACAGGCGGGCGGCCTCAGTAAGGGCCACAGCAGCTCCTCCTCCAGGGCCGCCTTGAGCGCGCCCTGGCCCGCCACGTCCGCCCACTGCACCGGGGGCCCGCAGTCTACCATCTTGCTGCTCACCAGCTCCAGCGCCCCCGGGTCCACGCCCTTGGCGGGCTCCCCCGACGGCTCCGCGAAGCCTCCGTGGGCGGCCGAGACCCGCTCCGGGAACTTGTCAAAGGGCTCGAGCTGCGGCGCATAGGCGGGGGAGCCCAGGACCTTGAGAGGGCCGCCGCCGCCGTACTTGCCAGTCCCATCCTCCGTCGCCCCGGGTGGCTTCGTACGGAACCCGTTGCCCCGACACTCGGCGTCGTCCGCAGCGGGGTAGGAGGCGCCGTCGGCCGCGGGGGCCTTGGCCGGCTCGTAAGCGTACTTGCGGTAGCGGGCCTCGGCGCCTTCGTCCACCGCCTTGCGCTTCAGCGACACGCCCTCGGCGGCCGCCGGGAAGCCGTAGGGAGCGGGCCGGGGTGGCGCGGGCGCGGGCAGGGGCGTGGGCGCCGCCAGCCCGGAGGGCAAGTAGGACGCGGGCGGGGCGGCGGGCGGCGGGAGCGCCCCGTAGCCGGGCTGCGCCGCGTAGCCGGCCGCCGGGTAGTTGTAGAGCGGCGCCGAGGGGCCGTAGCCGGGCGGCGGCGCTGGCTGCAGCAGCGCGGGCGGGGGTGGCGGAGCGAGCGCGGCGCTCGTCTGCGCGCAGTAGCCGGACGCCAGGTACCCGCCTCCGTAACCCGCCGCGTACTCAGTGGCCGCCGACGGTCCCCCGCAGGCGTTGCCCGTGTAGAGAGGCTCGGTCAGGTTCCCGGCTACTACCGGGGAGGCCCCAAGGCCGGCGGAGCCACCCGCGCCAGCCGGCTTGGCTCCTGGGAGGCCTTCGTGGAGCGAGGCTAGAGAGTAGGGTGGCTCAGGCCCGGGCCAGGGCTCCGGGTCCCCTTTGGCACCGTTGAGGAAGGCGGCGTCACCGTAGCTTCCCAGGCCCGGGCGCTCGTAGGGCGAGTCCAGGACTCCGGAGTACTTCTCGGCGTAGCGCTTGAGGAGGTTGGAGGCTGTGAGGGCGGAAATGTCGTCGTGTGCCCAAGCGTAGTGGCAGCGCTGGCGACCCCCTGGAGGCAACTCCAACTTGTGGGCCGGCGATGGGGTGGTGGAGGAGACGTCCAGGTGCTGCTCTGGCCACTGGTTTAGCGGCTGGGCGTGTTCCGGTGTCCAGTGCATCTTCAACAGAACTGCAGGTGAGAAGAACAGCAGCTGATCAGCTCCTGCAGTGGCTCTAGGGACACACTGACAGCTTGGTTAGCAGATGACAGGCTACCGGAGACCCTTTAGACCTAGAGTTAGTTTTAAAAATAGTTTGCTCTACTCCAAGAGGAACGCAGAAATGCCATGGTCAACCTTCACTCCCTACAAGTTACCCTGACCACACCAGCTATGCCCCTCCATGGACCTGATCGAGGGAAGGGCCAGAGCCAAACCATGTGAGGCTCACCCGTGACAGACACTTGCTGTTCGCTCACTATGGACCAGCCGTTGCAACGTATCAAGATTTGTAAAGATTAGTGCAGCCTGTCCAGAGCTGCTGGATATGAGGTCCAACAGGTTGACATCCTACTCTGTCCACCTTGGCGTTCCCTGAGATCCAAAGGTCCACCATAGGCCCTGGGGTGTGAGCGTACCCATCAGCCCTGGAAACCGCAGTGGCTAGCCCAGCAACACTTATTTCCTTGCGGTTTGATTTCTTCTGGTCTTTGGCTAAAGCAGTGCTCAACCTGCGGGTCATAACAACCCCCCCAAGTAAACGTTGTGATTCGTAACAGTAGCAAAATTAGAGTTATGGAGTAGCAACAAAAATAATTTTATGGTTGAGAATTACCACAACATGAGCAACCATATTTAGGGTTGCAGCATTAGGAAGATTGAGAACCACTGGCCTAAAGAAACTAGAACCTGGGTGCTGGAGAGATGGCTCAGTGGGTAAGAGCACTTCCAGAGGTCCTGAGTTCAATTCCCAGCAACCACATGGTGGCTCACAACTATCTGTAATGGGGACTGGTGCCCTTTTCTGGTGTGTCTGAAGACAGCTACAATGTATTCATATACATTAAATAAATAATAAATAATTTAAAACAAAAACAAAAAAACTAGAACCTGACCGAATGCTGTTTGTTTGCCTGCTACCTGCTCCATCCAAAATGGCTCTCATCACCTCACAAACATTATTTGGGATGAACAGATGGTGTGGTAGTGAGATAGTACAAGCATGCAGATCATGTTAAGTGGATCACAGGGCTGGTAAAGTACCTGCTTCGTCTCATGCTCAGGGACCGGGGTTCTATCACCGGAGGGGTTAAAGATGAACCCCAGTCGCCAAATGAAGAGGGTGTGATCAGACTTTGCAAAACACTCAAAGGGAGCAAAACTATTTGTAGTGTGGGGATCCTAGAGCCAATCTGTGAGATAGCACCTTGTCTCTGTACCATGAAGAGAGTAAATGTTCCCAGGCTGTTCCTACACCCTCCTCTAGCACCCATCAATGCACCAGTCCGGAACCAATAAGAGATGCAGGGCCCAAGAAATAGAACCATGTAGGCACCTGCCTCCAGGAAACCGACCTGACCCAAGACAAAATTCCAAAGACGACATAAGCCCATGGCATTCTAATTTTACAGCGATTATTTGTCAAGCCCAAGCTTCCAAACTCTGTGTTGGTATGTGCATATCTTGCTGCGCTGGAGTTGGAACCCACAGTCTCCTGTGTGCCAGGTAAACATTACCAAGCTTCTTGGCAAAATCGTATCGAGCAAATCCTGCATGTTCCACTAGGCATGGGGTTAGATCAAAAGGTATCTCGAATGTTTCAGCCAGCTGAGAAGTCGCGAAAGCAACATCCTTTGTGGAGTAAGAAAATAGAGGTTCAGGCCTTGGACCTTGGGGCTCTTGAGAGCATGACACTCCTGGCTAAGGACTCACCAAAAGACTGGTGTTTTGATAGCACCATGAAGGGTTACATCCCGGATGACAGGACCAGTACATCTGGAACAGCAGGGCTAGTCAGATGCAGCTGTGTCTGCCTGCATTTCTTGCACTCAGGAGCCTGAGCTCTGGTGTTTAACATCAGGCCAGCCTCAACTGCACAGAGCAAAGCAAACCACAGCCGGCTCCCTTAGGATACTCTACTGCCACCTGCTGGAGACATCACAACCTAAAGAACTAGACGGGCTCTTGTACAGTGCACACCAACAAAACTAACCACGGTGAGCCTGTAGAGAGGACCAAGAGATGGGGTTGAAGTGTTTCCACCAGCTCTGCACACCCTGCCATAGGGGCAATGGCCGTACACAGTAATGTGGCCATGCCGTGGCTAACGGCAAAAGACAGCCTTGGAAAGTGAAACCCATACACACATGTTAACCATCTCTATCAACCAAGTAGCCAAGTGCCTGATGGTCCACAGAGAAGGCATTAGGGAAGTCACTGGCTGCTAGAAGGAAGGTAAGTCCTGGAGGGCGCCAGCAGCTAGACACACGACATGAGGGGCGTGGTTTTCAGAGTCTCCGCTCTCTCTGAGGGGCTTTCAAAGATGAGAGCCAGTCAAAGGAGCAGTTTCCCAGGACGTCCGGTGACAAGTGACCCAGTGACAGGGTCACTAGAGGTAGCATCAGTTACATCAATGCAAGTGTGTCACTACATCAAACCCAGGCTCTGCCCCCAGTTACCTATGTTCTGACTCAGAGCAAAGACATGTGACCTTGAAGACCGCGTCTCCCTTGAGTACACAAACCCTACAGGGGAAGAAGGGCACAATGAAGGTTCAGGCCTGGGCTCGTCCCTCAACTCCCTTTACTGAGCAGTGTCTCTTCTCACTGTCAGGCTCCAGCAGTCTTCACCTAAGTCCTCCGCCAGGCAGCGCTGGCGCTCACTCATCGGACTAAGGATCCCAGGGGCCTTTTCCACTTTGGCCGGTTCTCCCGGCCTGATTCGGCCCTCAGTTTCCTCTGCAGGAGACCCTGTGCTTGACATGCGGCCTATACCACTCATTCACTGGCTTTCCTCAGACTCTTCAGGTCAAGGTCTCTCCACTTTAGCCAGGAAAAAAAGAAACACGAAGCCACGGCTCCTGTTTGCACTGTTATCTGCATCCCTATCCACCTTGTGACCGAAAGCCTGACAGTCCATCCACCTCAGTAGATCCCCATCTCGAGCAAGCACGGGATCATCAGTCCAACCTAACTGCTGTGTACCAGCTCCTCACCCCTGGTGAGTGAACTCTTCATATCTCCAAGATGACTTCCCTTGACCCTAAGTCCCCACTAACTGCCAGCCAGGCTCTGAACCCCTTCTTTTAAGGATCACTGTCTACACATGGTGACCATGACCTGCTACATGGCTTTTAGGCTATCAGGGAGGCAAGAGCTGTTCTTCCAACAAACAACTCCTGCTAAGCTGGGTTCTGGAGTGTTACATTCCCCTCAAGCCCAGCAAGGGAAAGGACAAAGATCTGGTCTGAGTCCTAGTGTCTAAGAACAGGGTTGAACAAAAAAAGGGAGGGAGGCCAGGCTCTAGCACCTGTGTTCAAGTTGAAAAAAAAAATGGTAGCAAAAGGAGCCTGGAGACACACCAGAAAGTGAGAGTATGTGCAGCCTTAGGTCCATGTGCACTTGGAAGTGCCGGTATCCAGCAAGAGCACCTGCGAATGCATACAACACACTGAAGACTGGACCGAGGTCCATCCTTACAGACCAAGCCACACAGGCCTGGCCTTCAGTATGGGTGGAGATCTGTAACTCCCTGCCCCCACCAGCCCTAATACTTCCACACAGCTGCCAGCCCTCCTGCATCCCTCCCACTCACACTCCATCCTATAGCCCCTAGGTCAGCCGGGCCAGGGGTGAAGGAAGACACAGGACTTGAGCAAGCTAGGAGCTTTGAATCAGAAGCGTGTTCCAGAGCCAGATTCAAACACTTACAGGGGACCCTGAGCAGACTACCCAACCTTATGGAACCTGTATTTCCAGGTTAAAGGACATAATATGCAGCAGGCAGAGGGACTGGGGACTCAAAAATGACGTGTGAAAAGCAGTCCAAACTGAAATCCCAGGTGGTGCCTTTTGGCCTGCTATTTAAACCTGGGGGGTGGAGCAAGGGGCTGGCACCCATCTGCTTGTCTGTGTCTTTCTGTGTGTGTGCATGTGTGTACATATGTGTCTCTATGTCTGTCTGTGTATGTCTTTCTCTGAGTAGTCTGTCTGTGTATGTCTTTCTCTGAGTATGTCTGTATGTGTCTGTGTCTCTTTCTCTGTCTCTCTGTGTGTCTATATGTATGTGTTTATGCATCTGTGTGTGCCTTTCTATCTTTGTCTTTCTATGTGTGTATCTGTGTATGTGCATGTGTGTCTATGTGTGTCTGTTTGTGTATCTCTGTGTGTCTGTGTGTGTCTTGTATGTGTGTGTGCCTTGTGTGTGTGTGTATGAGTCTGTGTATGTGCATATGTGTCTGTGTGTATGCGCATGTGTCTATGTGTGTCTTTCTATGTGTGTGTCTTTGTGTGTCTGTGTGTGTGCATGTGTGTCTGTGTGTCTGTCTCTGTGTGTGTCTGTGTGTCTATCTATGTGTTGTTTGTGTGTGTGTGTGTGTGTGTGTGTGTGTGTAGTGGTCCCTGCCTGGCTTTGCCCAGAGCACAACAGAGCAATCAGTGATTACAGAATTACTGAATAGAAGAAAAAAGTTTCTCCTACAGCCCCACTTCTCAGTGTTAGGAAGTCCAAGATTGAGAAACAGTGATTCCACCTTCTGTGGGTAGTCCCTGGTGTACCAACATCCACACTGTGCCATAGTCCTACTCTGCCTTCCTGAGGTCTTGCCACCTACAGGTGCCCCGTCCATCTCTGTGCACCAGTCAAGGCTTGAGGTTTGATACTCCATGTCCAATCCCAGCAAATCCCACACGGTCACTCTGTGGCCAGCAGCCAGACCCAACCCTCACCTAAGCTTTACACTCTTCTGTCAAGAACTATGGGCTCTGTGAGAAGAGCCAAACATCTCACTAAAACCCTACAGGGCTTCTTAAAAACTAAGTCACACGATCTGGTCAGTCGGGGTGGGACGGGAACAAAGGGCAGCCACCATGTCAGCACCCCTCTCCATTCCCAGGAGCCCCCTAGAAACTCTAGGATTCCAGATTCCATTACCCTCTGCTGGGGGTGGGCAGGGAGGGGGTGCATGGTAGAGGAGGGGCATCTGGATGCCACTCAACCGTGGTGGAGGAGGGCTGATGCACCCTTCTGGGCAAGCCTCCTCCAGCTCCATTATCTTAGCCTGGAACAAAAGGGCTGAGTGGAGAATCTCATTGTGGGGCCTTTGCATGGAGATCTCGTTAATCTATTCACGGAGGCTCCCACAGGCCTTTTGTCATGGGCTTTTGTCTACAGCTTACAACTCTTGGGGAGGGGGACGGTCCACAGTCCCTGGCAGAGCCTGAACAGTCTTCACTCCTCTGGACCCTGCCCCTCATGCCAACCCCCCCAGTTATTGAAAGAGAAGAGACAGTAACTGGAGAACTGGGTACTTAAACCCAGTCCTTAACCACACAGTAACCTCTTTCCCCAGTTCCAGTCCAGAGAACAGGCCCCAGAACAGCAGGATCCTGCTACTTGGGGGATAGACTGGGGGCCTGGCACAGGACCTAGCATGGATGGGGATCAACGCATGTCTAGGAATTAGAAGTTACTGGAAAAAGTGACTGTGGCCCGCATTTGCTAAATACACTGTTTTCTCCCTTTGACACTATGGTATCAATCGTCACATGGTGGCCAATGGCAGGTAGGATGGAGTCAGAGTGTGGCCCAAGTTCACAGCCTTGATCGTCTGAGTGTGGTCAGGAAGAAAGGGAGGGAGAAGGAATGGGGCAGTATCAGCCAAAAGTGCATTTGTGTTAGGAGGGGCAGAGTAGTACTCACGCTGCTGACTGTGGCTAACGGAGCCTCTGAAAACCTAGCATTCTCTACAAACAACCATGTGACGTGATATGCGGAGCAAGCTTGACTTAAGCCTCAAAACACTATACTCCTCCAAACATTCAAATCAAAAGTGAAGCTTCAAGGCCGGGTGGCAGTGTACGCCTTTAATCCCAGCACTCAGGAGGCAGAGGCAGGTCAGCCTGGCCTAAAGAGTGAATTCCAGGCCAGCCTGGACTACACAAAGAAACAAACAGACAAAAAAACAACCAAGTTTTTGTTTGGGGTTTTTGTTTTTTTCTGTTGTTTGTTTTTGTTTTTTCATTTTAAATCACTACTATTCTCAAAGCTCTGACAACTGCTGGTATTTTTTGGTGTCAACGGGACTCACAGTTGATTTTATGTAGTGTATATGGGTGTTTTGCTTAGATGTAGGCCTGTGCACCAACTACATGCCTGGTATCCAAAGAGACTAGAAGAAGGCATTTGATCCCTTGGGACCAGAGTTACAAATAGTTGTGAGCTGCCATGTGGGTGCTGGGTATCACACCCTGGTCCTATACAAGAGTAACAGCCTGACCTTTATCTCTAGCCTATTAATAAAGTGTGTGTGTGTGTGTGTGTGTGTGTGTGTGTGTGTGTGTGTGTCTTTGTAGGGCTATGTGTACATTCATGAAAGTACCAAAAGAGGGCATGATATCCCCTGGAACTAGAATGACAGGCCACACAATGTATATGCTAGGAACCAAACTTAAGTCCTCTGTAAGAGTAGTATAAGTTCTTACTGAGACCTGCCTAGTTGGATTTGTTTGTTTGTTTTTTCTTATGAAAGTAAACTGAGGGAGGGAGTAGGGAGGGAGGCAGAAAAGATTTATTCTGGAAGTTCAGACACAGCCAAGGCTATCTGAGGCTGTGCACATCACCCAAGATGGGTCTGCAAAGATTGGAGCCTTGACACAGAATCCTAGCCCAAGATGAGAAAAAAAATAAAGGAACAAGTTTGCTGAGCCACAGTGTCCACGCCAGTCCTCTTTCCCTCCCACTCCACAAACATAAGTAGATATTTTCAGGGTCTAGAACAATGCCACGAGGCAGGCCGGCCCTGGAAAAGGGGACCTCTCCCCTCGGTACCAGCATGTTCTATCTTCACCCACCGCTGCAAGGTTCATGTGCCCACCGAGGACCAGTGCTCTGAGGGAACAGGAGATGCAATGCCCTCCCCAACTGTCCCTAACTTCACTTCTATCTCAGAGCCAGAGTAAAGAGCATGGGACTGCAGAGGTGGTGAGGCAGAGGGGTACGAGAAACAAGCCCAGGTCTGGCGTGGGGATGGTCAGACGGGAAAGCTCCTCCTTGGCCTGATCCTTCACCCAGCTCCACCGACTCCACTCTCCTGCAGGGCCACTGTGTCCTCATCAGCCCATAATATGCTGTGATTTTTCCCACTGTAGGGGGTGAAGCCTGGAATAATCTCTGACTACATCCTCTGCCTGCTTTTTAAAAACATTCCCAAAGCCAACAGCTTGAAAGTTGTCTAAATTATTATTTCCGATTCCTCTTGTCTCATTTTATCTCTGCGTTCGGGGCCCAACACTCCACTCACCCGCCTCCACACATCTCACTCCACTGACTGTGGTGACCAGATACCAGACCAGCAGGCTTTCTCAGCCCTTACCTCTTCTCTGCCTCTCCAGCTGTGCTCCATGCCCCTAGCCAACCTCACAGGCTCACATCCTCGACTCTGACTTCTCCCTCCATTCAGGTATCTGAATCATCACAGGCAGTCTCAAAACTCTGAGCATTGCTTGCATATGGATGCAACCTAGGCAGAGTTCTGCAGCCTTAGGTTCTTAACTGAGTTCCACCGCGGCCGGCACATGCAACCTGCAGTTCAACAGTTAACCACCATCATGAACAAGTCTCAAACTCAAAGCTGAACATGGTAGTGCATGCCCGGGCCATCTGAGCACTTGGAAGGGAGTCAGGAGCTCAAAGTCACCCTCAGCTAAGTCATGAGTTTGAAGGCAGCCGTCATGAAACCTTGTCCCAAAACACAAAGACAATACCAAAATCATGGCCCCAGAAAAAACTTCTCCCACCCTCCACACACCCTCAGCTTTCTCCATGGCAGGAGAGGGCAGCTTCCTCCCTTCTGGTTGTCCAGGCAGACGCCACCACCTGTCATCATCCACTGCTTCACATGTTAGCTGCCCCAACTGTGTACAGAGCAGAAGCCCTTCTCACACCTCAGGGGCGTGTCTCACTCACCCCAATTACCACATTGTCTTCTCTGCTCCCTACTGGTCATGAGGGTGCTCTGAAATGTCTCATGTGTCACCACTCACTCATCAAAAGCTTTTTTACTTCTTCATTCGTGTGTGTGTGTGTGTGTGTGTGTGTGTGTGTAGGCCAGAGGCCAATGTGGAAGGTTTTCCTCAGCTGTCCTTCACCTTACTTTTTGGGACAGCATCTCTTGCTGAACCTACAACTGACTGATTCGGCTAGACTAGCCACTGAGCCCCAGGAATTCATCCGTTTCTGCCTCCCAGTGCTGGGATTACCCACTGCACTACTATGCCTGGCTTTCTTTTTCCTGTGGCAAATAAAACTCTGGTCCTTACCATTGCATGACTGAGCCACCTCACAAGTCCTTTACCCACCCCTCTCAGATTAGAAGCTGAAATTCTCTTGTGGCTGAGAGTTCCTGACAGATCTGTCTCCATAGGGATGGGTGGGCAGATCTGTCTGAGTCCTCCGCCTCGGTTGTCATCCCAGGCACAGTGGGTGCTCCCAACCTGGGGTCGTTCATTTTCACCCTCATAGCTCAGCTTCACTTCACACACCAGCCCTCATCCTCATGCTCTTGCCAGCACTTTACCTATAGGCTGCTTTCTCTTCTCCTCCCCAACACCTGTGGAACCACTAAGAAGCCCCACAAGAGCTCTGTGTGCTTCGCTGTTTGTCCCAAGAAGCTAAGACAGTACCTGGCACACAGTAATTCTTAATAGGTTTTCGGATGGGCGGATGGGTGGATGAATGGATGAATAGATGGGTGGGTGGGTGGGTGAATAGGTGGGTGGGTGGGTGGGTGNAATGGATGGGTGGGTGGGTGGATGAATGGATGGGTGGGTGGGTGGGTGGGTGGATGAGTGGGTGGGTGGGTGGATAGATAAGCACCCAAAGAGGTTCAAAATTGCTTCTTCTGTCTCCAGACAAGGAAATGGAGTCTCACTAAATGGTAGGATGGCAAGAGAAGCCAGCAATAGATAAAGAAGGAACTCTGACTTCGAGAACACCAAAAGAAGGCACTCAGCACGGACTGGACCAAAGGCTCCCATCCCAGGTCCCCAGGTCCCCAGGTCCCGCCTCCCTCTTCTCTTGTCTCTCTTCAGCTCCCCTCCCTCCCACAGGCCTCCGACAGAAGACAAAGGGGGCAACGGAATTCCCATCAAAGGCCACGGACACATGGTAAAGAGATCAGGGCCCTTGGGACCCTGCTTCCTGGAGGTAGTGAGGCCTCCCCGCCAGCCTGGCTCCTCTCCAGGGTGAGGGTGTGGGGGGTATTGCCCCTGGACTCCTCATATGTCAAATGCCAAACAGCAGGAGGTCAGCCTGAGCTAAGCTGGCCAAGTGGCCCCCATCTGGGCCATGTGTGCACACACACACACACACACACACACACACGAACTGGGGGAGGGGACAGCAAAGAGATCCCTGTCTGTGTCCTCAGTCAGGGTCACAGCCAAGCTGTGACCATCTGTTGTCCTCTTGAGAGGCCAGGCCAGGGGCCAGCACCCTTGAGGAGCAAGCAAGCCTTCCACTTTTCCTAAGCTGTAGGATTTGCAAAGACTTCAGTTAGCATCAGTCTTTCTTCTGGGGGGACACAACGGAGAGCACTGCTCTCCCATCTTACAGGAGAGGAAATGGAGGCTGGGGAGGAGGCAGGGGTTCTCCCAAGCTGTAACAGCCGTTAAGGGTGGCATGAGAATCAATCCATGCGTCCAGCCCTTCTCTCTGCTGCAGCTTTAATCCAGGTGCCCTTGCTCAGGATCAAAGTCAGAGTCACCAGGCCTGGGCTCCAGAGCCCAGCCACCCACCCATTCCCTGGCTGCCTCTCTGCTCCAGCCCAATTGCACCCTGCCTCCTCCTCCAGGAAGCCTTCTCAGGTTGGCAGCCCCACTGAAGTCCCTACTTTCCTACCGTGACTGTCCAACCCATGCCAGTGTCACCAGAGGACAGCTCAGCTCCCCACGCTCAGTCAGTCTATAGCCACAGGAACATATACAACATTTCCAGACAACTTGGCAGAAGGAGCACGATGTGACAGGAAAGGTCATGCTTAGAGCAGAGGTGTCGTTGGCTCCCAAGCACCTCACTTAAAGCCCCATAGCTTCTAACCCCACACTATCCAAAAAGCAGCCACCAGCCACCAGCCACCAGCCACCAGCCACCAGCCACCAGCCATGGGGAACTATTTACATGTAAACCCATTAAAACTTAATAAAACTAAAATGTAATTCCAGAATAGCATTGGCTACATTTCAAGCACTCAACAGTCACGTGTGGTAGCTCCATATAGGACGTGACCGTGGAAAGTTCTAGATGGGGCTGCTCTTGTGACCTCCAGAGCTCTGCTCTGTAGACCACTTTGTGGGAGACGTGGTGGCAGGCCTCAGAATGCAGGCTGTCCCTTCAGCCTCCCTGGTGGCTTTACATCCAGTCACTCTGGACTCCAGCTTCCCTGAGATGGCCTCAGCCTCGCTGGGGCAACCCCCTCCCCCAGGCCAGCCTGTCTGGTCTGTCCTGCCTGGAGAGAGGAGGGGCAGGCCGGAGATCAGGACACAAGGTAGGACAGGGCAGTTTGTCATCTGGGCCTCCCTGGGGCCGGCTGGGCTTCCCTCCCCTATCAGCGCCTAAGTGCCCCTCCCCCACCCCGCCCACCATCCTCATCCTCAACCAATCCCAAGGACAGATGGGGGTTGGCAGAGGGAGAGAAATGTAACCTTGGTGAAAGCTCCGTCAAATGACAACACAGTCCGGGGGTCACAGCTGTGTCCCCTGAGGCCTGGACAGTCCATGCCCAGCCTTGATGTCTGGCCAGGCCTGGGCTGAAGTGGATCTCTGCAAGGGGAGTGAGGGGGTGGGGAGAGACAATGGAGAGTCCTAAGGGGAGATAATCTCAGATGGGTTATTCCAACAGATGCAACCCAGTCCCACCACTTAACACGGTGGCACACCCACACTCCCATTCACTAGCCCTGACTAGGTAGAGTTGCAAAGATAAGACAGGTGGGCTCCCTCATCAACCAGACCAGGTAAGAAGGGAACAGCTTGTTCTGAGCTTAATCCTTGTTCCAGGCTAGCTGAAGATCCTTTGTCTCTGTCCAGTGGTCTGAGCAGGGTGGACATCCCCCCTAACCCCCTCCCTCAAACAGGCGCACACACACACACACACACACACAGCTGCTTTCACAACCCCCCTCTCATAGTCTGTGGCCAATCACAGCACTGACGAATAAGTCCCACTGTCCAGCAGCCCCCAGGGAGTGTATTAGCACATTGGAACCGCTCAACCCTCCACTGACAAAGCCTGGGGCCTGGGGAAGAGCCACAGCAGGAGGGTGGGGCCTTTGGGGAGCTAGCCTCCCCTTCCCCTCCCCTCCTCCCTCCCCTCCCCCTCCCCTCCCAGGAAGAAGCTTCACATTCTGGGGCTCAGAGAAATTCACAGCTCCAGCAGTGAATAAGCAATGCATAAAATCCCAATTTACACACTCACTGAACAAACAGACCGTCTGCAACCCGGGGAGGCCAGGGGGACGCGCAGGGCCCCTCCCCACAACTCTCAGCCGTGATGAGGAGCCTGAAGCTGGACAGGACACAAGGCCCAACCACAAGGGCTCAGGGACCCGCCAGTGCCTCCTGGGACCTGGATACCTTGGGGGTATCTCAGCTAGGCCCCAGCAACCTTTGTCCACTCCAAGTTTTTCCTCTGGTGCCAACAGCCTGACTTCCAGACCAGAAGGTCTCTTTCTCCCGCCCCCTTTCCCAGCTGCTCCACCCAGCTCTCCCAGGACCATCTCCAGCTCTCCCAGGACCATCTCCAGGTGCTGTCCCTACTGAGAAAGGCCCTAAGGCCTGTTCTTCCACTACCCCATCTTGCCCCCAGGACAGGGCCATATCAAGAGACACTATTCTGTCAGGGCTGTATCTTTCCATAAACTATCTCCCTGTGGAAGCTAAGGAGAAAGTACCACACTAGTTAGTATCCCCATGTCTTCCTCAAAGAAAGCACAAACTATTCTGCTCATGCCTATGTCTGAGTGAGCAATATCATCTGGTAGAAAAGAAATAAATGCTCTTTTAAACAGCAACACCGGTTCAGATGCCAGGCGATTAGCCAGGGACCTCAGAGGGGGGCTCACCAGAGCTGACCTGTGTATACCTCTTGCCTGCTAGAGATGGAATAAAGAAGCCGGGCATGGTGGCGCACACCTGTAATCCCAGCACTTGGGAGGCAGAGGCAGGCGGATTTCTAAATTCGAGGTCAGCCTGGTCTACAGAGTGAGTTCCAGGACAGCCAGGACTACTCAGAGAAACCCTGTCTCAAAAAACAAAACAAACAAACAAAAAAGAGAGATGGGATAAAGAAATGGCAGAATGTTTCCTGGATTAAAAAAAAAAAAGTGCCCAGCATTCGGGAGGCAGAGGCAGGAGGATTTCTGAGTTCGAGGCCAGCCTGCTCTACAAAGTGAGTTCCAGGATAGCCAGAGCTACACAGAGAAACCCTGTCTCAAAAAACAAAACAAAACAAAAAACAAACAAAACAAAACAAAACAAAACAAAACAAAACAAAACACACTCCAGGGGCTGGGAACAGCTTAGAGGGCAAGGCAGCCCAGCCCACGCTGTCCTGGAGCAACAGTTGCAATCAGTCAGGGACAGAGTTACCCCTGGGCCTCGGAGGAAGCTGCAGGAAGGAGTGAGGATAGCCCAGTGTGCTTCCTAAATACTAAAAGAACACACACACACACACACACACACACACACACACACACACACACATATACTCACGCCATCTGGAAATCCCAAGGACAGATGAAGAGGGCAGAAGTCATTACATTCTCTACACTCTCTCGGGGTCATTATAGGAGGAGGGATGTGGTATAAGCCCATTCTACAGCAGGACACGCTTCCCCTTTCCCCTCCTTCTTGTTACCTGCTGACCCTGAGTCCTGACCTAGTACAGTTTAGACCCACCATGGGCAGGTAGGTGTTAAACAGCCAAGCAGAAGAATGGCCAGGACTGGGGCTCTCTCAGGTCCTTGTAGCCCAGAGAACAGCTGTGGTCGGGGAAGAGGGATCACAGACCTCCTTCCTGCCCATGGCTTATCTGTGGAAGAGTGAGCACACACATGACCTTGTCTATGAGATGAATGACAAGTCTGGATCTCCGATCTCTCCTCAGTGTGAACTGGTAGGGAGGGCAGAGGGCCTTTTCAGATCATGCTGGTGGGAGCTAGGGCTGAGCAGGCAGCAGGCAGGGGCGGGGCAGGGGCAGGGGCAGGGGCAGGGGCAGGTTTGAACCAGCTACTCCAGAGTCTGGTCTATGCTCCAGCCTGAGCAAGCCCTAGGGGGGAAAAATGCTTTCTCAGCTAGAAAAACAAAACAAAACAAAACAAAAACTCAAAAACCCAAACCCAGCAGATCTGAAGGGCAACTCTGGAGAAAGGGCCAACTTAAGAGCTGCCTGCCAGCCCTGGGAGAGCAGTCAGGTCTCACTGATCCGTGGACCTGACAGCCCCTGAGTACACAGGGCTTCCCAGGCTGGCCCAGCCAGCCCCTGGCCCCTCTAGTCTGTATCTTGGGACATCTTTCACCAGCTTCTCCTCTGCCCATATGGAACCTCAGAGCCCTCATCATGCCTCCTCTGTCACTGTGAAACTGTACAAGCAAGAGCCCTGCTTGTGTTTCAAGTCCCTACTGAGAGAGAGCCCACTAACTAGATCCAACCCAACTTACCCTTTCTCACTATCCCTGGGACCTAAAGAGCCAAGAACCCAGATGATGATCTATAGGGCCAGCCAGGGTGTCCAGAGACCTTGGATGCCACACAATCCCCTCCCCAGAGTCACCTAAGACGGTCACTACCCAGGAGCCACAGCCCATATCTTAAGGCACCTAGTTCCACTGACATTCTCTGAAACTGTCCCCTACAGCTGGTGCCACATTGAGCCCTCTGCCTCTGCTCTCCGGCCCTTCAGTCTGGCTACCAGAGAGGTCCCCCAGCATGGAGTACTGTCAAGCCAGTCCAGTCAAGAAACAGATAGAATCCCTTAAAGTGGCTTCAGTTAGGAGATCAATTCTTTCTTCTGACCAGTCTCAGGCTTGTCATCTCAACTCCGAAGTCACAGCCAGTCTACCCTCTGAGCCACCTGTGCATACTCTGCCAGGCTTCTATCTGTCCATCGCCTCTGCCCTGAACACCTTCCTACAGTCTGCACTGAGGAACTCCCAAGCCCAAGCGTAATTCCACTTTGGCTCTGAGGCCATCCCCAGCTCCCTGCTCCACTTTCCCAACATTTAGATGCTTATTGACAGCTGCTGTCAATCATTAAACCGAGCTCCCCTCCCTGTTTGACACCCCTGTGCATGAGTCCCGCTAGACCAAGCTGTCTGACCAAGCACCCCCTGCCACTCCCCCATGCTTGCTCCTTATCCTTTCCCTCCCCCGGTAAAGACGGTATGTGTGAGGGGAACCAAGACCTTAGGGCTAGAGGCTGGTCCATACTGCTTCTCAATAGCAATTTAAGGACAGCTGCCTTCTGGAGCTGCAGGTTCTACATCCTCAGGTTCAAACAACTGCCCAGCAAAAGCATTCCAGAAAAAAGGCTCCCAGCCTGCACTGAGCTATCTCTGTAATTACTTTTTGGAGAGATGCTTTGGGCTTTCCTCTGAATACTCAAGGACCTGTAGTTGAACCCTAGGCTGGTCTACCTCAAACCAACTGCCCTCTGGGGGCTCAGCTCCTCTTCATTTCTGCAAAGAGAGCAGTACAGGCCTGCACCAAGGGCTGTTAGGGACCTGTGGGGAAGACACAGGCACTGAGGAAGGAAGCTGTCAGCTACTGTTCTGCCGAGCTGGGGTCACTGCTTTCTAGAAGTCTGTCTTTTTGTGGGTCTGCATGGAAGGTTCTCCGACCTTTGGGGCTTGGTGCTGGATGGGCAGGCGAGAAGAAACCGTGAGGGTACTTGGCCAGATATCAAGCCATAGGCCCTTTTGGCGGCTAGGGAGTCTGTGATCTGTTCTCAAAAATACTTTTCATTGTACAAATAAGACTGTGTTTGTCTACAAGTGAAGAGTAGCGTTTGAAAACTCTCCTAAGAGTAGCGTTTGAAAACTCTCCTAATCCACGAACTTCTCAGAGGTCCTGGAACACAAGACTCAGGTCAGGGGCCCAGAGTCTCCTTCAAAACTCCGTGTTCCACCTCTCTCAGCCAGACCTAGGATCTAGTTGCCTTGAGTTGGTGTGGGAGGGCTATCAGAGGCTCAAAGTCTGGTTGGTCTTTTTTCCCTGGCCCCAAACGTCCCCCCATTCCCGCACATGGTGCTGTATGAGAGATGAGAGACACACCCTCACAGTGCCTGTCTGACTAAAGGTGAGAAAACAGGCCCAGGCAGCCCTCCTCCAAATCCCCAGGCAGGCAGCCCTCTCAGCCACTCCTCAGCCCTGGGGTGCTGGGCTGAATCACTCAGCTATGCAGCCAGGCCGGTCCACCTGGGTGTTGAGTGGGAAGGGCTGGCCCCAAGGAGATGACTCCCATAGCTGCAGGGCCACCTGGAGAGAGAAAGCAGGAGAAACTGGGGGAGGTCGCTAAGCAAGGACTGAGCAGCCACAGACACCCCTCTGCTTGCTCCGGTGGGTTCTCAGCACATGACTACCCACTGCTATATGCCCAGTTTTCACAAAAATCCAAGGGTGGCATTCCTTTGTAATAGATAAGGAAAATCTAGGAGGCACAGTACCCTTGTCTTAGTCAGCTGGCTGGAACAGGCAGGCCAAAGGGAGTACCATTCAATTTAACAGCTAACAAGATGGGGATATCACTTGACTCCTCCATCGGAATTAGCCTCTCTCACCATCTGTAAGGCTCCCTAAAACCTCCTTCCATCCAGTCAAGCCCAGAGCTCAACGCCCTCTAAAGCTGTTCCTCTGGCCCAGGCTCTGAGTATCTCTGTCCTCAATGTTAAGTCCAGACAGTGATTTGAGTCACTCTCACACTCAGAGAAAGTGACCACCACTTATCACTCCTTGACAAATAGCAAATGTTTCGTGAAATATTTCTGGCTTCATGCAAGGTGATCCTGAAGGAAGGTTCTAGAAACCTGGAGGTGCTATGTTCCCCACCCATAGGGACACCGTCTTTCCACTGCAGCTATCATATCCTCTGGGAAGCTCTTTTGCAGTTCACACATGGGTAGGCGCCTGCTGGATACCTAATGGGTCCCAAGCTGAACTCCCAGACTCCCTGACCCCCAATAACCCTCATTCATGTTTCTCAGTGAGGGACTGGGGATCTAAATCTCTGGCCTGAAGAGGGTGGGACAGTAGGAAAACAAGAGACAGAAGAGGCCATGCCCATAGGGCATGGTCTGTCTGCAAAGGAAGCTCTTCTAGAGAGAGGTCCTGGAGCTTTAAATCTGAGGCTCCTTGCTAAAACTCACACCAAAGCTGGGTCTCATGGCCCATATTTCACTTGGGAAACTAAAGTAGGAGAATTTCTGGAAGCCTGAGGCCAGTCAGTACTACAGTGTACTCTCTAGGCCAGCCTAGGCTGCACAGTAAGACCCTGACTTTAAAATAAATACATAAATTAATTAAAAATACAGAAATCGAGAGACAGAGACAAAGAAAGAAGCAGACAGGTACCCCATCCTTAAAGGAGTGGCTGAACCATGAAGGTTCTGACCTCACGAGTGGATTCCTGTCCGGCCAAGATATAAATCAGCAGTAGAATACCCATCTGACAAGTACTAGGTCCCAGGTTCAAGGCCCAGCACTACTTCCCACAAGAGGAGTGATGTCTAAGCTGGTGGCTCACACCTTTAATCCCAACATTCATAAGGCAGAGGCAGGCAGAGCTCTGTGAGTTCAAGGCAGCCAGGGTTACAGAGTAAGATGCTGTCTCCAAATAACATTACCAGAACAGACAGTTATCCCTATCCAGTTCCCTCTTTCTCAGACTAATCCCCATGTGCTCTTCTGCCATGCTAAGACCAGTACAAATACCCTTGCTAGAGGCCCTCTGCACTTGAACTTCTTAGCCATAAGATGTTCAAATAAACTTCTGCTCATGGAAAATCCCTAGCTTCTGGTAACTCTGAGAAGAAAAGCCATCTATGAACTGCCATAGCTCTGTGGAACAAGGCAAAAGAGGCAATTTCTCCTGGTGATCAGGGTCCCTAGAGAGCTCATCTGTCCCCAACAGACATCTACAGGTGGGGATGGAGTCACAGCATGCGAGGGCTGGAGGCCCTTGGGAAGTGTACAGTAACCACTAGTTTTTCCCCCTATGACCTCGGGGAACAAACACATCCCCAGACTCCTGAGCATCCAAGGGTCAAAAGGGACTCTGAGCTTCAGGAAGACCAGTGCTAAGTGACCTTTGTCCCAGTTGCCTGCTGATTCCCACCGACTCCCAAGGACAAGCCCCTTCCCAGGGTTCCTGTAACGACAGTTGGCCTTCCTCCCAGCCTCTTCTCAAACCACGCTGTACAGTTGTGAGTGGCCACACCCTCAGAAGTTCCCTTCTACTCAGGAAATCTTGGGACCAAAGCCTGTCTTGGCCTCTTTGCTGGTGCCCAGCATCTCGTAAGTTCCTTGAAGGTGATATCACATAAAAACAATGGATGGGCGTTGGATGAACCACCTCTAAACATGACCTCCAACCACATAGCAACCAGTGTTCATGTTAGAGGCCTGTGTCAGGCAACACGGGAGCTGGCACTCCCCTACCCCCAACCCCCAGCGTGAGGCTGAGACTTAAGAGAGCTCTAGGGGCCAGCGAGACAGTTCAGTGGGTAAGGGAGCTTGCTGCCAAGCCTGACAACCCGGGTTCCTCCCGGAACCCCACATGGTGGGAAGAGAACCAATTCCTACAAGTTGTCTCCTGACTTCTGCACGTGTGCAGAGACACAGACACACAACCAATTAATCAATCAATGTGAAAAATGTTTTTGAGAGAGATTAACTCTGGCTCCAAGTATGAAAACCTTGTTGATGTGGGAGAAATCTCAGGGAGCACGGCTGATGCTCTCGGGAGCACTACTGAAATCCATACAGGACCGTGGTGTGTTGCTGGGTCACCACAGAAGGTAGGGATCTATCCAGGGGTCAAACGGTAAACCTTGTTCTCTTCTTTGTGTCAATGACTAATTTGTCACTGGTCTAGGTGTGCCAGGCCCTGAACAGAACAGAAGAAGGCAGGCCTCTGTCTCCCAATTCCTGCAGGGAGCCACTCTCCTGCCTGCATGATTCCTGAGCCCTGTTCTTTATCCCGATGCTGCCTGGAGTCCAGGCAATATAAACTAGGCTTGGGGGTGTGGAGATAAAACCCAGTGCTGGAGTGCCCACCTAGCATCATGCACAAGGCCCTGACTTGAAGTTACAGTACTGCAATAAGTAACGGAAATAAACAGAGTGAGTGTGAGCTCAGCTCTTCACTGTGAACTCCTTCCCACCTCCAGCTCACAGGTGAATTCTAAAGCCATCCACAGTTCAGAGCTGAAGGCAGCAGGGTGCCGATTGCACCGAATGCACGAATGCACCGCTGCAGTGTTTTCTTGGTGTGGCAAGTCAGGGGGAATGTCCCCTCCACAGCAAGCGCAGCCCTATGGACTGGGTCATTCAGGAACACCAGCTCCCTGATCCCTGCTCATTCACTTTCTCACTGAGATGCTCAACACTTTCCTAAGCTCACTTCCCAAGGGGATCTTAGTGCTTCCCAGCCACGTGTCAGGAGGGGAGCAACCCAACCTTGATGGGGCACTGTGATCCCTCCCAGCTGAAAGCTGTGCCAGCGGCTGCCATGCTTGGTGGGCAGCTCATGCAGTCCCCTGTCAGTGACACCCTGCAGTGCATACAGTCCCCTGCCATGGGACGAACACCTAGTGAGGTCAGAAAACCTTGGTTGTCCTCAGAATCTCAGAGGGGTGAGACCAGTGGAGGGCTTCTGGATATACTCCTTATGGGCTTCAGGGGTTCAAGAGCCGTTAAAGGAAAATACAGATTATCATGGTGTCAGCTCGTGACAGTGCACTTTTCCTGGGGACACTTTCATTTCTGTAGGCTCTGTAAGTCAAAACATAGAGACCCACAGTTTGTTATTTTACCCTAGTGGCTCAGAATCCAACCCAGAGCCCAGCAATGGTGAGGCACTCCTTTTTGTCTTAGCACTCAGGAGGCAGAGGCAGAGGCAGAGGCGGAGAAGGAGGCAGAGGCAGAGGCAGAGGCAGAGGCGGAGAAGGAGGCAGAGGCAGAGGCAGAGGCAGAGGCAGAGGCAGAGGCAGAGGCAGAGGCAGAGGCAGAGGCAGAGGCAGAGGCAGAGGCAGAGGCAGAGGCAGAGGCAGAGGCAGAGGCAGAGGCAGGCAGATCTCTGAGTTCGAGGCTAACCTGGTCTACTAATTGAGTTCTGAGACAGTCAAGCTACACAGAGAAACTCTATCTTGAAGAGAAAAAAAAAATTCAACCCAGGACCTTGTACGTTCTAGCCAAATACACCTCCAGCTAACCTCCAGACCTCGCGCTAGACTCTGGCTATGTGTACTTAAATATAAGCCCTACTCACCAATTCTGAAACTCAAGCTAACTCTGTCATGGCTCAAGGAAACACGAGATTTTTTGTTTTACTCCTGGGTATGGCGGGGATCACCACATATACATATACTGTAGCACTGAGATATACCCGGGCTCTGTTTATTGTTGGTGATAGTGGTTAGTTTGAGACAAGAATCTTACTCTGTGACCCAGGCTAGCTCTGAACTTGAGATAATTCTGTCTCAGCCTATTTAGTGCTAGGATGACAGGAGTGAGTCCTCACATCCAGTTTTTCAGTGGTCCTTTTTCTTCCTTGCAGGGAAAGCTTTGGAATTCGGTGTCACACAGTTTGGAGAATCTCTCTATCTTCCTAACCCTCTAATTCCCAGGAGACAGCAGGGTCAACCATTACCAAGACTGCAGGTGACTATGGCTTGCCCTTTCCTCTGACTTCTGCCCACTGGTGGCAGGAGCTATCAAGGCAACAGACCAAAGGTATGCCAGGCCTTGGCCACCTTCCAGAATGTACACCCTGGGACCTTCCTGAGCCATCCTCCTGTGGAGCCTGGTTTTCATTAAATAAGGTGACGAAGTCATTAAGTGCCAAGGCAAGAAGAGGCAAAANGGGGGGTCACCAGGGAGGAGGAGAGAAAGAAGGAGCTGAGCCACTCAGGGAGCTCCAACACCCAGGAGGGCAGAGCTTCCTGCCCAAAGTGACCGGATTCCAGGTTTTGCAGACCACCCGGTCAAAGTCTTCACAAAGCTCCTTTTCCTCACCCAACCAACATTTATGGGTATCCAAAGGGTACAAAGTACACTGTGAGGCAGGAGCAAGTGTATATACGCTGGCCTCCTGGAGGCAGGGCCTTAATTTGGACCCAGCCACAACGGAAAAAGATACAGGTGCAGCCCTAGGAGACCGTGGAGGGAGGGGCAAGTGGCAAAGCTGGGGACTCTGGGGGAGGCTACACAGGGGGATATGTTGCATCCTAGCTGGGCCTTGAAGAATGAGGAGGTTGTGGTAAGACTGGGACAATGGAGAAGGCATTTGGCCGAAGGAACAGCAGGAGCAAAGGCAGAGAGGCGTGAAATTGCGTGGAGAGCCTGAGATTCAGCAATAAAGCTGCAGCCAGGCAGGGGAGGGGAGGGACTCTTGGTCCATGAAAAGCTGTGGCCATGGATGACCAGGAGAGAGGCAGGAACGGACTCTGGAATACCACGCTGGGGTCTGGGTTCCTCTCTCTTGCTTTACATTCCGCTGCCTTGATCTGGCTGGCTACTGGAATTGTCTGACTAGGTGACCCTCATTCTGACCAGTGTCCTCCCCAGAGCCAAAGAACATGCAGGTCCTTGGAGGCCCACCTCATCCCTGGTCATCCAACCCCTCTCCTACTCCTAGGGACACTGAGAAGGAGCAACTCCAATCCTGCTTTTCAACTAAACTCCCCATTGGCCCAAAAGGGCTTCCCTCAGAAGACCGTACAGTAAGGACGTGAGGGTCGCCTCTGGATGCTGCGGGCACCAATGGAATCAAGTAGAAAGAAATGAAACGGTGCTAAATGTGGGTAAGGGCGATTTACGAGGCCTGTCACACCGCCCTCCCTGGCCATCCAAGCAAGACCCTCCCCTTTCTTCGGGCGAATGGAGAAAGTCCCGCCCCCCCCCCCCCCCCCCCCCCCCCCCCCCCCTGCCCACAGCTCAGGGTGGTCGAAAAACCTCTGTCGGATCCTGGAGCACTGCAGATCGGCACCCCCTTGCACCCCGTTACGGCTGCCCTGGGGGCGGGACTAAAACCCAGAGAAGGACATTCGCACCCTGCCTAGGGGTACTAGGGGAACAGGAGGTTCCGGAAGGATGCTCAGGGGTTTTCGATGGGATTCTGGCAGGGTCCAAAACTACCCCGTACAGTCAGAGGTCATTGGACTGCAGTATCTTCAGGCCCACTCCAAATACTGGGTGGCTCTAGGGGAGGTGTCAAACCCTGGGAACCGAGAAGCTCCCAAACTGTAAACCTAAAGTGGGAAGGGGAGCAGATCCCCACTTCTAGCTACCGGGCTGAAAACAGGAGCCCGCTCAGCCTCTACTGCCAGTGCAGACAACACAAACATTCTTCCGTCCTCTATTCTCCTCCAAATTAGGTATCCATGGAGACAGGGCCGGCAGCCTGACAGCCCCACGGCCTAATCCTGATTTAGTGACCGTCCCTTTAACAGCCCACCCACCCGCCCACCCACCCCTGCACTCCGGGCCTCAGCGGGGCGCAGGCTCCAGGCTGCTCTCGCTCTCCCGGCGCTTAAGGCTCACAGGCCCTCCGCCAGCGGGAACTACTAGACCGGAGAGGTCCAGGAGAAAGCCAACATATATTAAGCTCTTACTGTGTGCCCAACAATCTACAGGAGACCCTCTAACAAGGGTCTGGAAGTGGGAATCTCTGCATAGACCATAAGGCTCTAGGAGTAGGGAAGTTTAGGGGGTTCTCGCAAGAGCTGGGAACTCCGAAGGGCTCCGGGTAACCAGTGGTCCACTGGTGAAAGTAAGCGCAGTTTCGTGCAACACCCCAACTCTGAGCTGGGACTACTGTCCCAGCCTGAGGAGAAACGAAGGGCGTGTGCGTTAGGGGCGCAGGGACCGAAATGGCCTCAGTCTCCTGTCACTGCCCCGTCACGATGCTGGGGAATCTCCAGGCCAGTAACCCAGCCCCCACCCCCTCCCGCACACACAGGGGCCGCTGGACAAAGACCTGACGGAGTGGGAGGGGCCTGCGGGCCGGCCCTCGGGCTCAGGCCGCCGGATCCTTCTGGGACCCGAACCCGCAAATCCTAGCTCCCTCTCCCCAAGCCCGCAGACTCCCCAGAGTTCGCCGCTCACTAACACCACCTCCTCAGCTCCAGACCGGGAGGTGAAGCGGGTTCCCGTTGGCGGCCGAGGGGCGATCTCAACTGGTCACCCCCCTTCCTCCGGGGAAATGACCCTGGGCTCCCACGCACCCTCTCAGGTCTCTCCCGGCCTTGCCCTCCGACCTCCGCCTAGTTGGAGCCCCGGCCCCTCAGCCCCCGCCCTCCCCGGGCCTCGCACGGCCCCGCGCCCGCGGACAAAGCTCTGGACATCGGACCGTACAGTCGCCACCCCCTGACCCCCGGCCGGCCCGTGCGCTCCCGCGCCTGCCCCCCTCCCTGGCCTGCGACGCGTACCTCGGCATCCCGGCCGGGTCCTAGGTGAGTGTGCGCGGCCTGGGGGGGCGTCCGGCCCAGGGACCGGGGCGGGAGGGCGGGCCGGGGGCGACGGGCCAGGGCTGGGGGTCAGCGGCGCTCACCATCCTGGGGCCGCTGCTGCTGCGGCTGCTGCGGCCGCCGCGGCCGGGAGCGGGACTGGGCAGTGGGGGTGGCCGGACAAGGGGCGGCCCAGGCTCCCCCCGCAGGCAGGACCCCCACCCCGCCTCCCCTCGCCCGCCCCCAGCGCCCTCCCTCCGGGCCCGCGCCCCGCCCCTCCCAGCGCCCCGCCCCCGCCCCGCTCGCAGCCTCGCCGCCCCGCCTCTCCCTCCGCGGGCTCGAAAATAAATTAGCCACCCGGGGGAAAAAGAGCAAATGACCCTCGGTGCGAGCGTGTCCTTGCGCCACTCTCAGGCCGCTCGCCCGCTCCCGCCTCCCCTGCCGTCGGAGCGGGAAGTTGAGCTGGGCGTGGAGGCCGGCCTGGAGGCGGGGAGACTGGGGAGGCCGGGCGGGCGCGGAGGCCAGGACTGAGCTCCTGGCTGCCCTGAGTGGCCGCTGGCTGTGAGCCGCTTCCTGGGTCGAAGGGCAAAGGGGAAGGCGGCTGGCCGGACCCGCCCCGTCCGCTGCCTGGCCAAGACCACCTCTCCTAGGACGCCTGTGGACTCTGGCCTACGTCCCCGCCCTGGGCGCGCAGAGCAACTACCGCGTGCAGGATGCCCCTGGCAGGGTGCATAGCCAGGCGAGGGCACTGTCTCTGCACAGGTGCCACAGAACGGGTTGTGTGTGTGTGTGTGTGTGTGTGTGTGTGTGTGTGTGTGTGTGTGTGTGCGCGCGCACGCGCGCACTATCGAAGCAGTGGACTCGGTGATGGGACAATCACACTGGAGAGCTTGCCCAAAGAGACTACAGTCACCCAGGGCCCAGTGGCACCTACGTATAAGGAGCCCCAGCCACCTGGTGGGCTTACAGGTGACCAGAGGAATTTGCATTGAAGCGCTCCCAGTCTAGAGTTGGCACCGTTTTAAGTAGGCGTCTCAGGTCTTCGGTGGTGATAAAGGTCAAGACTCCCTCAGCCTTAGGAGGCCATGGCACAGGCGCGATGCTTTTGGTGGAGGTTCTGGAGGAGCCCAGAGCATCAAGAGCTTCTGTGACCAGCATTTCCCACCCGTAGGTCGTGCTTCGAGGCTCTGCCGCCACCTTTTCTGGGACTTCCTTTCCTTCCGGGTGGCAGTTCAGCAAGAGCATCCGTAGGACAGGACTCACGCTGGAGGGGCTTCCTCTAACCTGCAGAACAGGCCTCTGACCTCCAGGTCTGGCAGAATTCTAAAGAGTTTTCACTTGTGATTATGTTTCCGGATCCCACAGACCTAGGCAGCTCCGTAGACTGGCAGGGAAAAGGAAGGCACAGGCTGCCAATCATCCTTTTTGTCTTTTCTTTTTCATAGTCTAAATATGGACATAAGACGAGCAATAAAGTTCTGAAATTCATCAAGACGAGGAGAGGGGGGACTTCTCTGGCCCCAGAATTGTCCTGTTTATAAACCACCTTCCCGTTCTTACCCACCCACACACCCTGACACAAATCAGGGATGCGCCAAGACTCAGGAGTGCCTGGCCAGACCCCCAGCATCGTAATCATAGAGGCAGGGTGCAAACAGATACAGTCGCCATCTTAGCAGAGCAGAAGCTGTGACAAAACAAGAAACCGATCAAATGTGGTCTCTCTTCACTGTTAGGACATCCGAGGCCAAAGAGAAGAGACTTAATTGGGAGCACTGAAAAAAAGCCTGATCTAGAGCCCCTGCACCCCCATTCTCTCCACTCCCAGTCCTTGAAGGCTCCCTTGAGGGCCAATGTCCACTAGAGCCGAGCAGAGACACCTCCGTCATCCGGAATTGTGCCAGGATGCCAAGGCTGGCTAGCCTAGCTGATGGGTGGCCCTGGGATCAGACTGCACCGGGTTCAAAGATGAGGTGGTGCCTTTTAAGGCACCCAGCTTGAAGGAATGTTAATGTCTGCCTAGAGACAAAAGCCTTCCAGGGCGGGGATGAGCAACTTGGCAGTATCAAGTGGTTCTGACTCTCAGGTGGCTATGGGTCACAGTAAGGGCTTTGGTGAGGGGAGCCTAGTCACTTGCCTCCTTCACTTACCCCCTGTCCAATGCCCAGGCAATGAAGTATCACTTTCCTTCCCCAAGCTAATTAAGGTCCTGTTAATACATCACCTTGAAGCTGACACACACTCAGTCTTGGCAAATGGCCTTTCATCGTATCTCCATTCTTGGCCTTTCTGGGGGGCTAATCTCTGAGGGCTCCTGCTTGACCCCTCTTCTATCTGCCCTCAGGCAAGGGATCTGTGCCCCACAAGGCCCCTGCTGAGGTCACCGGGAGCCTCCCAGGGCAGGTCAAGTGCCCACAATGGATTGGGTAATAATAGTGGTAACGATGGCTAATGCATCGCTCTTCCAACCCGCCACCCTTTGCAGCCACTTGGTTTCCATTACTAACGGCATGGAATACTGCCACCCACCCCAGGAGCAGGGTCTCCACTTGGTGTGTGGCTAGATGCTAACAACTGCGTGTGAGTCTGTGTGCACATGTATATAGGAGAGGGTGGGTATCTCTTGGCCCAGAGAAGGGCATCAAGTGCTTTCCAAAGCCACACAGGATGCCTCCCACCCACTGGAAGGCTTTTAGAGGGAGGGAGCATGGCTCAGGGCAGCAGGAGGAGCCAGACCCAGAGAACCCAGGAGCAGGTGGGGCAAGGAAAGAAAGAAAAGGGCCCCAGGGAAGCATGGGTGGACAGAGGAAGCAGAAAGAAATGGAAAGGAGGAAGAGGAAAGGGCGGACGGGAGCTCCCTTTCTCTGTGCTCTTCTGCTGGCCCCTCAGGAGTCACCATGGGCAGGAAAGGAAGGAAGCATGTCCTGCCCCAGAGGACAGGGAATGTGCCCAGAGGACACCACACCCCACCAGCCGCTGTCTGAACTTGCCGCTGTCTGGGCTCAGGCTGCCCTGGCTACAAACCTAAGTGCCAGCCTTTTGGGATTTGAGGTTCAGCCATCAAGGCCCATTGCCAAAGCTCTCCTACCCGTGACCACCCGGCCAAGACCCTCCCAGCCATGCCTTGCCCCACTGCTGTTTTTAAACTTACACCAGTGCCCCCCCCCACACACACACACATCCACTCCTGCTTCAGGCTGGGTCAGAGCCAGCAACCCCTCAGTCAGCCTGAGAGTTTCTGGGAACATCTGGGAATTAGAAAATGCACTCTTTAGTTTCCTATAGCCTCTAGGTTGGGCCATTGGAGAGGAGTCCCTATTTTACCTCCACATGCCTAACTCAGAGGGACCCCAGCAGCCCACACTCAGAATCCTCAATTTACTTGAGTACCGCTGTTGCTATGTAAACAGAGGTCCCCCACCCCATCCTACAGGGCAGCTTTTGCACCAGCAGCTTCAATTGACTCCACTTTGTATCTCTAGTCCCACAGAACTCAGTCACATCCATGCTATTTGAACACTTCCAAATCTGAGCCAAGAATCTTATTTCCCTACTCCTATTCAACCTTCAAAACCCAACTCAGCTGAGCTTGTGAAATCCTGATTCCTGATCGGTCGGTAACTCCAAATCAGCCCTCCTCTAAGGTCTTTTCCCTGGAAGGTTCTACACACTGAGCCAGATCTCTGCTTTCATGAGCATCCCTCTCACTCACTCTCCCACCCCTCCCTCCCATCCCCCATGCCCTCCACTCCTGCTCCCACCCCACCCCACCCCACCCCCACCCCTGTCCATTCAAAGGCAGGACCCACCCCTGCAGGACCCACACCCTCTTAACATGCCATTCCCTGGAGACCTACAGGAAGTCTCTCCTCTCTTAACAAAGTTTACAAACCCAGGACAGGGTGGGGAATTGGAAAACTAGTTTGCATTGAAGGTCCCTTGCCCCTGCTTTGCCCTCTGGGGTTGGGCCTGATCAGAAAGTCTCAGTACATCTGGTTGTACTTAAGTCAACTAGTAATGTAGTGGACTGTGCCTCCTGCTCAGTCTCCTCCCTTCTAACCCGGCCCTCTGCCCCCTCCTCCAGCCTCAGAGGGGAGGGGCTGAGCAAAGCCCAAGAGGTTGAACCCAACCGTACCAGAGCTGTGGTGCCATGGGACCGTGGGACCGTGGTGCAGTGCTGCCAATGTGCTGTCGTGCTGTGCTCCCTGGGCCACAACAGAGCTACCTCCAGGCCCTGCATACTTTGCTCACTTGGACCAGCTCTAGCCCCGTTCTCATCTATGATAGTACAACGCCAAGAAAACAGCTGGTCCTGAATCGACTTCAGCTGTCAGTCATTTTCCAGAAGTCCTTGCAAAATATTGAAGAGTAACAGAGAAGAGCCTAAATAGGTAGTGTGTGTCTGTAATCCCAGCTACTCCAGAGACAGAGGCAGGAGGATTGCTTAAGTCCTAGACCTTGAGACCAGCCTGAGCAGCACAGTGAGACCCTGTTGCAAAAAATAAGAGGGAGGTTCTTGGGAAATAAATAAAGAACAGAGTAGACTCACCAAGATGGGCCTCGAAAGACTCCAGATTCTAGAAGCTAGCCCCTGCCGGTCCAGCCAGAGAAGAGAGGATGCAGCAAGGCGGGAGGGGCAGAGGCAGAGGCAGAGGCAGAGGCAGAGGCAGAGGCAGAGGCAGAGGCAGAGGCAGAGGCAGAGGCAGAGGCAGAGGCAGAGGCAGAGGCAGAGGCAGAGGCAGAGGCAGAGTGTATCAAGGAAACAGTAGAAGTACAGCTATAGTGTAATGACTAAGGCTTGGGGTGCAGTAAAGGTTGCAGGCCCCCTTACCTGGGAAAGGGTGTTGGTGTTCAAACAAAACCGTGTGTAGAAGCACTTGGAAAGTGCTGAGTGGCCACCATTATCAGGCTCAAAATTCCCTATCTGCTGCTCTGCTTAGCCTAGGTTGACTTGAAACTCACTCTGCAGTCCAGGCTGGCCTTCAACTCACAGCAATCTGCCTGCCTTGGCCTTCTGAGTACTGGAATTATAGTTGAATGTCACCATACCTAGCTCTAAGGTGTAAAGTCCAGTGTGTGTGCATGTATAGATGGGTGTGCATGTACCCATGTATGTGTGTGCACATGGAGATTGGAGGTTGATGTCCAGTATCTTTCTCAATCTTTCTCCACTGTTTGCTTGTTGTTGTTGTTGTTGTTGTTGGGGTGGGGGGGAGCTGTCTCACTATGTAGCCCTAGCTAGCCTAGAGCTCACTATGTAGACCAGGCTGGCCTGGAACCCACAGAATCCTCCTACTGTGCCTCATTGAAAGTGTGTGGCTTCAGGGCTGGAGAGATGGCTCAGTGGTTAAGAGCACTGACTGCTCTTACAGAGGTCCTGAGTTCAATTTCCAGCAACCACATGGTGGCTCACAACCATCTGTAATATGATCCAATGCCCTCTTCTGGTGTGTCTGAGGACAGCGACAGTGTACTCATACAAAAACAAAAACAAAAAACCAAAACAATAAATTAAAAAGAACTGTATGTCTTTACACACACACCTGACCTCTATCTTGTCTTTTGAGAAATGGTCTGTCACTGAACTTGGAGATCAGTGATTGGCCATTAAGCTCTAGAGATTTTTATCAGCACTGGGATGACAAGCACGTGCCACTAGGCCTGATTTTTATGTGGGTGCTGGAAGTCTAAATTCATATCCTCATATTTGCAGCCGCCACTTTACCAAATGAGCTATCTCCCCAGCCCCTCAAGTGCAGTTTTGTAATGCTTCACTAGTGACCTCTTTGTGCCCTGAGGAATAGAGCTATTTTGGAGAAATGCCTGTGAGGGACACTGATACACACACAGGACATCCTATATCCAGGGTCCACATATCCACACACACACACACTCACACACATACACACATACTCACACATACACACACACACACAAATCCACTCACACACACATATACACATATACACACAAATCCACATGCACACACACACTCACATACACACACACATACACACATACTCATGCATCAACACACACACAGCCGGGCATGGTGGCGCACGCCTTTAATCCCAGCACTCGGGAGGCAGAGGCAGGAGGATTTCTGAGTTCAAGGCCAGCCTGGTCTACAGAGTGAGTTCCAGGACAGTCAGGGCACACAGAGAAACCCTGTCTCGAAAAACCCAAAAAAACAAAAACAAAAACAAAACAAACAAACAAACAAAAAAACCACACACACACATCCACACACTCACACACACATGCACACAGTTTGGTTGCACAAGTAATTTAAAAAGTCTCATAAAAATCAAGAGATGTTAATAAACACAAAAGTTAAAAGTTAAAATTCGGGGCTGGTGAGATGGCTCAGCGGGTAAGAGCACCCAACTGCTCTTCCGAAGGTGATAAGTTCAAATCCCAGCATCCACATGGTGGCTCACAACCATCCATAACGAGATCTGGCACCCTCTTCTGGAGTGTCTGAAGACAGCTACAGTGTACTTACATATAATAAATAAAATAAATCTTTAAAAAAAAAAAGTTAAAATTCAAATACCTTTAATCCCTTTAATCACCCAAAAGTAAACTATGGTCATTTTTTTGTAGTTGCCAAACATGTAGGTGTGTATGTGTGTATCCATGCTTGTGAACATACATATGTGTAGAGAGACTGACTGTACATTTCTGCAGCCAGCTTTTCTCAGTGACAAATAGTTTGCACACCTTTTCTTATCTAATGCTGTTGATGACAGCATAGTACAGCCGATGACGTACGTACACTTGCAAGAGTTAACTTTCCTTTGCTGTTGGTAATTTCTTTCTCAGAAACAACATGTTTTTAACAGATTTTTTTAAAGCTATAAAAACATGTATTATGGATGTGTGTGCGTACATACACCTGAGTGCACGTGTCAGAGAACCCTTCCAGGAAGGGTCAACTCAGTCAGGCTTAGCCTCTACTGCAGTTACCTGCTAAACCATCTCACTGGCTCAGAAACAACATCTTGATGAGGAAAAAATTTGTAGTCCACCTTTGGGGGAGACTGGGAATACCTTTTAGCTTGAGGATCACCTAGCCCAGGCCTCTGGCCACTGCCCTGCCAGTTCCTTCAGGCAGCCTCCCAGACTGGCCTTGGAATGTGAGATGTCCCTCGAGGCCTACGCCTCGCAAAGACAGGGAGAACTGCCCAAGAGGACAGTGGCCCTGGCCTAGCCAGCAGGGAGTCAGAGAGTGAAAGTGTGTTGCATGAAGGTGGTTTCAGGAACACACCTTCACTGAGCCCTGGGTCAAGTCGCACCAGCTCTCAAAACAGGAAGTGGGTTGCTCAGCGCTGGGAGTGAGGTGGCAGCTGATCACCACCAACAAGGCAACACGGGCAGCCCTGCCACCTCAGAAGGCCACTGCTAACTGACTGACTGTACAAGCGAGACGAAGATTGCCACCTCAACCCACTTTGGAATCAGACCAATCGCCCAAATACTGGTTTACTTGACCCGTGAACTAAATACCCTGTTTCTTGACAGAAACCTCTCCCACTGCCTTCTCATTGGCTGACTAAAGGCTATGCCTCCTGATCCACCCTTGACTGCGCCCAAAGTAGTTCCACCCCACTCCTGCTCAGAGCAGCATTTAAGTCCCCCACCTCGGGGCGGGGCGGGGTGCTAACAGGCACCTGGTGGGCATGGGAAAGGTCCTCTCTGCAGGTCTCTAGATCGCCTTCTGTTCGCAGGAAAGCCGCTGTTACTCTGCACCCCGCCCCCAAAGATTTGAGGGCAAATAAAAGTTGAAACAGAAACATTGTCAGGTCTCATCTTATTCTTGTTTGAGAAATGCAGGCGTTTCCAAGGCAGCCAGGGCTGGAAATATCAAGGAATATGGCCTCTTGCCTAGCATGAGAGAATCCCCAAGCTCAATCCCCAGGACCTGCTCCTCTCCCCTCCCTTACACACACACACACACACACACACACACACACACACACACACACACACACAGAGAGAGAGAGAATAATTCGGACAGTGGTCAATGTGGATGTGTAAATACTTTTGAGCTCTTTGCCACCAACCTTATGTGTCCCTCACACACGTCTATCCTCCTTTGTCCGTTTTCCTTCAGTCACCCAGCTTCTACAGGACCATGGCTTAAAACTACACCAACTTCCAGCAACCCCTCCTCAGTGGCCTAGCCCATAAAATAAACATGTGACCAGAATTCATCCCATTAGGCACCAGTGCTGAAAAAAAAAAAAAAGAACACAACTACTTTATTTTTTAAACAAATATATATATTTTTTATATGAGTACACTGTCGCTGTCTTCAGCCACCCCAGAAGAGGGCATTGGATCCCATTACAGATGGTTGTGAGCCTCCGTGTGGTTGCTGGGAATTGAACTCAGGACCTCTGGAAGAGCAGTCAGTGCTCTCAACCACTGAGCCATCTCCCCACCCCTGCATGACTACTTGATATTTATTGGAAAGGAAAGCCAATTAAACTGACTAGGATTCCATATCACTTACTGAAAAGACTTTTTTTTTTTTTTGGTTTTTTCGAGACAGGGTTTCTCTGTATAGCCCTGGCTGTCCTGGAACTCACTCTGTAGACCAGGCTGGCCTCGAACTCAGAAATCCGCCTGCCTCTGCCTCCCGAGTGCTGGGATTAAAGGCGTGCGCCACCACGCCCGGCTGAAAAGACTTTTAAAAATAAATGCAAATACCCATTGCTGGACCCTGAGAGCTGCCAGTGAGCTCTCTCCAGCCCAGTCCTCTTCAGCTCCATTTATAAGTGCATTTGAAAACAGGGTCCTCACTTTGTAAAATATTTATTTATATATTTATTTATTTATTTGAGTGGGTGCATGTTCATGGAGTAGTTCAGAGGGTAAATTTTGAGAGTCTGTTCTTCCTTGCAGAGTAAGCCCTGGGAGTCCAACTCAAGTTACCAGACTTAGCAGCAATCACCTTTACCCACTGAGCCAGTTCAGCTGCCCTTGTGTGTGTGTGTGTGTGTGTGTGTGTGTGCGATTTCAGACAGCTGTGAGCCACCATGGAGGTGCTGGGAATTGAACCCATAGCCTCATAAGAACTGAACCATCCCTCCAGCCTTCTGCCTCTTTTTCCCCCCTTTGAAGCAGGGTGTTATTGTGCTGTGCAGAACCTGAGCTCACACTAGCCCAGGACGAACTGTGACTGTCCTGCTCCAGGATTGCAGTCCTGTGCCACCAGGTCAGGCTTGCAAATCCATCTCTGATATCAGTCACTTTTGCTCAAGTCCTCTTAAAACTGAATCCCATTCAGGACAGGAGCTGTTCTCTCTCCTGCTTAGTGAGTGCTGCTCTGAGCGTCATCTCCCCAAACCAAAAAAAAGTAAGTAAGAGGAAAAAGCTTTCTCATGTTTGGAGTCTGGTTCCTGGAATCATTTTTAAACTCTGTACTGCTGGTGCCTGCCTTTTATGCAGATCATCCTGAACCCTTGAGAAGACGGATGAAATTTGTGATCAGACATCTCCGAAGTGCACTGTACGATATAAACTGTCCATTGCTGGATAAAAAGTTGTCCCAAACTTAACAGTTTTAGACAGCAAACGTTTTATTCTTTAAGGGGCGGGGAGCACAGGAGTTTTAACTGCCTGGTTCTGGCTCATCATGGACTCTTGTGAAACTGTACACAAGTTGTCCTGCCCAGAGCTGAAGAATCTCCAAGGTCATTCCTGTGGCTGGTGGCAGACCTCAGTTCCCGGTTGGCTCTGGCTGGGTGCCCGAGGTTCTCACAGTTTCTACAGACCTGTTTCTTCATGATGGAAATCCTGGCCCCATTCAAAAGGTTGATGCTGAGTCAGGACTAAGACATCACAGTTAGTAACTGTCCTTTGAGACACCAGGAACGCCAGGAAAGTCTGAGGGGTTTTATTGCTGCAACAATCCACCATAGCCAAAAAGCAAGCTGGGAAGGATAGGGATTCTTTTTCTTATACTTCTACAATACTGTTCATCATCAAAGGAGGTTAGGACAGGAACACAAACAGAGCAGGAACATGGAGGCAGGAACTGATGCAGAGGCCATGGAGCGATGCTGCTTACGGGTTGCTCATCATGGCTTGCTCAGCCTGCTTTTATTTTATTTTATTTTATTTTATTTTATTTTATTTTATGTATTTTTTTGTTTGTAGAACACAGAGAGCAGGGAAAAGGCTGGGCCCTCCCACCTAAGTCACGAATTAAGAAAAAGCCCCCCATTTTGGCTCTATGGAGACATATTCTCAATTGGCACTCCCTCCTCTCTGATAATTCCAGCTTGTGTCAAGTTGACAGTAGACTAGTCAGCACAGCCACCAAGTTCACACATGCAGGAAGGGTCACTGACTCACATGGTTGTCTAGATGACATATTAAGATGCCACTGAATATAAGATGTACACCGATTTTTAAAGAGCTAAAAGGAAACCAGGTGTGGCCACCCACCTGGTACCACAGTACACAGAGGGCTGATGCAGGAGGATTGCCACAAGTTTGCTGACAGGCTAGGCTACAGAGGAATTCCAAGCTAGCTTTGGCTGTAGAATAAGACCTTGTCTTAGAACAAATAAAGAAAAACATGTGCTGGAATGTACAGCTGAGAGTTGGTGAGATGGCATGTCCCAGAAGTCCGGAGCATCCACGTTCCTGGGTCTTTCTATCTTTGTGTTCTGACACCATCTCTGGGTGTCTCCCCTGAGGGTCACTGTGTTAGCCAATTTTTATCATCACGACAAAATCTCAGAGACAAATGATTGAGAGGAAGAAAGATTTATTTAGGTTCCTAATTTCAGAGTCTCCATGGTAACTCAGCTGCGGTAACTTGGCTGGGTTGTTTCTAGGTGAGTTACGATGAGGAAAGCCATGACTGTGTGTTCTGAAGCTTACTTCACAGAAGTGAGAGTCAGGAGGAGGCCAGGGACAGGGCACATCCCCAGTGACCTGCTTCCTCTACTTTATAAAACCTCTTCAGCTATGGTCAGGGTTCCATGATTCAGTCACCTGTCAGAACTGCCACCAGCTAGGTCCAGGCCTTCAACACACAAGCCTTTGGGAGTATACTTCACATTCAAACTGTAACTATCACAATGTGGCTGGGGTAGTTCTGCTCATGATGTGTGTATCCACGATTCTTAATTTATTTTATTTTTTTGGGGTTTTTTTTTTTTTTTTTTTTTTTTTTTTTTTTTTTTTTTTTTTTTTTTTTTTTTTTTTTTTTTTTTTTTTGGTTTTTTCAAGACAGGGTTTCTCTGTATATAGCCCCAGCTGTCCTGTAACTCACTTTGTAGACCAGGCTGGCCTCGAACTCAGAAATCCACCTGCCTCTGCCTCCCGAGTGCTGGGATTAAAGGCGTGCGCCACCATGCCCGGCCCGTATCCACAGTTCTTTCCAACAAAACCCCAGCATGTCCTTGAGTTAGGTTCACTTGGATGTTAGCTGAACTTGGGGTGATGCTTTAAATTCTTTCTTACACAAAAGAAATCTGGAGGTGGAAGTGTTGGTGTGAGAACCCCACCAGCATCCAGGAGCTGCTGTCACATGACTTAACTCTCAAATCTACATTCCAAAGGACCTGGTGGAGCTCCAGATCCACATTGTCACCCAAAGTGGGCAAAATGGAAGGAGCAAAGGCTGCCCCTCCCCAGGGGCCACTCTCCTAACAGCTCTGCTATCTTGCAGCATGGCACAGCCACCTTCTCCTTCTACATTTAGTGCACATGCATGAGGGGTACTCATGTCTGTGGCAGTGTGCATGCCTCGTGTGTGTGTGTGTGTGTGTGTGTGTGTGTGTGTGTGTGTGTGCTTGTTCTTGTGGAAGTGTGCATGCCTATGTGTGTGTGTGCATTTGTGCCTGTGGAAGGGTGCATGCCTCTGTGTATGAGTATGTGTGTATATGTGCTTGTTCCCGTGGAAGGGTACATGCCTCTGTGTGTGTGTGTGTGTGTGTGTGTGTGTGTGTGTGTGTGTGCGTGTGTGTGTGTGTGTGTGTGTGCGCGTGTGTGTGTGTGTGTGTGTGTGTGTTCGTGCCTGTGGAAGTGTGCATGCCTCTAGTGTGTGTGTGTTTGTGTGCTCATGTCTGTGGAAGTGTGCGTGTCTCTGTGTGTGAGGTGCTCATGCCTGTGGAGTAGGAGGACAACATTTGGAGTCAGCTTCCCCCCACCACACCACATGGATTCTGGAGTCAGAACTCAGGTCACCAGGCTTGACAGCAAGTGCTGAGCCATCTTACACACCCAACCATCTCGACAGCACACATTTCCATTCTTTAAGGCACAAGAGAGGAGACTGTATGCAGGGGTCCACAGTGTCCTTCACTGTCCTCTCTGGAGGGCTAGGATAATAGCTAGCAGTAATAGTTACGTGTGGCCATTGCTCCCTGAAAGAAAACACAGACTCCACTCCTCAAGGTGAAGTCTCCATGACGAGGATAAGTCACCAAGCAGTTACCCTGGGTCAGCCTCCTCTCTCCTGATCTGCTTCAAACCCTGGCCACCATGTTCTTTAGTGGAAGCTGGGTCCCTACCCCACCTCAGATGAATATTAATCTCTCTGAGGCACCTCTATGTAATCCAATCTCTGCCAGTATCTGGCTCACAGGGGAACCCAAGGTATGCTTTGGGCCTGAGAGGAAGAGAGGAAGTTCTTTGGAAAACTTTTAGAGAACTTCTAAGGCCAGAGGAAATTTCTGCTTTCCTGCTCTCAGAACACTGCCATCTACCTGAGGTGTCTGAAACTGCAGCATCTGCCATGTGACTGTCAGAGCCATCAGTCAGAGACACAGCAAAAACCAACATGGAAAGGGTGGTAGAGAACACAGTGGGATAGTCCTGGAATGGATCAAAATGGACTCTACAGAGCAGAGGAACCTCAAACCAGTGTCTGGACCCAGAGAGACAGGCATAAAACACGGCACCCAGGACCATCCTGTAACAGAAAGAGCACACAAAGGTCCCTAGAGGAACAGAGAAGAGGCCAGCAGCTACCTGTGATGAAAGCAAGGAAGAGACCAAACACTGAACACAGAGGACTTCCTGAGGTCAACTCTACTTCTTGATGGTTACAGTTGGCTCGCCAGGCACAAATTTGTCAAAATCCATTATTTTCTCAGTCCATGTTTTGTACACCATGTAAATTATTTTTATAAAGTCTGTGATGAGGGGAAAGAGAGAGAGAAAGAGAGAGAGAGAGATCAGTCAGCAAGGCCTTGTCTTGTAAGCATAAGAACCTGCATTAGCCATCAGAACACACCTAAACACAAATGGCCACACACTTGTGATCTCGATGCTGTGGAGGAGGAAATCAGATCATCCTTTGGAGCTCAGTGGCCAGCATCCCAGCCTACTTGCTGAGTTCTGGACCAGTGAGATACCCTGTCTCAAAAAGCAGGGCTGGAGAGATGGCTCAGTGGTTAAGAGCACTCACTGCTCTTCTGAAGGTCCTGAGTTCAGTTCCCTGCACCTACATGGCAGCTCACACCTGTCTGATGCAGTTTTCTGGTATGCAGATATACATGCAGATAAAATACTCATAGACATAAAATTATGTAAATAGATATATCTTTTAAAACCTAAAAGAGGTGGATGTCAACTGAGAAACAATTCAAGATTGTACTCTGTACACACACACACACACACACACACACACTCATGTACATATTCACACACACTCACATATACACTCACACATACAATCACACACTCATACATACTTATACTCTCACACACATACATGCACATACACTCACTCACATACACACACATACACTTACACTCATATAAACTCACACACTCACACACTCTCACACACACTCATACACATACTCACATACATTCAAATATACACTCACACATACAATCACACTCACATACACTCATACACATTATATTCTCACACACATACATGCACACACTCTCTCACTCACACACTCATGCATATACTCACACTCACTCACATATACACACATACACTTACACTCATATACACTCATACACACACTCTCACACAGACACGCACACACAACACACATTTATATACAGAACAAAACATGACATTTTTTAAAAAATGAAGGGGGCAGGGAGAGAGCTAACATGATTCCTCCTGTCTCAGCCTCCCAAGTAGCTGCTACACCACCTCACCACCTCACACAAGAACACAAGAAACAAAGGCTCTAGGCATGTTCGTGGCAACACTGTTAAGCCACCGAGTTAGGCAGCAGCCTCTGCCCAGGTCTTCTTGTTTGGTGACAAATTTACTCAATAAACCATTTTTTTAAAAGTTATGTCTTGGTGGCTTGAGCCTTTAACGCTAGCTAGCACTTGAGATGTCTTGCGAGATGAGGCAGGCGAATCTCTGTGAGTTCTGAGCCATGGGAGATGCTGCAGGGTCGGCAAGGAGGCGAGCCTGGGACTGAGGCTTTCCAGATCCAGTGTAGGCCTTTAGAGGCGAGCCTGGGACTGAGGCTTTCCAGATCCAGTGTAGGCCTTTAGAGGCGAGCCTGGGACTGAGGCTTTTTAGATCCAGTGTAGGCCTTTAGAGGAAGGCAGACCTTGTCCAAAGAGAGTGCTGCAGAGCAGAGTGAGGACGACTCTTGTATCTGGGTCTCTGCGACCAGTTCATCTGGAAGCATCTCTGAGAGCTAGAGAAACATTTCAGCTATCCTGAACAGGCTTGCCAGGCCTCAGCCACCAGACCCAACCTGAAGGAGGAAAGTGAGATGTGAAGCCTCCACAGGCGAGGGCTCATCAGCTCTGCTGCACACAGGCCAACTTGACTCAACTCAGTCACCAGAGGTAAGAGTGGACAGCCAGGCACTTGTCCCTCAGCCCTCAGGAGTTTCAGAATCACAGATACTACGGACCAGAGGGTAGAGCCAGGTATGGCTTCCCCATCCTGTGGCCCCCCTTGTCTTCCTTAGGCACCTCTTGGGGTTGCAAGGTGATAGCGCCCTGTACAAATGAGTAGGGCCATGTACAAAGCTCTCCTAGGAATCAGGCAGCCTGGGAACGTGGTTGGACGGGTTCGCATGAATCAATGCACCCACGTGTCTAGTGTCATGCCTGGCACACAGTAGGTGCTCATCAAACAGGGGTAACATCCTCCTCCACCTTTGCAGCAGCCTCGTGCTGATCTGCTGCGGCTGGAGTGCCAGCTATGCTTGGCACGCCAGGTTTTCTGAGCTTCCCCTTGCTGTATCCTGTTTGTGGCAGTATAGTGACTGCAGAGGATTTCCTCTCCTTGTCCCTCCCTTCCTTCCAGTACCTACTCTGCCCTACTTCTTCCAGGAAGCTTTCCCTGACTGCCAAGGTCTGGGTGACCTCTCAACTTGGGGATCCACATTCTCTTCACAGTTGGATTTTAGGCTCTCCCAGCCCAGTTCAGATGAGACCTGCACCATAAGGCTACTGGCCTCACAAAGGAAAGGCTACCCTCTCTCACCACATGGCCACTCATTGCAGAAGGCCTTGATGGGGGTTGGGGGAGTGGGGGGGGAGGCCACCTGCCAGAGTGGCAGCAGACAGGACAGCTAAATCCTTGACCTACACTTTAAGAGGTCGGGCATAGTTCAATAGAGCACTCCAGGCTGAATCCCAGCTCATTCACCCAGGTCGAGGGGGATGAGGGATAGAGAAGGAGGGTACGAAAAGGGAGGAGGGCCTTCTCTTCCAAGAGCCCGGTGCCTTCATCCCTGGCTTTCCGAGCACTGCGGAGCACCCTGAAACCCACACTCCCATCCTCCAGCAGTACAGAAGCAGAGGGTGAGCGGGGGCAGAAAGGAGGGAAGCCAGTGCCTGGAACGGAATGAGGGTTCAACGCAGAGCCTTTTACGAGCAGAGTCCTTTCCTTTGGTGAGACTGGGATTTCAGCTCTGCTCAGGTCCTGGCTAGCCCTAGACCCGCATCATTTTTGTAATTCTTTCCTACTTAGATCCAACTAGGGTAGAGGGGAGGTCCCCGGAACTGCGGGATGGTTGGATGGAGTCCCACGTGTAATAGTGTTTTGTGCTTGTTTCATTTTAGTTTTTCCGGAGTGGCCACAATCGTCAGATCAGGGAATGACCCAGATTGGGTCTAGCCCCAGCCACCAGCCGCCTCCCCCACAGGACGCGGTGAGGTATACCCTCTGGAGATGCTATGCAGATGAAATGCAAAGCCGGCCGAGATGTCTGTGGGGATTGGCTGGTACCGAAGACCTTGTGGCCCAATCCTGGGCTGTTGGAGGCCTGAGCTTCCCTACCCACCCACCCCCAGCCCCGGCCTTGTCTGGCCTATAAATCAGCTCAGTCATCGTTAATGGCTCCTGACTAATTGCCTGGACTTGGGCTCCAGGGCTCGGGTCGCCCACATTAAAATTCAATCAGCCCCAGCACTAGCTATTAAATATTCATTGGGAGAGCTTCCCGAAACCAGGCTGGGGGGTGGGGGGATGGGTTGGATGAAGAGGGACTACCTGGAGCTGCAGCCTACTTCTAGGGCCGATGCGCTCACACTGGTTTACTTGCCTGCAACTGCAGCCTGGTTTCCAGTCTGTTCCAGCTGGCAGATTCCCCTCCGGAAGCCTCGGAGCCATCTCTGAAGGACTCTGAGACCAAGACCAAGCCTTACAGGAGTGTAGAGATAAGTCAAGCAGGCCCCCAGAACCTGCTCTGTGATCTGTGCATGCGTGCTTGGTCACCTCGCCTCAGGGGGACCCCTGTGCAAACTATGAAGAGGGCTGGGACCTTGGGTTCCTTCAGTTTCATCTAGGAATGAACTAGCTCCAGATACAGACGCTTGTCCAGGGACTAGAGAGATGGCTGGGTGGTTAAGAGCAAGTACTGACCGCTCTTGTAGAAGACCTTAAATTTGGTTCCCAATACCCTAGTGGGTTGGGTCACACAGTTACCTGTAACTCCAGTTCCAGGGGATGGATGATAACACACACACACACACACACACACACACACACACACACACACACACGAGAGAGAGAGAGAGAGAGAGAGAGAGAGAGAGAGAAGACAGAGAGAGGAATTAAAAGCGGCATGGTGGTGCACGCCTTTAATCCCCGCACTCGGGAGGCAGAGGCAGGAGGATTTCTGAGTTCGAGGCCAGCCTGGTCTACAGAGTGAGTTCCAGGACAGCCAGGGCTACACAGAGAAACCCTGTCTCGAAAAAACAAAATAAATAAATAAACAAATAAATAAATCCTTAAAAAGAAACGAACAAAAAAACCAGAGCCTGGAGCCGGAATGAACAATATCTGGATCCCAGCACTCCAGACCAGCCTGGGCTTTAAGACCCTGTCTCAAAAGCCAACAGGCAAACTCCCAGAGCTTTCCTCCTGAGCAGAGCCTCCAGGTGCCACGCACACGCACTGTCCAGGCACTGGCTGACGTCAGGGCTCAAAGGCAGAGAGCACCTGCACTGCAGGATGAGTGTGTGCTGAAAGGAAGGAGGGATCTAGGCAGTCCTCCTCCTCCCCTTAGCCCAGGAATGCAGCCCTCCAGCTTCTGATACTGAGCAGGAGGCCTACAAGTTCTAAAGCGGGTGTCCAAGGGGTGAGGTGGGATGGGGGGGAGGGGGAGTTGGAGGGAGGGGGAGGGGTGGGATGCTGGAAAGCGGAGTACACTCATGCACACCCACACTGTAGTCACAGGGCTATAGAGTCCAGCAGAAGCAATGATAGCAGAGACCTAAAGCTTGTGGATCTGCTCAGGAACAGGAGTGTCCTAGGCCTCTGGGATTTACTGAGACTCCTAGCAGATATCCTGGTACTTCTTTCTCCCCTAACACCCTTTGGTGTTCACAGCTCTTCCTGTTCCTGGGGCTTGAGGTAGGACACAGCAGGAAGGCTAAGCCTGGCTGAATGACAGAGAGTCCCTCAGGCACTGCGGAGAAACCTCTGCAAAGCTCCCACGAAAGTGTGAGGCTCACAGACCACAGTGCTTGAAGAACCCAGGAAGACACTTTTTGGAAGATAGCATCTCTCCATGTAACTCTAGCTGGCCTAGAACTCACTGTGTAGACTTATAGAGAGCTGCCTGCCTCTGCCTTTCTGTTCCATCATATCTAAGCCCATACAATATTGGCCCAGCAGGAAACCAAAAACTCTCATCTGAGAACTTCTACTCCTCAGGGCTTCAGTGCTCCGCAACAGGAAAGAGTACCCAAGAACCATCCCCTGTCCAGGAAGCAGGCAGGCCCCAGGGCTGGGTGCAGAACACTGGGTGCAGCCATTAGCCATTAGGAAGGGAGCTGGGGCTAGGAGGCCTCAGAGCTCAGCAGGTCAGGAGTGACCTCAACCAAGTGTCCGATTCCAAAGCCAAATGTCACAGGCAATCCAGGATTCCAGGCTTGTCCCACGTGTGGTTCTCATTACGGCTGGTTGGGGTCTTCCTAAAGGCCAGGCCGGATCTCTGAGCCCCTCCCCCAGGACTACCACACTCCTTCTTCAGGCCCTTTGGAATGTCTTACGCAGATCCAAGATGTGGCCTGCCTGAGCACAGTCTTTGGATTTTCAGAGGGATACCCCTCCCCCTGAAACAGGCTTCCACTCACTAGATGGTTATGAGGGGTATGGGGTGTGTGTGTGTGTGTGTGTGTGTGTGTATATGTGTGTGTGTGTGTGTGTGTGTTCAAACTCTTTAAGAGGTCAAAGGGATAGCCTGCAGCCTTCCAAAGAGAGCTAATTTCCAAAGAACCCTACCCTGAGCCCAGGGGGTCTTCTTTCCTCTCCAGGTCAGCTGCTTTTATTCCCACTGCAACTCCGCAGCCTGGATAATTGCAATTGGCCCCATGACCTTTGACTCCCAGGCCCTAGCTCCACACTGCTCAGAATGCATGCACCCTGAAGGCCAGGCTTGCTGCTCAGACCTTCTTTCCTCCAGCACTTGTGCTGACTTCTCCAGGGCTCTGTGGCCGTGGGTACAACCTGGTCCCTGCACAGATTTGTGCCATGGTATTTTTAGACTCATGATGAGGCTGTAAAAAATTTTTTTTAAGTATTTCCAACAGTTAAAAAAACCTGAGCCAACAGATACAAACATACTTCCTTGTAAATAGTGAGGGGCATGGTGGTGCACACCTACAATCCCTGCCTCTGGGAACTGAGGCAAAAGGATCAGAAAGTTCAAGGTCATCTTCCCCTACATAGTAAGTTCAAGACTATGGGCTACATGAAACCTTGTTAAAGAGGTGGGGGGATGGAGAGAAGGGGGAGGAGGAGAAGGAGGAGGAAGAAGAAGAGGAGGGAAAAGAAGAAGTGGAGGAGGAGGAGGACAAGAAAAACGAACCTGGCATGTTGCTAGTGCCAACAATTGGCTGAAGCTTCCTAACAGCAGTGAGATCTTACCCAAACATGAACTGTAGACCCCACTGGGCCCTACTGTCTCCCAAGTCTAAAGCTCAAGCTAGGCTGGGTAGTGGTAGCATATGCTGTAAATCCATCACTTAGGAGGTAGAGGCAGGCAGATTTCTGTGAGCTGGAGGCCAGCCTGGTCTACAGAGAGTTCCTGGACAGGCAGGACTGCACAGAGAGACTCTGTCTCAAAACGAACAAACAAACAAACAAAAAAACAAAAAAACCAACTAGACAGAGACAGGCAAAGACAACGAGATAGAGAGAGACAGAGAGAGAAACTAAATAGTAAAAAGGTGTATTTAAAACATTTTTAAAGGGAGATCAAGCCCAGGAGCCTATGCACGCTCATTCTAGGCAAGGACTCCACCACTGAACCACATCTCAGGCCCTGGGCTGCCTTCCAGCCAGTGAACTTTTTCTTTCACTTCCTGGCCTCTGAAGCTCGTACCTGTCTCTCCCTGAAAAGATACTTCAAGGTGCTATAGCAAATTCAGGTCTAATTAGCTTGGCCTGAGATGCATGTCTGCCCAGCCTCTCCTCCAACACAGGCTCCATGCCTGCCAGGGGACTCCCTGACCCAGTCTTGAGGAGCACTCTTCTGCCTAGAGTACTTCTCATCTGCCCTGGGGAAGTTACCTTCAAATTGACCAGTGGGCCCTTTGGTTCCAGAAAACTTCCCAAATCATGCTCCCTCTGTAGAAAGACCACCTCTAGGACCAAGAGGCCAGCCAGGTATCCCAGGCCACCAGCCTGGTGCTAGGGACTTATTGGGGGAAAGTCTGGGAGTAGGAAGAGAGACAGGGTATTCTCTGCATCTTAGGTTGGAAGCACATTTGCATCTCCATGTGACCCCTGTGACCAGTGAGCAGATTTCTAAAGGAAACAAGGAGCACTGACTTGTGGGGGGCACTGGGGGGGGGATGCTAGCTCAGTGCAGGCTCAGCACCTGCAAAGTCACATGCACAAGGGCTTTAAAAATACGTTTTTGACAGGCCTTTGGAATATAGCCCAGGCTAGCCTCTAACCTGCCTTCCTGCCAACCAGCACCCTGCTAGTTCTGGGGTCACATGCATGAGCATAGGACACCCCAATTGGGAAAAAAAACCTTTCAGTGGGAAAAAGGGGCCAGAGTAGGAGAAAGCCTGATGTCCCCAGAGGCTATGACCTTCTCTGTCCAGATCCCACCTTCACTGCCACAGCTGTTGACTAAGAACGGGTGTGGTCTTGACCTAGCCGGATCCCTAGCTCAGGCCTTCCTTTCTCAAAGCTCCCAGATGTCACAGACCCT
>LR753435.1:330967-377896 GCA_902729485.2 Mus minutoides | reverse complement strand
CCCCCGAGATCAGCAGAACGAACTGCTCTATCCTGCATGTTTTCTATCTTTTCCCAAACTCTAGAATCAGTCTTCAGGTCACACCCAAGAAGCAGGTACTAGGGAGTGGCGACTCTGATCCCCAGGTGCCAGAAAGCCAGCCTCCTGGTCCCAAGATCTAAATTGTGCCTCCTCTCAGCAGCTCAATTCTGAGCCTTAGCTTCTCCACTCCAATCCTCCCCACTCTGACGCTTCTGCGGGTTCCAGATCACAGGTGTCACATCTCAAGGCCAGTTGATGAGGGAACCTGGGAGGCATAACCCCACCCGCTCCAGATTTGACTCTATGAGGCAGAGCCTGAGAGACAGGGTGCGTGCGTGCCAGGGTGGGGGAGCTGACCGATCTCCTACCAAGTGGCGGAAGAAGGCCGTGGCTCGCCTAGGCTGTCCAGGCCGTGGGGGAAGGGAGGCAATGAGAGCAGATGGCAGCAATTACCGTTCTGACCCTCCCCCGCCTGCAGCCCCAGGCCAGAAGATCGGCTCGCTGGCTCTGCTGGCTCTGAGGACCTGAGGGGCGGGAAGCACAAGGGGCACCCGAGTTCCAGTTTAGTGGCAAGGGTATGAATGTCGCGTTGGGACAACTCTTTCTCCAGGGAGATCCCCTCTGGAACTGGGAGGATACGTCCTCGCAGAGTTCCCAGCACCCGCAGTGCCTCAAAGGTCCGAAGATTTATTTGCAGACTGGAAAGAAGGAAGCTATATGACTGTGCGGGTGTGAGCTAATCAAGGACTCAGAGGGTGAATGCTGTCTGAAATTTAAGCCTTGAGACTTAGCAGGCAACTCGTCCTTGGAGAAAGGCAAAGAGCACCTTCCTCACAAAAGCAAGGCGGGGGGGGGGGGGTGTTAGGCCGCCTGGACGGCCCTGATTAACCTGCTGATTAGAAGAGAGAGTAAATGGCTAGGGTTAGACCCTGTGTTAGGGGCAGGCTTTTTTAGAGAGCAGGACTCCAGAAGCTCAGAACAGAAAAAGCTGAATCATTTGGCTCTTTGGTCCTTACTGAATTCCTTCCCCTTCTTGGCCTGAATCTTGTCCCTGTGTCTTGACCCCCAGATTTGTTGTATAACTGAAAAAGCTCTCTCAGTTCTCCAGGATCAGTTCGCATAGCAACAAATAGACGTTTAAAAACACTAATCCAGAAAATGGAGGCCACATGCTTTGCTCTCCCTGCTTGCCACCGACGCACTCCCCTCAGAAGAAAGCCCAGCACCCCACATTGCCCCCTCCCGTTCACTGCTTCTGCTCCTTGAATGTGACAGGCTGGCCCCTTTTGCTGCTCCCCTCTGCAGTGTTCCATTCCGCAGAGGCAACCCCATCCAAACCCATCCACTGCACCCACAGTTATAGCTGCCACTGAACCTCACATGTGTCCCGTCTCTCCCGCAGGACACACCAATTCTGTAACTATACTCCTCATTCACTTGCTTGGCCGTCACAGTCTCGTGCCCTTGTCTGGCTCATTATCAGGCAGGGCAATGGAGTAAACCTTGGAGATACTCCACACATATTCTGAACATTTAACAAATGGAGACATCTCTGAATACCAAGCTGAATGCTGCACCATTTGGTCACCTCCACCCAAAAGGGCTTCTCCCCGAGAGGGACCAAGTGCTAGCACTGTATACACCATGCTCCCAGAGATACCTTACCTGAGTTGTCTGCTCTAACTGAGTAGGGACTCAGTGCTGGGCATTATTCTCAGCACCTTAGATGGCTTAGCTAATTAATTTCACAAACCACCCTATAAAGTAGACTGTACTATGTCATCATCATCTTAGAGGCAGATACGCCCTGTATATCTCGACCTATCAAGTCCAGTTACTCAACAAACACAAGCATGGTGCAAGCCCCTGGATTCAGATCACTACCACACGACAGGTTTGGAGTGGGCTACTAAAGACTGCGCCTAGGACAGTTCATAACGATTGCAGGGAGGTGAAACAGAGCAGGGCATCAGGGAAGAGCCTTACAATGAGGCGGGGCGTAAGATAATCTTGCCAAAAGGAAATGAACGCACAGTCACGGTGGTGCACACACCTTTAATCTCAGCACTCTGTATTAGTCAGGCTTCTCTAGAGGAGTGATGCTGCGGCGACCCTTCAATACAGTTAGTTCCAGCCGGGCGTGGTGGCGCACGCCTTTAATCCCAGCACTCGGGAGGCAGAGGCAGGCGGATTTCTGAGTTCGAGGCCAGCCTGGTCTACAAAGTGAGTTCCAGGACAGCCAGGGCTGCACAGAGAAACCCTGTCTCGAAAAACAAAACAAAACAACAAAAAAAAAATACAGTTAGTTCCTCATGTTGTGGTGACACCCAACCATAACATTATTTTCATTGCTACTTTATAACTGTAACTTTGCTACTGTTATGAATCATAATGTAAATACCTGTGTTTTCTGATGGTCTTTGGTGACTCCTGTGAAAGGGTCATTTGACACCCCCCCAAAGGGGGCGTGACCCACAGGTTGAGAACCTAGAGGAACAGACCTTGTAGAATGAATATATATATGTATATATATTCATACATATATTTATGCTATATATATGTGCAGTTGTTCATCTAGTCCAGTAATGGCTGTCTACCATCAGGAGGTACAAGAATTCTGTAGTTAAAGCCATGAGGCTGGATGTCTCAGCTGATCTTTAATATATACCAGAATCCCAAAGATGTACTCTCTAATTCCAGTGAAGGAATGGACTTGCTAGGAAGAACAAGCAGACGAAGATTAAGCAAGCTTTCTTCTTCCGTGTCCTTTTTGGACGGCAGAAGCAGGCAGATTTCTGAGTTTGAGGCCTGCCTGGTCTACAGAGTAAGCTCCAGGACAGCCAGGGTCACACAGAGAAACTGAATTAGGGGAAAAAGAAGAGAGAGAGAGAGAGAGAGAGAGAGAGAGGGAGAGAGAGAGAGAGAGGGAGAGAGAGAGGAAGGGAGAGAGAGAGAATGAATTAGGGAAGGAAGGGTAAAATGACCCCAAGGAAGCAATAATGGCATGCATTCTTGGGAGTAACCAATAGTTCTGTAATTTGACCCAAGGTCTAGTCAACATGAGGGAAATCAAATGTGGTGCAGGAAAACTAGTTAACTAACTACCTAGGACTAGTTAACTAACTACATAGGACTAGTAAAGTCATAGATCTTGGAGGAAAATCTATAGTTACCTCATTCATTCATTCATTCATTCATTCCTGGCTTTTTTTTTTTCCCAGACAGGGTTTCTCTGTGTGCCCTGGCTGTCCTGGAACTCGCTCTGTAGACCAGGCTGGCCTCGAACTCAGAAATCCGCCTGCCTCTACCTCCTGAATGCTGGGATTAAAGGCATGTGCCACCATGCCCTGCTCATTTCTGGCTTTTTTGAGACAAGGAAGTACTTCACCTGCCATTGGGGGCTCGTGTGTGAATTAGAACAAGGGTACCTTTCCATCATCCTTCATCATGGCCACTACTGGGCTCCGCTTCTAGGCTGAGGGCCTGGGCTCCCAATCATGGCCTCCTCTGCACCTGGCCTTATGTGCAGCTAGAACTCCAGGGAAGTTCAGTGAGGAAATGTCCAGGTGAGTGACTGAGAGCAGCAGGAGAGAAGTGAAGGAAGACCTGGACAGGGGGCGCTAGCGTCAGCCTCCGAGCCAGCCTTCTTGTAACCCAATCTGACCTTAGACTCATAACCCTGCCTCAGCCAGGCTGGTCAGCACACTCCATCTCTTGTCACCTTAAGTTTTTTTACATAGTATCCAGAGCTCTCCATGTCCACCCCTTCCACCCACACCCACACCCACACCCACACCCAGTGCTAGGATGACAATGTTGCAGAAACACTCGGACTTCTTTCTTCATCTGTATTCATTTGTTTCTTTGAATCTTTATGGTGGACTTGCCTCAGTGTTTATGCTGAGGTTAGAGCTCTCTCCCACCATCTCTATGTAGATTCTGGAGATACAGCTCAGGTCACCAGATCTGTGCAAGCACCTTTACCAGTGGAGCCATCTTGCAGGTACCACCACTCTGGCTTTGGGGAAGACAGACTCAGGCCCCACACCTTTATGGCAGACACTTTGCTGACTGAGCCATCTTCTCACCCAGGCCCTTGTCTTCTTCATCTGTAAAAGATGATGAGAGATCTGGCCCACATTTCTGAGCTAGTTCCTGTGTAGGCTATGAAGGGCAAGTCCATGAAAAGCCTGCCTGCCCTTTTCTGTCTTTGCAGGGACCTGAGTGGGTAGGAGGCACTAAAGTGACTAGGTCCCTTCCCCCACAGCCCTGTCCCCCAGAATTTATAGATTCCTTATTGTCTTGCACAATGGCCTTCCTGGGGAGGGGGTGTAGTGGGAGAGGGGCCTGGGGAATGGAGAAGTCAAAGGCTAATTAAAAGCCAGCCACACCCGAAGCCCCTGTAGGACAGACTGAGAGTGGATGGCCATGCCTCTCAGCCGTTGCAGTGGCCTGGCTTCTGTGGCTCTCTTTGCTGAGAGCAGCACCCAGGTGAATCCATTGCTGATCTTTCCACCTGCCATAGCTCCCCCGTCCCCACTCCACCCCGTGGTTCCTGTAACTTTAGCTCACCTTAGTTAGTCCTGCGCTTTCTGTGGGCGTTCTGAGGCCTTAGAGTGGAAGGGTCCCCAAGACCCTGGGAGATGGGCTCCTCCCCCACTCTGGCCTCAGGGGGGACAGAGGGAGGCGGAGAGTAGTAGACCTGACAGATGGTGTGCCATGTTAATAGATGACATGAAAAGCAGAATTACTCAGCTGCTTGTCCGTGCTCTTTCCCCACCAAAAGGGGTGGCCTTCACAATGAACTCCAAGTGAAAGGCTGCTGAAGAGAGGGAGCGAGAAGCCATGGCCACAGAGAACAGGAAAAGATGTGGCTTGGACGCCCGTCACTCATCACCAGGTGAGGTCAGCCAGACCCTTCAACCTCTGGAGCTCGTTTCCTCATCTATCAAACAAGTCCATGAAAACTTCTGCCTTGTCTTTCTCCCGGCTTTTCTGAAGGCAAGTAAGTGTCTGGGTCTGTCAACTGAGCATTAAACAGGGCGTGGTGGCACATGCCCAAATTCCCAAGGCTCGGGAGGCCTTGTGAGGTCCACACCAGCTACATAGCAAGACCCTATCTTACCAGAAAAAAATAAAGTGTCTAGGCGGGGGGTGGGGGGGGGTGGGGGGGGGAGCCAACACTAAGCAGATATGAGAGATATGCTGCAAGGAGAGCTTTTACTTTGTGAGCTAGTTAAAAAATAGAATAGAAATTTCATAGCAACTTGCTTTTCAGTTGTGGGCTGAAGAAATGGCTTAGTAGTTAAGAGCAAATATTATTTTTTCTGAAAACCTGATGGTTCTATCTGATACTTCTCTGATGCTCCAGGGAATCCAGCTCCCTATTCTGATCTCCAAGAGCACAAACCTACATGTGCAATTAAAATAAACCTTAAATTATATATATATATATATGTTTGTGTGCACATGGGACACAGATTACCTGTGGAAGTCTGAGAACAACTTGCAACAGTTGGTTCTCTCCTCCCACCATGTAGATCCCAGGAATTGAACTCAGATCATCAGACTTGGTGGCAGACACCCTTAACCACTGAGTCATCTCACTGACCCTTGGAATTTGCTTTTAGTGTCATGTATACCCATGTGTCCGGAGTCCAGCTGAAATGAATAGGAGGATGAGACTGGGTTGAAGGACGCAGAGCAGAGGACATTCTTCACTGACATCTGTGGAGAACATTGGCTGGATAAAAGTATCATGTGAAATGTGCTAATGGGAAAGGACCATGAACTGTGCTAAAGGGGGAAGGGCTAGAGCCTCTGGCATGCAGGCTGGGGACCAAGCTGCTCAGCCTAAGTGAGTCTGGTGGCCCTGTGAAGGGGCTGTCACAGAGCCTGTCGACTGTCCTCTTGGTGGGCGATGAGGCTTTCTGTTTCCCAAGGTTCCTGGTACCTGAGTCCTGAAGATGCTGCCCCTGAATGCCCACCAGCCAGGGCTTGAGCTAAGCAGAGAGAGGGTCATGAGAGCCTGGAAAGTGTCTGGGAGACCCCTCCCTTTTCCCCATGGGGAGTGCTGAAGGGCTTGTCACAGGTGCACTGAAATGATGCTAAGGACCTTCCTGACTGAACTTCACCCATGACCCTTGCTCCTGTCCACGCCCCAGGGCCATCGTCCATAGAGGGTGGGCTGATCAGAGCCAACCCTAAATCAATCCCAGACTTCCCTGGCCAGCCCTGAGTTATGAGCTGTCGGCATTGTGATGTAGATCACGGTTGGGGAGTAGGGGACATGACCTATGGCAGATCACACTGGACCCCCAGAAGGGGCCAGAGTTGGTGTCAAAGGTCATCTCCTCCATTCTCTGCCCCACCCTGCTGGGTTCCGTCCCTGGCCTAATATTTAAACTGGGTGAGGCCATTTTTGTACTGACCTGTGGCCCCAGCAGAATCTGCCATCGAGTCTACCTATAGCCTGCTCTTGGAAATAGCCTTCAGAAGAGAGAAAACGGAGATGGTAAGCAAGAATTTGTTTGCTTGATGGAGCCTGTGTTCCAAACCACACTCAGCTCCTTCCTCGGTGCCTTGTCCATAGAATTGGTTCTACAGCCCCAAGTGTCCACTTCCCCATCTGATTGAATCCCATATGCAGACAGACACATGAGAGCATCCCAGGCCAGGCAGAGGAAGGGCGCAGCCAGATAAGCACCAAGTCTCATCCAGATGGAGTTCTCAGGCTTAGTAGAGGGTGGTTAGATGGCTAGAGAGGTGGAGAGAGCCAGCCAGTGAGCGGTATCAGAGAAATAGGATAAACGGAAAGAGAAGACTCTGAACTAACTCTCTCACATTTTTTACAGGGTGGGCGAATCAGGGGATCAAACCCAGGTTGTTACACATATTGAGGAAGTGCTGCACCCTCCCAGCCTGGCTTTGAAAAGCATTAGAGCTGAGACAGCACTAGCAGCTGGAGAAATGGCTTAGCAGGTAAGAGCACTGGCTGCCCTCTCAGAGAACCCAAGTTCTAATCTCACCACCCACACTGGCCTCTGTGAGTACCTAAACATACATGTGGAATGTACACACACACATACGCACACGCACACACACACACACACACACATTTTAAGAGAGTGTCTTGGGGTCCTGGGGCTGGAGATGATGATTCAGTGTTTGGAGGCACTTGGTGCTTTTTCAGAGGATCAGTGTTTGGTTCCCAGAACCGGCATAGTGACCCACAGACATTCAGTTCCACAGGATCCAATGCTCTCTTCTGATTTCTGCAGATGCCAGGCACACAAGAGGTGCACAGATAGATATGTCATCAGACCACTCATGCACATTAAATAATTCTAAACAACATTTTAAATTAAAATGAAAGGACACACAGGCACACATACAGAGAGAGAGTGAGAAAGAGGGAGGGAGGGAGAGAGGGAGAGAGAAAGAGAGAGGGGGCGGGAAGGGAGAGAGGGAGAGAGAGAAAGGGAGAGGGGGAGAGAGGGAGGAAAAGAGAGAGAGAGGGAGGGAGAGAGGGAGGGAGAGGGAGAGGGGGAGGGAGAGGGACGGGGTGGGGGGATCTTACTCTAAAACACAGTCTGGCCTTGAACTCACAGCATCCCTCCTGTCTCCGCCTTTCAAGTTCTGGGATCTCAGACATGACCTGCCATTAGCTTTCAAATGTGACTCCCCCTACCCTATATATGTTATTAGCAAAAATGAAACTGAAGAAAAAATGGTATGGAAAGTAAGTTAAACTCCCGTCAGAACCAACAGTGAAAAGACAAAGAATAGTTTGTAACACTTTTGAACTTCCAGGCCACCATACAGAAACTCTATGACTGTTGGTTGAAATGAACATGTATCACCTGGGGTTACTCATTACCCACTGACCAACACCTTCCTCCCACCAGCTCTGTCAATGGAGACATACTCAGGCAAGGCCAAGACCCATGATGGGAAAGGCATGGAACTGAGAAAGGCATGGAGCCCAACAGCGTGCTTTCCTCAGGGAGGAAACCTGATCAGGACACAGGACGTGGACGCTGACAGAGGGGAACAGAATCCTCACCAACCTCTCTATCTGTGACAGACCTGGACCTTGGTAGCCTCTGAGCCTCAGGGGCGCTAACTGTTCCTGCTCATGGTTTCCCCCTAGCGGCTGAACATGACCTGACAGAAGCAGGATGCTTACTGGAGGCAGGAGGTGACCTGCTCTGGACCACTGAAGAGAATTACAAAGTAAACATCCTTTCACTAGCTTGGTGTCCTCGAAGCATTTTCACACGGGCTGACGTTTCCTTGTCCTTCAGCGGCCACTTGCATGCGTTCATTTCTCTTCGGACCTAGGAGAAATGGGTGGGGCTTCCTGTCTGCTGAACGGTTAGATGCAGGTGGCAGATGTCCAAGGTGAAGAGAAAGAGCCAAGGGCATGATTAATCAAGAGAGAAGAGCAATGTATTGTGGGGGTTTTGTTTTGTCTTGTGTTTTTTGTTGTTTTGGTTTCGGTTTTGGTTTGAGACTGTTTTCTTTGTGTAACCCTGACTGTTCTGGAGCTCCATCCTCAGAACAGGCCACCCCCGAACTACCTTCGTCTCCCAAATGCTGGAATTAAAGGCATGTGCCACCACTGCCTGGCTTAAGATTTTCTCTTTTTACCATTATCTAAGAAACGTCACTCAAGTTCAAAAGGCAACCGATGAAGCCTGCCTGTTACTCACTAACCGCCTCTGCGTTAGGCCCTGTTTAATGAGCATTGTTCTGAGCAGAGGCTGCCAGCCTTGGCCTGCATTAGAACCTCTCCAGAAGAGCTTTGAAATCCTCTTGTTTGGGCTGTGCCCCAGACCAATGCCTCAGTATCCCTGGACTGGGTTCTGGGAGTCACTGTTTCTAATGTGATTACCTTGTGCGGCCAGTGATAAGAACTGCTACCCCCCTTTCTAGTCATTCACAAAAGAAGTACCCACTTCACACGCACACACGCGTGCTCCAGATAGAATGTGTGTTTGCAAGTGTGTGTCCTTACATTTACTTCTTCCAATAAAGTGACAGCATAGCTTAGCTCACAGGAATTTTTGGGACAAGACATTCCTTATGGATCTCAGTTTTTTTGTGTGTGTGTACATTTTCGGAAATGGGACTCAGGGCTGGTGCATGCTAGACTCAGCCACTGAGCCACACTCCCAGCCCTTATTCTAAAAAAAAAAAAATTAAGTAAAAACTTAAAAAAAAAAACCCATACTTTACTGGCTAGAGAGATGGCTCAGTGATTTAGAGCACTGACTGCTCTTCCAGAAGTTCTGAGTTCAATCCCCAGCAACCACATGGTGTCTCACAACCATCTGTAATGGGATATGACACCCTGAAGACAGCGACAGTGTTCTCACATAAAATAAACAAACAAATAAATAAACTTTAAAAAAATATGCTTTACGTGTGTGTTTTGCCTGCATGGATGTATGTGTATTGCCTGTGGGCCTGATGCCCAGAGATCGGAAGCAGCCACTGGATCCTCTGAAGCTGGAGTTATAGAAGTTGTGAGTCACCATAGGGTACTAGGAGCCAAACATGGATTCTCTGCAAGAAGAACCAAGACTCTTCACCTCTCTCTGAGCCATCTTTCTAGTTCCTGCTCCAGCCCTTAATCTGTGTGTGTGTGAGTGTATGAGAGACAGAGACAGAGACAGAGAGACAGAGGGAAACAGAGAGAGACAGAGAGATGGCATGAGGAGACCACAGGATAACTTAGATGTTATCCCTCCAATTGTTTGAGGTCTTTCTTTGACCTGGAGCTTGTCAAGTCATCAGGCTGGCTTGCTAAGGAACCTCAATGAATCCATGGATTTCCACTTGCTTGATGCTGGCATCACAATCAGACCATCTCACGTGGCTTTTTTGTGTGAATTCTGGGTATCAAACCCAAGTCCTTGTGCTTTGCACCATCCCAGCTTCCTGCATTCTTTTGTGGTGGAGACACACTCTTCATACTGCCCCAATCTTTCTATTAACGGTTTCTCCCTCCCTCACCCCCAGCAGAGCCAACAGAGCCCTTCACACCTGCTAGGTCAGCATAGGACCACTGAGTCACACTGTCCCCCAAACAGTGCTGCGAGCTCTGTACCATACGCTTCTACTCACATATGCAAGTGCTGCTGTGGAAAGGGTTCCTAGAGGCAGGATTTCTAGGTAAATGTGTAGGTACTTTTGTTGGTGTATGGGGTTTTGGGGGGCTATTTTATTGGGTTCTTATTATCTACCATTCTTCCAACCCTTATTCTACCCTAATCCCTTCCAATCCCCCAACACTAGGTAGGAGAAAAAGAAGTTTAGAGGGAGAAAGAGGGTGTAGACCTCCTTAGTCTAATTCCTGCTGATTAGCGGCATCGAGCTCCTTGGGGCAAGTCCAATCTCCATCATCAGGACATCTCCAACCAGCAAGCCAGCAATAGCAAGCCACAAAGCCAGCAATAGCAAACACAACAGCGGGGGAGCTGCTGTCATCACAGGTCACCTCAGAAATCTGGAATTTATATCCTCTCCAGAGCCTCCAGAATTAAACCAACTGCAGCTGGCAAAGACTACACTCCCCTAGAGTATAGCTAATGACTGTGAGCAAACTGAAGCCATATCCCGCACCTGACATTAAAACAAAGACATATTCACATAACAGAACTGTGTTTTTCAAGAAACCAAAACTCCCAGGGCTGGAGAGATGGCTCAGAGGTTAAAAGCACTGGCTACTTTTTCCAGAGATTCTGAATTCAATTCCCAGCAACCACATGGTGGCTCACAACCACCTACAATGAGATCTGGCGCCCTCTTCTGGCCTGCCGCCTGGCCTTGGCTCTGTGATGCTCCTGCCTCAACTTCCAGCAAGCCCAGCCACAGTTGTTATTTGGGTAGACACTGTCAACTGCTATCCAAAATTTCCTCACTGAATTTCTCTACAGGGTACATACTTAATGTTACATTTAATTGTTGCTAAGCTGGTGGCCCAAAATAGATGTATCATTATTGTTCTGTTATGTTTATGAGATAAAGTGTCCTTGTGTAGCCCAGGCTGGCCTTGCATTCACTACCATCCTGCCTCTGCCTCCCAACTGCTGACATTACAGGTCTATACCACTGTCCCTTTATTCTTGACTTTGTTTATTTGTTTTGAGGCCGGGTCTCTTTATGTAGTCCTGGCTATCCTGGAACTTACTGTGTGGACCAGACTAGCCTTGAATTCATATAGATCTTTTTCTTTGCCTTTTGAATGCTGGTATTAAAGGCATGTGCCACTATGCCTTTATTTATTTATTTATTTATTTATTTATTTATATTTAGCTATTTAGTTACTTTTTTAAAAGATTTATTTATTATTATATCTAAGTACACTGTAGCTGTCTTCAGCCGCACCAGAAGAGGGTGTCAGATCTCATTATGGATGGTTGTGAGCCACCATGTGGTTGCTGGGATTTGAACTCAGGACCTTCGGAAGAGCAGTCAGTGCTCTTAACCACTGAGCCATCTCTCCAGCCCTATTTAGTTACTTTTTAAAAAAAAAATGTTTTAATTTTATGTATATGAATACAGACACACCAGAAGAGGGAGTCAGATCCCATCACAGACGGTTGTGAGCTACCATGTAGTTGCTGGGAATTGAACTCAAAACCTCTGGAAAAGTACCCAGTACTCAACCTCATTTTATTTTTTTTAAGATAGGGTTGCTCTTTGTGGCCCTGGATGTAGAACTCAGAGATCAGCCTGTCTCTGCCTCCTAAGTGTTGGGATTAAAGGCGTGCACCTGACAGGCCTGGCTTTCATTTTTCTTTTGTTTTTAATTTGCCTTGTACTACTTTCTTGTAGGGCTAAAGATCTTTTCATATATTTATTGATCATTTGTATTTCTTGTATGAATTTAATTGCCTTTTTGGCAACTTTTATGGATTTATGAGGGGATGTTGCTGTTGTTTGTTTTAGTAGAATATCTTTTATGCATTCTTTGACGAGTTCATACGTGTAAATAACATTTCTTAATTATGGTGTCTACTCCCAATTCTCCCTCAACTCCCCTCCCCCACAGGCACCTCAAGCTTGACATCCTCATCTATTTTTATCTTTTCTTCATTTGCTTTTTGCAGCCCACTGAGTCAAGTCAGTACTCTCTTTGGGGGTGCTGATACTTTGATTGATTGGATTGATCTTGAGCAGGCAATTATAGCAGTGGTGAGATCTTTCAGGCTCCTCTTCCAAAAGGTTCCCCAAGCCTTGTGAGCCTTACTATAAATGATCCACTCTGGGCTCCCAACATTCTGACCAGTCATGAGTCTCTGCCGTCACTGCTGCCCACTGAAGAGAGAGGCTTCTCTGGCCAAGGTTGAGGGCAGTGCTGATCTGTGTATAAACAGAAATACTTAGAAGGAAGCTTGACAACATGTTCACTTAGCAAGACAACAGTCATAGGCTCCCCTCGGGGTCTGTGATCTCCCTAGCTGTGGGCTTTTGATCAGGTTTAGAGTACTGCGTACGCATGAGCTCCTGACTGTGGAGCAGGCCTCAGATCTAATCCCAAAGCAGAGGAGACTATGTCCAACACTAAGGGATATGACTAACCTTACAGGGCATATTCGTGGTGTGAGAAAAAGATGGGCACTGCACCTGATGCTTTAGCAGCAGCGGTGTTCTTTAAGGCTCTTAATCACAATACTGATAAAAAGCTGGCAATCAACGATGGGTATGTGAGACCATCCTGGAAAAAAAAAAAAAAAAAAAAAAAAAGCTAACCCCAGTGAAGGACATAAGGTAAACCTAGGAAATAGCCAAACAGGATGCCCTGGTTTCCAGGCTGCTGAGGGAATGGGAGATGGCTCAGCCAGTGAAGGCTTTCTGGGCAAGCATGAAGACCCTAGTTTAATCTCCAGAGCCCAAATTAAAAACTCCAAGACCAGCATTCCAATATCTACTAAGGATCCATTTCCTGGTCCCCAGACAGACATCTGCTGTGTCCCACATAAAGGAAAAACAAGGCATTCTCTGGCTATACTTGCCTAGCACTGGTCTCTTCCCCCAAACGATGCCTCCAGTACCAAGGGGGACTGGGACAACGTACTGGACGAGATAGCAGCTTGTGTGTGGTTTAGGAGTGTATGCCAGGTTCACGGTGAGCACACAATGGGAGGTAGTCTCTGTTCCCCAGTTAATCTACAAAAATCAATGTAATTCCTATCAAAAGATTATTAAAATTTTTAAAGTTTTCAACAGTTGTGTTGGGGAGATTCTTTGGGTATAGGAGCTTGCTGCTAAGCCTGGAAACCTGAGTTTGATCCCAGGCCCCACCAGGAAGGAGAAATGACTCCTGTAAGGTCTTCCATGTGTGCTCTGTGGCATGACCACTCGAAGACACAGACACATACAAAACTAAATAACCAAATATATGATTTTTTAAGTTTTAAAAGAATTCAATGATCTTACTTGTAATTTTATGCAAGAGAATAAGAATTCTTTTGGTAAAACACCCTTAAATGTGGAGGGTTCACCCCATTATCCAGCCACAGTAGCATTGCCACCCCAATGGTCTGGCAGCATGGCACAAAATATTAAAGGGAATTCTAAGTTTGTGCGTGGTTAGGTGGCACCAGAAATCAGCAGAGAGAATGGCTTAGTCTGTGCAGTTGACTCAGTCAGTGGGGAAAATCAAGGTTGTCATCAGCTTGGGGAGCCTTAACAAAATTCTGAAGCTACTGTTCTAGGGGCTGGGAGTCCCGAGTTAGGACACCACAGCCTCGGTTTCTGGTGAGAGACCAGGGTTGGGAGCCCACAGCCTCAGTCTCTGGTCAGAGTCCAGGGTCAGGACCCCGCAGCCTCCATTGCTGCTGGAAGTTCTTGCCCTGAGTTGGGTCCCCTCACTGCGTCTTCAGTGACATTTTCTCCTACAGGCACAGAGCTTTCTAGTGTGTTCTTCCTTCCAAGGTCAGGGTCCTACCTGCCTTTATGCTCTCAGTAACATCTGCGGGTGCTGAGAATGGAACCCTGGGACTTCTGCCTGACAGGCAAGCACTCTACCACTAAGCCGCACCCACCCGCGCCACACTTCTGGCTTTTATAATGTTTCATCGTGACATTTTTCTCTGCATCGTTGTCCTTGGCTCCGTGACGGCCATCTCTCTCTGCTGTGCTCTCTGCCCTTCCCAGCTTCGCTGCAAGTAGCTCCCCTTCAGTTAGATCTAAATCCAAACCCACATATGAAAGAAAGCATCCACACGGTGCCTGAGCATCTCTTATTCCCTGCCCGTTATGGACACCTCCGCCTCCCTGATTGACCCTTCCTTTTGTGAGTGTGCGTGCGTGCGTGCATGCGTGCGTGCGTGTGTGTGTGTGTGTGTGTGTGTGTGTGTATGTTGAATATAGATTCTACATTTAAGAAAAAAATCACTTGATATTTTCTAATCTGAGTTATTACACTTAATGGGATTGTCTCGTTTACATCCATTATTCCCAAAAATAACATGACTTCATTCTAAATGGCCGGGTAAAGCTCCCTCGCATACCCAGACCACACTTTCTTCATCCACTCGTCTGTTGATGATCTGGTCTGGATCCATATCTAGGCTGTTGTGAACAGTGTTCCAGGAAGCATGGGTGCCTGAACATGCTGACTCCAGCGTGTGCCCAGGAGTGGTATGGCTGGCTTATGGGAGAGCTTTCCTTTTCCTTTTGAGGAGCTCACATAATCCTTACCATCATGGCTACTAATTTGCATTCCTGCCAGCAGGGAATAAGAGCTCCTCTTTCTCACATCCTGAACAGTGTGGTGTATCCTTGCTCACTTTCTTCCTTTCTCTCTCTTTCCTTTTGGTTTTTTTGGGACATGGTTTCTCTGTGTAGCCCTGGCTGTCCCAGAACTCTCTCTGTAGAACAGGCTGCCTCATTCTCCTGCTTCCATAACCTCTCGGTTGTGGTAGATTGCGCCCTAGAGCTGTGAGACAAAATAAACTGTTCCTTAAGGTACATTTACCCCAGAAGAATGGGAACGTTAAATGTGGTGGATGCACATACCTGTGCACATCCACCTGTGTGGGCACACCTGTGCTCATCCACCTCTGGAAGAATGGGAAAGCGAATGTGGATGCACACACCTGTGTGCATTCACCTGTGCACACACACCTGTGTGTACACACCTACATCTATCCACCTGTGTGCATCCACCTGTGCTCATCCACCTGTGTACACACACCTGTGTGCACCCACCTGCGTGCACACACCTATGCTCATCCACTGGGATTCCATACAGCAGGAGGAAGTAGGAAGAAAGTGAAGGCAGGATAAAGATGCTCCAACGTCTTGTATCAAGACAGCAAAGAGTCCCCATCCATCCGACTTCTGCTATAGTTCACAGGCTGCGCTTGTATTACACAATCGGACCTAGCTCAAAGGTGACTAGAGAAAAAGGAAGCTGTAGATAGGGCATCTGTAAATGATCAGAGATGTCTGGCCTATAATGTCATAGATATGTTCTACATACTGCGTAGAATTCCACATCTGACTCTGATGGCTTGGGGTAGAGCGGCCATCTTGTGTCTAAGGAACAATAAGAGAATTCCAGGCAAGGCCCTGGGACCATCAGATCAGGTCCCTTAACCAAGACCAGCTTGCTGTCCCTAAAATTGTTTGCACATGCAAAGTAAAACTCTATTTTGCTAAGCCGTGCACATCAGTTAGAGTGCAGTGGCAGACAGCAGAAATTTCGTTGGCTAGTTCAGACAGAAAGGGCTAGAAAAGCAGGCTCTAGGTCCCAAACTACTGCCAGCTTTGGCAGTCACATGACCTCTGCCTGTGATTGAGAAATTACAGTCAGTACCACAGGAAGCTGGTAAATCAGGAAGCTGTTTGCAGAGCCCGCCTATACTGCCACGGTCTTTCTCAGACAAGTGGGTGTCCCATAATACAAAGCTCTGCTCCAAATTTACTTACACAACATAAAGCCCAGACCCACAGCTCCAGGGCGGCTGGAAAATAAATGCTCACTTAGCTTCCAGCTTTGGCAGCTCTGGAGAAAGCTCAACAGCAGCTTTGAATGGATGCTAAGTCCAGCCCAGACAGAACCTCCTACTCTCCAGGTCAGCCCCACCCCATCAAGATACTAACTTCCAAATTACATGTGACATCACTAGAACAGGACTTTAAAAAACAGGGTGGGGTGAAAAAAACAAATAAACAAAAGTTCTGCAGTATAATTAGAAACTTATTAAAGTTTCCAGACAGTGGTGGCACACACCTTCAATCCTAGCACTCAAGAAGCAGAGGGGCAGATCTCTGTGAGTTCAAGACATGTCTGGTCTACATAGTGAGACCCCGTATCAAAAGAAAGAAAGAAAGAAAGAAAGAAAGAAAGAAAGAAAGAAAGAAAGAAAGAAAGAAAGAAAGAAAGAAAGAAAGAAAAGTGGCTGGTGAGATGGCTCGGAGGTTGAGAGTACTGTTCTGAGTTCAATTCCCAGCAACCACATGGTTTATAAGGGGGTCTGACGCCCTCTTCTGACATGGGAAGGTATGTGCAGCCGGGTACTCATACATTAAATAAAATGTTAAAGAAAAGAAAAGAAAAGAAAAGAAAAGAAAAGAAAAGAAAAGAAAAGAAGGAAGAGGGGCTGGTGAGATGGCTCAGCGGGTTAGAGCACCCGACTGCTCTTCTGAAGGTGATGAGTTCAAATCCCAGCAACCACATGGTGGCTTACAACCACCCGTAACAAGACCTGACGCCCTCCCCTGGTGCGTCTGAAGTCAGCTACAGCATACTTATGAAGAATAATAAGAAATGAATCCTTGGACAACCGGAGCAAGCGAGGCTGTCCGAAGCGAGCGGAGCCGAATGGGGATGGCCGGAGCAAGCGAGGACGGCCGGAGCGAGCGAGTGGGACCGAACGGGGACGGCCGGAACGAGCAGATCCAACCGGAGCAAGTGGAGCAGATGGGAGCGAGCGGGGCTGGCTGAAACAAGTGGGGTCCGTGGGGGGGGGCAGGAGTGAGTGGGGCTGGCAGGAGCGAGCAAGGAGAGCAGGGTTGACCTGAACAAGGGGAAAAAAAAAAGAAGGAAGGAAGGAAGGAAGGAAGGAAGGAAGAAAGAAAGAAAGAAAGAAAGAAAGAAAGAAAGAAAGAAAGAAAGAAAGAAAAGCCAGGTTGCATTTGATCCCATCCCAGTATTTGGGAGCTTGGGGCATGAGAATATTGAGTTCAAGGCCATCCTAGGGTACATAGTAAGTTCTGGGATATCCTGGGTTACATAAGAGTCTTTCTCAAAACAAAAGACTAATAAAACCAACAAACACAAGAATCCAGACAATAGCAATACACAAAACAAATAAACATTTTAATGAAATGTACATGTTCAATGATTATCATATTAGCACCAATGAGTAAAAGGTGGAGGGGCTGTGCAGGAACCAAACTGTGAAAGAAAAGCAAACCGATGCAGGAAAGCAGAGCCCCACAGTGTGGAGAGCACGGCCTCTGAGCACCAAGTCACTCAACTTATTAATTTTAAAAATGACAGAACAAAAGTACTATTACGGGCCGGGCGTGGTGGCGCATGCCTTTAATCACAGCACTCGGGAGGCAGAGGCAGGTGGATTTCTGGGTTCGAGGCCAGCCTGGTCTACAAAGTGAGTTCCAGGACAGCCAGGGCTATACAGAGAAGCCCTGTCTCTAAAAACCAAAAAAAAAAAAAAAAAAAAGAAAAGTACTATTACTTTAATACATTTTAGAAATGCCATATTTTACTTTCCACTACATATCTAATCCATTAAAATTAATGTATCATAATTTTCTTTTAAAAATTTATTTTATTTTAATAATTTAGTAACTTATGTTTGCAGGAGTTTTTCCAGTGCCTGTGTCTGTGTACCATGGAAGCTCAGTACTGGCACAGACCAGAAAAGGGTATCAGATCCTCTGGCACTGGAGTTACAGACAGTTGTGAGCTACTCAGTGGGTGCTGGGAACTGAACCACAGTCCTTTGGGAGAGCAAGCCAGTGCTCTTAACTGCTGGACAATCTCTCCAGCCTCTTGGAAACCCTTATATGTTTTGATTTCTTTGGGTAAGCTCTAGAGCGCACCTCCCATTCATCCCTATTTAATGCCCACACCTTCCTCTGCACCACAGCCATAGCTCCCTCACCCAAATCTGCTCCTTTGACGTGGAAGGGATCTTAGTGTACTGGCTGGTTTTGTGTGTCAACTTGACACAAGCTGAAGTTATCACAGAGAAAGGTGCCTCCCTTCAAGAAATGCCTCCATGAGATCCAGCTGTAAGGCATTTTCTTAATTAGTGATCAAGGGTGGGAGGGCCTGTTGTGGGTGGTGCCATCCCTGAGCTGGTAGTCCTGGGTTCTATAAGAAAGCAAGCTGAGCAAGTCAGGGGAAGCAAGCCAGTAAGGAACATCCCTCCATGGCCTCTGCATCAGCTCCTGCTTGAGTTCCAGTCCTGACTTCCTTTGGTGATTAACAGCAGTGGGAGTGTAAGCTGAATAAACCCTTTCCTCCCCAACTTGATTCTTGGTCCTGATGTTTGTGCAGAAATAGAAACCCTGACTAAGACACTCAGGCTCCGCAGCTGGGTGCCAAGACACCCATAATGCTTCTCTTGCAAGGCCACGTCTAAGTGCAGCTGACTTCCCACGATGAAGGGGAGAAAGATCAGCCTGGGGGATTCCACTCAGCTCTGAGCCTGGAGAAGCTGCCACCATCCAAGTCTAGCAGGATCTTAGGGCAAGGATTGGGCAATGGTAGATATAGCACAGTCACCCCTCCAGACCCCAATCCCTTCCTAACCCGCTTGACCCAGCTCAGCTCTGAGGTGTTTATGGCAGCTTTCTGCAGGCACAGCCATCTGTCACCTGCCTTGTTTCCTGGTATCAGCTACCCCACAGAAGGGCTAGTGAGCTTTTGAGGTGTGGGGGTGGGCTGAGCCACAGGCTGGCCCTCTGCTGTGATGGAGACCCTAGAGTCCCAGGTAAGGTTGGAGGGTGGGAAATGATAACCCCTGTCATGAGCTTCCTTGGGAACCTGACCTACATGCAGTAAGGATGCCTTGGCTGCCTGTCTTGGGTCTAGGCAGAGGTGAGACACTCTCCAGGGTAAAGGTTTGCCCTGGGGAGACGGTGCAGCTACAGGGACTTATCCACTCAGGGTTGCAGGAGGAACTGTTCCTTGGCATTTTGTCATAGCTGCCTGCTGAATAAAGAGGGACTCAGGCCGGAGGCAGAGGAGTCACTATTGCCCTGAGAGGACTGGACATGTCTGAGGCACTGCCCTGCTCCAGCAACAAGACCCCAACCCTTGAATGCAATTTGAAGACACTGTACTGGGCATGTGTCCACAATGACCTCTCTGAACTTCAAGCCAGGCTGGACGCTGGCGTGTCCCCAGAGGAGGCCTCCCAAGTGGACAGCAACGGGAGGGTGAGATGCCCAGGGGCTCCCCAGAGCAGCTGAGGACTGCTCAGGCTTCCTACAGAGCATCCTGGTCTGGGTCCCCAAAGAGTCACAGAGTTGTCCCCGCTCAGATGGGTGAAAACCATCTTGACAGGGGTTGGGACAGGCCCTGGGGAAATACAGATTTAGGAGGGAAGGGAGGTCTTAAGGAAAACTTAGTGGAAAGTGGGGGTCCAAGCTGCTCTATCCCCTAGACAGGCCTCATGGTTGCATGCTACCATGGCTTTGGTTCCATTGTGGCTCTGCTCAGCTGCTGTCCTTTCCTGGATGTGAACCAGCAGGACAAAGACGGGAACACAGCCCTCATGCTGGCTGCCCAAGCAGGTGTGAGACACAACACCCCACCCCGTCCCACACCAACCCCACCCTCACCCCCAACTCCATCCCACCCTCCTTCTCAGCCATTATGACAGCAGCCCCAAACCTCACACAAGAGTCTCCCAGGCCAAACATTGCACAAGAGTCTCCCAGGCCAAGCTTCAGCATTCCCTTACCTTGAGAGACTAGCTATGTGGTCCTGTCTCTGCAGGTCACATGTCTCTGGTGACTCTCCTGCTCAACTACTTTGCTGGCCTGGACCTGGAACGCAGGGACCAGCGGGGACTCACAGCTCTGATGAAGGCTGCCATTCGAAATCGCTCTGAGTGTGTGGTTGCCCTCCTTATGGCAGGTGTGCTATGGCAGATGTGCTATACCAGATGTGCTCTGCCAGGTGTGCTATGCCATATGTGCTCGGCTAGGTGTGCTATGGCAGATGTTCTCTGTCAGGTGTGCTATGGCAGGTGTGCTCTGACATGTGTACTATTGCAGGTATTCTATGGCAGGTTGCTATGACAAATGTGCTATGGCAGGTGTGCTGCGGGAGGTGTGTAATGGCAGGTGTTGTATGGCTATTCATGTAGGTGTGAGACACTGCACTCCCACCTCATCCCACAGCAATCTCACCCTCACCCCCAACTCCACCCCATGCCAACTCCCAGCCATTAGGGCCACAGCCCCTGTGCTATGGTAGGTGTACTATGGTAGGTGTGCTATGGCAGGTGTGTCATGGCAGGTGTGTCATGGCAGGTGTGCTATGACAAATGTGCTGTGGCAGGTGTGCTCTGACAGGTGTGTTATGGCAGGTGTGCTATGACAAATGTGCTGTGGCAGGTGTGCTCTGACAGGTGTGTTATGGCAGGTATGCTATGGCAGGTGTGAAGCTGCACTTTCTCCACTACCACCCTAGCAGATACCATTTAGCTACAGCAAGAGAGGTGGGAATGGAATATGGGTCGAGGCCAACTTATTGGAGGAGGCCTGTGTTACCATCCTCTCACAGTCTACTCATGCAATTAGCTACAGCTGTTTACGAGGGTCCCAGCAAAGAGTGTAGACACAAGATGGGGAAAGGTGTGGGGGTGCGGTGGTACCTAAAACCAGAATCTTGAGTTCTAGTCCCAGCCTTGCCTCTGCCCGAGGCTCAGGCGGAGAAAGATGGTGGCAGCACTGTGAAGGTTGATGGATGGGGCATCGGTGAGGACTCCAACTCTTAGGCAGTATACAGTTGCAGCTGGAGCCTTGCATGGGGAGGAGGACCACTCTGTGTGTGGAGGATCACTCTGTGTGTGGAGGACCACTCTGTGTGTGTGTAGGACCACTCTGTGTATGGAGGACTACTGTGTGTGTGTGTGTGTGTGTGTGTAGGACCACTCTGTGTGTGAAGGACCACTCTGTGTGTGTGGAGGACCACTCTGTGTGTGGAGGACCACTCTGTGTGTGTGGAGGATCACTCTGTGTGTGGAGGACCACTCTGTGTGTGTAGAGGATCACTCTGTATGTGGAGGACCACTCTGTGTGTGGAGGATCACTCTGTGTGTGTAGAGGACCACTCTGTGTGTGTAGAGGACCACTCTGTGTGTGAAGGACCACTCTGTGTGTGTAGAGGATCACTCTGTGTGTGGAGGACCACTCTGCGTGTGTAGAGGATCACTCTGTATGTGGAGGACCACTCTGTGTGTGGAGGATCACTCTGTGTGTGTAGAGGATCACTCTATGTGTGGAGGACCACTCTGTGTGTGGAGGACCACTCTGTGTGTGGAGGACCACTCTGTGTGTGGAGGACCACTCTCTGTATGTAGAGGATCACTCTGTGTGTGGAGGACCACTCTGTGTGTGAAAGATCACTCTGTTTATGGTCTTTTAGAGCCCTCTTTACTCCCTGAGGTGACTGATGGTGCCCTCTGCTGGTTTCTCCGAGGAATCTCTGCCTCCAGCTTTTCCCTTCCCAACCCCCGTGGGTGTTTCAGGAAAGTAAGAGCACCCCATGTCTTTCTCCTTTCAGAGTGACTGTGTCTCTCAGACCCCAGAGACAAGGGCATGAGAATGAAGAAACAAAATGGGAGGGGGCCAGCAACAGGGCACCTGCCCCCAAGCAGCTGTCTTGAGCATACTATGCTCCACCCTGCTCAGGTGGCTCTGTGAGCCTGCTGGAGACCCCGTGGGCTCACGTGGGCTCACGTGGGCTCACTGCAAGGTTCCCTCAGTCCTGACCTTGGTAGCTTCCTGTCTCTCATACGCAAGTCTGCAGCCCTGGGTTTTCAGTCCGGGAGGTGTTTTGAATCTGGCTTAAATCAGCCCTGCTGCTGTAGAACGTGTCCTTGTACAGCTTGTGGCTCACTAACCAATCTGTCACACTGCGCCACTTGCAGGTGCAGACCTGAGCTCCGTGGATCCTGTCCGGGGCAAGACAGCTTTGGAATGGGCTGTTCTGACCGACAGCTTTGACACTGCTCAGAAGATCCGGCAGCTGCTGAGGCGGCCCCAGGCGGAGCAGCTCAGCCTGCGTTACCAGCCAGAGTGGCCAGCCTTGGCTCAACTTGTGGCCCAGGCCCAGGCCCAGGCTCCGGCTGCCCCATCCCTCCTAGAAAGGCTGCAGGCCACTCTGAGCCTCTCTTTTTCACAGTCTCCGCAGGAAGGAGGTGTCCTGGACCACTTGGTGACTGTTACCACTAGCTTGGCCAGTCCCTTCCTGAGCACTGCCTGCCACACACTGTGCCCCGATCACCCACCCAAGCTGGGCACTAGAGGCAAATCAGTGCCAGAACTGTTGGGTACTGCCCCTCCGCCACCCCCAGCACCCCACCCTCCTCAGGAAGTCCCTGTCCCCCAGGTCTTTGCCCCCTACCAGAGCCCTCAGAGTATGTTCTCTCAGTGGCTACAGTCCAGGGACAGTACCAGTACCAGGTCCCAAGTCCCTAAGATCCTCCTCTCTAAAGCACCTTCACCCTCTACACAGTATGAACTGATACTCAGGCCTCAAGGGCAGCAAAGTCTGGCTCCTCCAGTCTGGAGATTCCAGGAGAGGAAGAAGAAGGAGGAAGAAACAGAACCATGAGGAGGTGGGCTAGGCCAAGCTAGAGGCAAGTAAGACACATTCCCGTCTGGGGCCTCTTTCTGCTTTCCAGCTATCTCTGCCAGCAGGAACCTGCTCCACCAAGTATACATGGTTGTCCACAGCAGTGTCTGCAGCAGAGAAGGGACCAACCCAGTGTCTGCCGGAAGGAGACTGGCTGGTTACAGTGGTTATGGTAGTAATACCCACATGCTGTATTCCATGTAGGATGTCCTAAAGCAAGGGAAAGCAAACTGCTCTCACAAGCTGAGGGTAGGGAGGCTTGCATAGCGTGCCGTTCATCAAAGTGAAAAAAAATCTCCCTCGCGTAATCATGCTTTTGTTTACTCTCAACTTCTTGTGAATCAGAACCACACAGGAGACATGCCTGTGGGGTCCATAGATGCTTAACTGAGAATGAGAGAGCCACCTGGATGTGAGGAGCGCTGTCCAGCTAACTGGGACCCTGGAGAGATGGCTCAGAGGTGGAGAGATGGCACCCACGTGGAGGCTCACAACCATCTGTCACTCCGGTCATAGGGGATCGGATGCCCTGTTTTGATCTTCTTGGGTACCAGGCATTCACTTGGTGCTTAGAGCTATATTCGACAAAAGACCTATACACATTAAAAAAATAAATTCATTAAAAGGCTGGAGAGATGGCTCAGCAGTTAAGAGCACTGACTGCTCTTCCAGAGGTCCTGAGTTCAATTTCCAGCAACCACATGGTAGCTCACAACCATCTGTAGTGGGATCCGATGCCCTCGTATGGTGTGTCTGAAGAGACCGACAGTGCACTCATGTAAATAAAATAAATAAATCTTAAAAGAACAAACAAACCAAAACAAGGAAAGCTCTACAGTATGCCTGGGTATCGTGGCGCATGCCTAATCCCAGCAGAGGCAGGCAGAACTCTGAGTTCGAGGCCAGCCTGGTCTACCAAGTGAGTTCCAGGCCAGCTAGAGCTACAAAGAGAGACCCTGCCTCATCAAAAACAGAAGCAAGTCTGCACTTTTAGTACAGTTTCAGTTTACAGAAAAGTTACAGAAGTGCACAGACAGCTCACTTTTGCCTTTGTTGCTGTCTTTATGAGTAACTCAGGTCCACAATTGGTTCACACTTCCCAAGTTTTCCCCATCTCCCTTCTCAAGTCTCAACCGGGATCCCACACCATATCCTTGTTGCTGATGAACCAGACAGCTTAGAGTATTTGAATCCCCCTCCTCCTTCTTCTCTTCTCCTCCTCCTCCTTGCCCTCATCCTCATACTCCTCCTCTTTTCTTTTCCTCCTCCTCTTTGTCTTCCTCCTCTTCTTCTCCCCCTCCTCTTTCTTGTCCTCCTCCTCCCTTTTTTCTCCTCTTTTTCCTCCTCTTCTTCCTCCTCTTTTCCTCCTTCTCATCCTCCTCATCCTCTCCCTCCCCCTCCTCTTGTTCTTCCTCTCCCTCCTCCTCCTCTTCCTCTTCCTCTTCCTTCTTTTCTCCCTTGTCCCCAGCTAGGTCCTGTCCTACAGCCCAAGGCTGATAGACCCTGCTCTATAGCTCAAGGCTGATGTTTTTCTTAGGTTTAGCCTGGGGCTCTGGGTTTAGGGTTTTTCAGGGGTAAGGTAGTGTAGAGAAGTCAAGTTTCCCATCAGGTAGCATTGGAGTGTCATTTGCTGATGTTGATCAGTTGGCTGAGGTATTGCCCAGATCCTTGTGAATTTAACTCTTTCCTCACTTTCTACGCTCTCTGAAGGGAGGCTGTTGTAGGAAGCCCACGCTGAGCAAGCAGGAGCCACACCCCAGCTCCTGGAAGGCTCAATGTCAACTTCCACGCAAAGTTTTTGAGTTTCTGCACAGAGAACTTTATCATTTTAATCATTAAAACATTTTTTATTACAAAAATTATTCTGCTCTTTGAATAAGGACATACACACATGCACACGCGCACACACACACACACACACATGTACACACACTTACACACATGCACAGATATAAGTAATAAAATCAGATTCAGTTTCTCCCACAGCTCTCCAGAGGCGGCTGCCATGGGCTGCAGGGTGATCTTGCAGTTCCCACTTGTGTGATCCTGAAGCGCTGGCTTCTCTTGCTTCAGGACTCACACCTGTGAGGTGGAGACACACTGGATGATACAGAGAAAGGAGTCTACAGACTGTAAAGTACGGATAGGAGGGCAGGTATTAAGGACGAGTATTAAAAAATTGAACTTGACTGGGGTGCTTCTGGGCCGCCAGGGTGGACGAAGAGTCTTCCCCTCCTCATTCAGTACTGAAGTCACAGCGCGCAGCACCAGTCTTGGCAGTGGCCAGGAAAGAAACTATGTCTACAGCCTAGCAACGCAATGGTGGCAAGATGCTGTGGCCTGAGAATTGGCTTGGGACCCTGAGGAAGTGGTTTAACCCTCCTGAACCACACAGCTCTCATGTGTAGACATAAACAACAAGCTTGGGGGCTTGATACATGGCTCAGTGGTTAAGAGCACTGGTTCAAGTCCCCAGTGCACACACACATACATGACAGCTCGCAACTGTTCCGGTTCCAGGGGATCTGACACCTGGCCATTCTTTTTTTTTTTTTTTTTTTTTGGTTTTTCGAGACAGGGTTTCTCTGTCTAGCCCTGGCTGTCCTGGAACTCACTTTGTAGACCAGGCTGGCCTCGAACTCAGAAATCCACCTGCCTCTGCCTCCCGAGTGCTGGGATTAAAGGCGTGCGCCACCACGCCCGGCTTCACCTGGCCATTCTTAACCTTTACTTTATGCCTGAGGAGAATGAAGCTATGACAGCTAAGTGACTGCCCAGTGTCAGCAGCTGATAAGTACAAAAGAGAGCCAACACTCATGTCTCTGAGACAACAAAACCTGCTCCCCCTGCACGTGGTTTCTGCCCACAACCAGGGTTCCTCTCATTCTTTCTCCTGCCCAGGGGTCACCCTAGCATTGTAAGGTCCTGTCTGAGCTGGATCTGGACAGCAATTCTCCCTAGGGAGCCCCCACACCCCAGGTGAAGGACAGTCCCTGCAGTCCTGACCATCTCTAGGGTATCTGGACCCTAAGGCTTCCACCCGAAAGGCCTCCTTAGCCTTAGTGATCCCTTAGTGATCTCCAGGCTGCCTGTGTCCATTCATCTGAGAGGAAAGAGGCCAACCTCACCCTGCCTGTGCTCCCTGACGTTAATCTCCCCTCTAACAGCCTGTGGCCAGTCCCATCCCAGCCTCTGAGGTTCCCATACTTGGCTTTCCATGTCTGCAAAGGCCAAGAAACTCAGCTTCTGGTCAAGCCAAATATTAGCTTCCACCCTGGTCCTGCCTTTCCCAAGTTCTCTCTCTCTCTCTCTCTCTCTCTCTCATTTGTAGCACCAAAGAAAGACCACTTATAAAAACTGCCTCCCAGGAGCTGAGGAACAAATTTGTCCTGGTAGGTGAGAAGCTGACTCCTGCTAATCGCCCCTTGTGGTGGTTTGAATATGCTTGGCTCAGGGAGTGGCACTATTAGGAGGTGTGGCCTTGGAGGAGGTGTGGCCTTGTTGGAAGGAATGTGTCACTGTGGGGGTGGGCTTTGAGAGAGATTCTTCCTTTTGGGGGGGGGTGTTTTGTTTTGTTTTGTTTTTCCAGAGATTCCTCCTAACTACCTGGAAGCCAGTTTTTTCTTGTTTGCCTGCTCTTTTAGGGTCTGTTGCCTTTAAGGGTCACCTACACTAGAGAAGCCCACCTGCCCAGGTACATGCAGTGGTTGGAATCCATTGGCCTCTGCCCTTGTCCTTTGAGGCCATGACTTTCATTGTGGAGAAAGACTCCGGGTCTGAAAGGAGGCCTTGAGAACAGGGCTTGGCCTTCTCTCGGGAGCCTTCGGCTCTACCAACACCTACTTCTGGAAACTTTGGCCATATTTACACAGGTATGGTCCCATGTAGACATGCCATCTACCAGAACCCACAGGGACCTGCATGATCACGGACATCACCTGACATTGACACACAGGCTCCCAGGTGAACACAGGCAAGCCATACACACAAGCATAAAGCACACATGCACACCCTTAGCCACAGGGGCACACAAACACAAGTGCAGAAAGCAGTGTCCCCTGCTCCTGGAGTTCCAGGCCCACCACACTTCCACCTGTGTCACTAGTACCACACATCATTCTCTTCATTGTCTTGTGGCTGGGGCTGGAGTTCAGAGTCTATGTGACCTTGTGAAGTCAGAGTCGGGGCACTCAGAAGAGGCCCAGAGCTTGTCCTTAAATCTCCCTGTGGCTTCCCTGACTGTTCAGAGCTATGGCTCTGCCAAAGAGAGGAGAGCAGTGAGCAGGCCTGGGCTTAACTTTTTCTAGTCTGTTTATTCCAGACCTGTACAGAGGGCAGGAAGGGGACACATGAGGGGACAGCAGCCTATGACTTGGGGGTCCTGGAGACAAGGGCTTTCCTGAGGGCCCTCCAGTCCTGGGAAGGGCAGAGGCTGGGCAAGGATGCTGGAGGGGCAGGAGAAGGGAAGGGTTTATGGCATTTCCCCTCCAGCTGGAAACAAAGGCAGATTCCTGTGTCCTGCATGAGCAATCCGGTCCCACCCTCCCGAGTGACTGGAGCAGAAGGAAATTCCGCTGGCCTCTGGCCTCACCCAGTCACTTGGCCCCTCTTTCAATCTCTCCCCTAGCCTGAGCCATTTCTAGTCTCAAATCCCAAAGACCCTCTCCTTCCCACTAGCAATGGCTACCTTAAGCCCCCGGTCTCTTCTAGGAAGTAAGATTCCCTTCACACCACCTCCCAGACTTACTGGTTAGCCTGGCCCTCCCTCAACTAAGCTCAGGCCCAGTTTCTCACTGGAGGAAGGAAAAGTCTAGATGCCCCTGGAAGGCTCTGTGCTGTCCAACGTGCTCAGTAAGAACCGGACACGCGCACCATAAGGGTGAGAGTTAGGATGAAGACAAGGCAGCTCACCCCAGTGACTTGATACGTCTTCCTGAGCTAATAGCAAATGACAGTTCTAGGGAAGGTGACACAGCCATCAATAAGGGTAGCATCGAAGGCTCCTATCTAATGCTAATAAGAACTTCAGATTTGGCTATGTTATTTAAATTTACAAAACGATAGTATGATCAGGAGGCAGGGGAGAAGGGTGCATGGGGAAAGTGCTAACTTAGACAGCGTGAGGACCTGGGTTCAAATCCCCAGAATTCATGTGAAAAGCCAAACATGGTGCTTTGTGCCTATAGTCTCAGCACCAGACACATCCAGGTCCCAAAGACATATTATATTATATTATATTATATTATATTATATTATATTATATATTCAATAATATAATATAACATAATATAATATAATTTAATAAGTATGTGCCACCATACCTGGCTGTTTTTAAGTTTTGAGATAGAGTCTTGGGTTAGAGAGATGACTTATTAAGTAAAGACACTGCCTATAGACCCGATGACCTGAGTTTAATCCCCAGAACCCAGGATAGAGAGAACCAACTCCCACAAGTTGTCCTCTGAACTCCACGTGCATACTGTGGTATGCTCTCCTCTCAGGCACACACATACACACACACACACACACACACACACACACAATACACACATACAATAAATAAATATGATAAAAACAGAATAACTGAAACAGGGTCTTCCTAAGTTACACAGGCTGGTCTTCAACTCACAGGCAAGCCCTGGGACTTTCCTACCTCACAGTCTCCCAAGTAGCTGGGATCGCCTATGCAGCCACTTTCAGCTTCTTATTATAAATTCTTACGGTGGTTTGAGTGAGAATGGTCCCCATATGTTCGAATGCCTGGTCCCCAACTAGTGGAACTGTTTGGGAAGGATTGAGAGGTATGGCCTTGCTGGAGAAGGTGTGTCACTGGGGGTGGGCTTTGTGGTTTCAAGAGCCTAAGCCAGTCCCAGTTAGCTTTTTCTCTACCTCGTGTTTGTGGGTCAGTGTGCCATCTCTCAGTTACTGCTCCAGTGCTGTGTCTGCCTGTGCTTTGCCAGGATCCTCGGCACAGGGTCATGAGCTCGCCGTCTGAAACTATAAACTCTATGGTATCCCTTCGCAGCAATAGAAAAGTAACTAGGCTGCTTCTCATGCAGAAAATTTTTATTTCATTCTGTACTGACTTGGCTCCCTCTGCTAGCATACAGTCATGCCTGGAGTCTAAGCATGATATACCCTCTCAGCAATCTGCCTCTCCCCAAAGCAAACCAAACACGGGTGTGCAGATTACTCCTGCTGGAGGACTTTCCCACGTACTTTTCTGCTGGTCTGTGATGTGTTTGAGAAGGTATTACCAACTCATTCTACAGGAGAGGAAACTGAGGATCACATTCAGCTGTCCCAATACCCAGCCTGGGCTCTTTCCACTTACTGTCCTCTCTTGCGGTCAGGTCAGCTGGTAAGAATTCATGGCTTTGGAAGCATGTGGGGAAGGATAACCCAGAGCTCAATACCCTGCCTGGGAGCAGGCAAGGTTAGACCAATTTCCCAAGAGACACCAAGCTTCATGTCCATGCACCCCTATGACACCACATGGCCACCTTCTAACCTTCATGCTCTTCGTCCTGATGTGCCATCCCTTGCTCAAGGGTCCCTTGAGATGAGTGGCCTTGATGGTTTGGGGTGGGTGGGGGATGGATAGCCCTTTCAAGGGGTCCTGAGGAGGAAGATGCCTTGGTGATCTCAACTCTAGGGATGTGGAGGGTCTGCCAGCCTCTTCTCGAGGAGCAGGGCTGCTCTCTGGCTTCCGGGATCTCCCAAAGCTAGATGTAACCAAGCTGTGTTTTGGTCTAGACTAGAGTGACAGGTCTGGGACTAATAAGAATGTCATACAGGCTGGGAGGAGACTCCGGGGTTTTCTAGCTCACACTCTTCATTGTACAGAGAAGGAAATCGAGGGATGAAGAGGTGATCCAGGCCTGGAGCCCAACTCTATGTATGACCCACATGATTAACCTTTGCAAGACACTGTGGTGTTTGCTGCCTGGAACTAAGGACACCTGTTCCTTCAGGATTCCATTTAGCCCTCCACAGTGAGGACCTCTTCCCATGTTTAATAGACAGATAGCTGAAATCTGCAGATATGTACCCCCTCGTTTTCCCTAAAGGAGACCCACAGCTCCCCTCTGTCATCCACCTTGTCTTTTCTAGTTTGAAAAGCCTGGCCTTGCATGTGCCAGGGAAGTGCCCTGACTATTGAGCTGCCTGTCTTCCACTCCATTTCAGAGAAGCAAACCCCAGCTTGCTTCCTGCTCTCCCCTCCTACCCTAACGCAGATGGGGTACAGACTTTGTAGGGCTTGGTGCAAAACAAAAATTATGTGTCCCAGGTCCAAATGCCATCAAGCATACTATGAAGAATTTCATGGTGGCAGCAACAGAGCACTCAAGCACGGGGCTCTGAAGGGCTGTGCACGCTCGGCCTTCGTCACTCTTAAGAGTGGGCCTGAAGCAGGCTTGGGGCAGGCACATGGAATCCCAGCTCTGCGGAGGTGGAAACAGCATCTCATGTTCACAGCCAGCCTAGGATTTTAGAGACCGTTCTCAAAAACAAAACAAAATAAAAAACCACAGCACACAGTTGAGAACTTAGCTCTGGTCCCCTGAAAGCTCACTGCCCTGCCTCTGTATCAAACCCTTGTCATCTGCCTCTAGAGAGGACCTCCTTGAAATTCTTCAGACTAACTTCTGAGGATCAGCAGTCCTCTGCTTCAGACCCTGCTGGGGAGCCTTCTGAGTCCCTGGATCTAAATCGGAATTCTTTGGGCTTGTTTCATCTCGTTCTGTCCTCAGAACATAGAACAGCTGGGTCTTGTGAGCAACTAATTCTTGTAGACTTGGATGCAGTCTGTAATTCCTTTTCTATGTCCTCATTGGCCTTAGGCCCTAGTGCTTTCTCCAACTCTTGTCACTCCTCCCACATCCCCCACCCCCACCCCAAGCTCCCCATGCACTATGGGAGGCTTTGGTTCACAAGAGCCGCCCAGGCACCAGCCAGTGTCCGGAAAGCTAAGAAGAGGGGGAAGACGCCACCCCTGTCCACAGCTTCTCTTCAACCTCCTAAATCTACTTCTCTCCATTCTGCTTCACAGGCCTACCCACAGAAGATCCCCAGTCTCCACTGACACCCCCCCCCCTGCAGCCACTTCCCAGCTCCTGGCCTTATCCACGATCCCCTAGCTGCTCCTTCCCAAGGAGGCAGACCTTAGACTCAGGCTGCAGAGGTCCCATGGGTCCTGTCCTACTCAAGACAGAGAGCCGCAGGCTGGAGAATGAAAGGCTGGCCGGAAGCTATGGCAGGCAGGAGGAAGAGTGGGTGTGAAGATGGTCATGTATCCAGGCTCCCTGTTCTATAGAGTGTGACAAAGCGACCACCACAATCTGGAAAAGCAGATACTGTAATTCCATAGTACTTCCCATTGGCTGCAAGACACAGTCTGTCCTGACCCTGAAATTTGGTTGAGCCGGGGCTCACAATTCAAGAAGCTGCTAGCATGTGGGGAGGGAGGGGCTCAGCAGAGGAAGTAAGATCAGTGTGAACCTCCTGTCTTTCTCTCCCCCAGTCTCTATCTTTGCCAAAGGGTAGGACACCTCTGTGCCATCTTGCAAAATCTACATGACAGGCATGACACCTTAGAGATTGCTTCTGTGTTCTCCCACTGGGCACTAGAGCCATCCCTTCCCTAGCCTTCTCAAATATTAGCCGACAAACTCCTTCCTTGAGGAACTTAGATAGGCACCATCTCTTTCCGTTTGAAAGACAGAATACCATGTTCATTAGTGGGGGGGGGGAGCGCGGGCCGGGGGAATTGAAGCCCCTGGAGGTGTTAGTGGGGTCACAACTAGCCTGGATTCCCAGTTGGTCGAACTACTTCAAGGTCCACCACAAGGATACTCACAAGGCTAAGAGTAAAACTCAAGTCCTTCCCAGGATAGCATAGATTTTCACCCACTTCCAGCCTGTACTGCAGATCAGGAAGAGGAAGACTTTCCTGTCTTCCCCATCCCGAGCCCTCTGCCCAACTCCCCAGCCGCAGGTCCCAGCCTCACAAGGTTCCATGCCCCAAATTCTAAAGCTCCATCTGTTAGTTGCGCCCCGCCCCCATCCCGTGGTTGGGGTCCCAGCCCAGCTAGACAAAAAGGACACGGCTGGACAGAAAAGACAAGGCGGCCTTTCCCTCTATTCTGGCCACCCCTGACCTGAGGGAGAGGAACAACTGTCAAGCCTTGAGGTGCACAGACCAGACTGACTCAGAACGGACCTATCTAGGTTTCTTTAGCCTGAGGCTGAGCGTTGGTGGCCAGCACTGTGGACAACGGAAGGGAACAAAAGTATTAAGGGTGAAGGGCTGGAATTTGGAGGCAAAAAGATTTAAGCCAACTGGAGAGTCCAGGGGCGGAGCCAACTCTTGAGCAGACACTCCCAGCGCAAACTCAGCTCTCTCTCTGCGCTGTTCCTTAGGAGTGAGCACAGGTAAGTTGACTGCTACCTCGCGCAGGTCCCTCCCTGAAGCCCTCATGAATCCAGATTTCTGCCTCTGGGTGCACGCTACCCTCATCCCCTCTCCTGGTCCAGAGTGACGCTTCCGCAGCCAGCTTAGTCCCCTATGTTCCTGCCCAGGACGCACGGGACCCCAATGCCCGGGTTCGAAGCCCGCCCCCTTTGTGGTGGGGAGGGGCTGGGGTGGTCACACTGGGTCTGCGGCCCTCTAGAGCCTAGCCCTGCTGCTGGGAGGCGTACTGGGCAATAGGAAACGAGTTATTAGGAGGGAGTGGTGGAGCCGGGCCAGGCAGGAAGAAGCTAGAATAAGAAACATTTTGCTCCAGCCCCTTCCCAGTCCCGGGAGGCCGCCTCGCCAGCCGAGTAGATCAAAACCTTCCCAGGCTCCACAGGACGTCTCTGGACGTGAGACCCTGGCCGCCTCCGGCAAGGAGAGGCAGGGGTCCTGTTGCCCTGTCCAAAGGTGAGTCGGGGTCGCGTTGGGTCGGGCAGGGAGACCTGTCCCTGGTCTCAGAGGACCCTTCCTTCATGTGGATCTCAAAGACCTCTCAGACCCTGCGCGTGGCAGGGTCTGTTTTAGCCGGACAAGACAGACAGCCAGCAGTCCCCTGGTTGTGGACACACACCTGCCTGCTACCCCGACCTGAGCGTGGAAGGGGGCGGGTCGAACACGGGTGGGGAATCAAAAACTTTTTTTGCTAGGTATCCTGAGGCCTTTAGCTTCTCTTCCCTGCCGAGCTTAACTCCTCTACCCTTATCTGTAAAGGTAAATGGGACTGAAGGATTCTTCCTTTCTGAGCTCCAGGTTGACCTAGGAGTGACTTCCCTGCTGAACCTCCTCATAGAGACCACTTTCCCCAGAACATCTCTTGCTTAAAGAACCTAGCACCCCAACCGTTATCTCTATATGGTCACAGAATTCCCCTGCCGTGGGTGTCCTTGACATTCCCCTTTAGGGACTCCTGGTCCTCCCCCAGGCTAAGATCCAGGCTGTCAGTCAGCCTTGGAGAGAACAGCTCCCGGCTAGCTGCTTTCTTAGGTCTTCCTTTGAAGGACACATTCCCCTGCTCACGAGCAGCTTCTGGATGAGTTCAGCTCCCTCTCTGACCCTTCACGACTCTGTCTGTCTGTCTGTCTGTCTGTCTGTCTGTCTGTCTGTCTAGGGTCTTTCCTCTCTGGACCCTCATTACCCTCAACCTTGCCCTCAACCTGTCTTCACAATTATCCTTCTTTGTTGTGGGTGGTTTTGCTCACACAACCCATGCAATGGGAGATGCCCAGCTTGTTGAAGAGAGATCAGCTTCAGGCTTTGGATGACTCTAAGAAGGGTATTAGTCAATGACATCAGGAGACACCATGGTTGCGTGGTTTTTTGTTTGTTTGTTTGTTTGTTTGTTTGATACAGTCTACCTGATTCAGCTTTAGCCACTTTCCTGCCCTGCCTCTGAAGGCCCCTGAGTGCTGCGATACAGGTCGGTGCCAGCACACCTGGCTGCCGTGGAGCTCGCTCCGTGCCACTTGCCACACAGTAACTGTGCGTCTCACCTGGGAAATGGCACTCTTCTTGTGCCAATCTCCAAGCTGTGAGACGTAGCTGCCACGGACCACCCCAGCCAGGTCTGGGGTCCCTGGGATGTGGGTTCTCGAGGCTAGGCAGGTAAGGACGGTGGTGACAAACAGAAACAAACACAGAGGCAGTTTGACTCAATACTGCCAGAAACGTGCCAGTTCCTGGACTGTGAATGTCCCATGATTCTTTCTTCCTTGCCATCTTAACTCGATGTGTCCCTGTTGAGGAGCTTGCAGCACTCTGACAAGATCCTCTCCTTACCTGAGAAAGTGTTTTTTTAGAAAAAGGATAGAGAAAGCTTACCTGCTTTGAGCCCCACATTGAAACCCCAGCTACCACGGACCACCCCAGCCAGCTGCTGGCTCAGGGCCAGAGTGTTGATCGCTGTGCTGTACAGGAGTCTCTCCTTTCTACAGCTTCCCGGTTAGAGGTCTCAGTAACTTACAATCAACTGTGGTGTGAAAATAGTCAATGGGAAGTTCCAGAACTAGGGGATATATATATTTAATTTAAATCCGTACTGTCTCCAGAGTGTAGTGAAGTCTCACCTCCCCTCCCCTCATCGGTCATATGAATCATCTCTTTGTCCAGTACATCTATACTGTACACTTTACCTGTCTCTTAGTCACCTGGTAGCTGTCAGGGTTATCAGATTGATCAAGAAACCTTTATTTCAGTCAACAATGGTCTCAAGTGCAAGCTCAGGGGTGCTGGTGACTCAGTACACCAAGGAGAAGCTGTATGGTGCTCCCTTTAAGTAAAAAGACAGAGGTCCTGGCTATAGCATATTACTACAGGTATTGTAATTTCTTAGTAATGTTGCTGTCTCCTGGGTCTAATATACAAACTAGACTTTATTACAGGTATGTTCGAGGTAGAGGGGACAGGACATGCAGTTTGGGTTTCATGCACCCAACGTGATTTAGGGATGCATCCCCCACAGATGAGGGGGAACTGTTGTGCCGTACTGCTTACAGACACCTAAGACTCTAAATTTCAAGGCTGTTCCATCCTATTCTACCACTATAGGCTTAAAGGAATATGCAGGTGAATATGGAGACTGGCTGCATGCAAGAGGCCAGTAAGTCCACAGTGTGAAGGATGATAGCTGAGGTTACCACCGTGCTTCTGTGTGGCCGAGCCCTACTGCTGATAGAAAACAGGAAGACTGACAGCCACCTTCCAGGCACACTCCTCTCTGGGTCCTCACCTGACCCTCAAACACTGAGAACTCTGGCAATGAGCAGGTGGTTTCTGGGCAACAATATTGGAAGGAGAGCAGCAGTCACTGACACCACAGGGGGCGGGGGGGTGCCGGTGCGGCATGTTGTTTAATGTATGCAGAGACCATGACCCCTTCTGCCTCTTTGGTGGGCTCACCTAACTCCCGGAGGAAGAGAAGTGATTGAGGCAGGATTGGTTGTTGGCCACTTAAGTTTACCACCACGCCATATTCAGCACAGTTTCCTGTAGGAGTGTTGCGAGGCTCCAACGAGACAAGCCCCTGGGGTGTAGTGCCTGGCGCAGAGTGAGACCTCAGGGCACCCTGCCTGCTATTACTTCCCTGCATTAAGTTGGTCTCTGAAAGCCATTTAATATCTGGGTGATGTTTAACAACAGCGGTGATGCTTATGTATGCAAGAGATTTTTCATGTGATTTTACTAAACCCAGATTTACTCCCATGCCCACCTCATGCTTAACCCCAGATAGGATGCGCTTAGCTCCGTCTATCACATCCCTGGGGCTGGACCAGGGTGACTTCTGCTAACCTTTCCCTATGCTGATGTTTAGAACAGATTCTTTTTACCCACCTCCATATCCACGCTCAATTGGCAGGGTCACCAACTCCCTGGTCCTATGTCATTCTCTTTCTTCCCACAGAGATAGGGAAGCACCTGGCAAGGAACTAGGAGTCCTTCTCTCCATCCATCCAGCAGTGTCCCGTGAACAAAAGCACAGGAGACAGGTTCGGCTCAGTGCCAGACACATTTCTCAAAGCCTGGTGCCCACCCAAATGGATCAGAATTCCCTGGTGGGGGACCGTTTACAATACATGCCCTTTCTTTCTTTCTTTCTTTCTTTCTTTCTTTCTTTCTTTCTTTCTTTCTTCCTTTCTTTCTCTTTCTTTCTTTCTTTCTTTCTTTCTTTCTTTCTTTCTTCCCCTTCATTTTTGACTTTTGGAGTCATGTCTTGTTACATAACTGAGGCTGGCACCAGTATCTTAAATCTTCATTTGATATCCCCAAATCTCTGGCCCCCACAGTGCTGGATCCAGGCATGCACTACTTACTGTACCCACCCCAGTATGTTTCTTGCTTGTCTCAGACAGCCTGGAGTGGCTGACAGACCAAGGGAGCTAGCTAGCTAACCCACTGCATGGGGTTCCAATACACAGAAGGGAGACAAGTTGGGGAGGTGGAAGCTTGGTAGCATGTCCCAGAAAGATGTCTTGTTGCTACCTAGCCGCCGTCTCCCATCTCAGGTAAAGTCTGCCAATAATGGCTTCCTGCCCCACAGCCTTGGAACATGCCCTGTCTGCATTTATCCACAAAAGCCCTTCGGAGTCCTAACTGGCTACTTGCAGGCGCAAGAGACAGGAGGTCAGGCAGAAGCTGGGACACAGCTGCAGCAGTGCAGGTCTCTATTTCCTTCCCCGGAACGGGCCTCTGGGCAGAGGAAACCCAGGCAGGAAGGCCAGAGCCTCCACTAGCCAGAAAGGTTCATCAAGACCCCCAGCATGACCCTAGACATCCTGCCCCCAAAAGCCTCAGCATCTTGGGTCTTCGTTCAGTACCAAGCTTAGAGCACCAGCCTCTGTTGCATAACCAGTCCTTTCAGCCTACTGGTATCTTCTCACAGGATACTTCATGTGTTGGTTCCCTCACTGGGGATCCAGCCTGCACACCCTACCATTCAGAAAGTCTGTGTTCCCGTCTGACCCCGGTCGCTCTTGCTACAGGCTCAGCACTATTTTCTGGCTGTGAGGCTTTGAGAAGGGAAGAGTGGTACCACTTCTGGTTTGGGTCCTGGGTTGAGGGCTAACATATTGTACCAGAATCACGTCTCTTACCAGTGCCCATCCAACTTCTGGAAGAGCAAAGCCCTAGGCAAGAGTGAAGCCCAGGCAACTCTCCGAGGTCAAACACTCAGTGTCTAAGTGTGTTTCACTTCCTGTACCACTGGCCCTCCCCCCAGCCCTTTCCCAGGACAACGAGAAGAGAGAGGGGCCCAGATGGCTTTGAGGGAGAAACAGACCTAGTCACTGTCAGGCTACTATAAGTGTGGGGATGCAGGCAGGGACTGACCCCACCCGCTCAGGACACAGAGAGAAGGAACAGTTTGGGGAGATGGAGTCTAGAGAGGGTATAGCACTCACTCTGTAGCCCTGGCTGTCCTGGAACTCACTCTGTAGACCAGACTGGCCTCAAACTCAGAAATCCACCTGCCTCTGCCTCCCAAGTACTGGGATTAAAGGCATGTGCCACCACTGCCTGGCTGGGGTCTAGAATCTTGTGTTAGACTCCTGTTACTAATGGAATCTGACAAGCCTCCCCTGGATGAGCCTTACTTTCTCCTTTAAGACCAGAGCTGCAGGGGAGAACCACGAAGAGATGATACAGCAGGTAATGATGCTTGCTATGTATGCTGGGTGACCTGAGTTCGATCCCCAGCGGCCACGTAAAGGTGGAAGGAGAAAAAGAGCTGCACAGAATTATCTCTGACTTTCACACTTGTGCCTCAGCACAAAGACCCTTACAGACAGACACAATAATAATGAATCCATTTAAAACAATTAAAAAAAAAAACCCATAGCCATGTAAGGTACCTACAGGGACATCACACAATTGTCTCTGCTCCTGGTGGTTCCATTAAACCCTGCCCCTCTTCCAGCCTGCCCTGAGCTCCCCTGCTGTGCGTGACTTCAAGCCTGTTCTATCCAGACCTCAATCTAAACAATCTTGATTCCTGTAGCCGGCCTGGCGGGACCCTGAATGGCAGGAAGTAAGGACAAGAGCCTGTTTATGTTTGAAGCAGCCAGGCTGGGGGTGGGGAGTGGGGGCACTGGGAAACGGTGGGCAGGCGTGGAGGCAGGAGCCATGGGCAAACGGCTGAGGACAAGAGATGAGCTATGAGAGAGTCGTCCTTCCCACTGTAGCTCTGTCTGTCTGCAACCCTCCCGGCCTGTTCCCCACTGAACCCTGCAGTGGGCACAGAGCCTCAGTCCTCTCTGGCTCTCTTCATTTAAACACAGCTCTCCACCCTTTACCCCCAACAGATGGTTTCCATGGGGAAGTGAACCAGGACTTCCCTTGCAGGCCCCGCCCTAAAGTCAGACGTAGGAGTTGGGAGGTGGCTTCCCTGCCTCCCCCACCCCCCCAAAAAAAAAACCTCACAGTGATTTCCTCTGGTAGGAGGAGACCTTGGTCACCACAGCTATCACATTTTGCAGATCTCACCACATCTATTCGCCTATCTCCAAGGACCATGACCTTGGGGAGCTTCAGAAGGGGCATTTTGATGCTGTCGGTGGCCTTGGACCTAACCAGGGGTGAGTATGGGAGGGGTAGCGTGGAAACGGGGACCTGAATGGAGGAAGGCTATCTGGGCTCTGCTCAGTTTTTGCTGGGGACTGGAACTGGGGGTAGGGGGTTCTGAGAACAGGAGCCTGGCTGGAGGGGAACAGTAGTCCTATAGACCAGGCCCCCACCCTCCACAGCTGCTCCTACCTTCCTTTATGTCTAAGTGATACTGACTGCCAAGCCGAGGCTCCTTCCAGGACAGCACCTACATCTTGGGTGGAGAGACAAAGTAAGAAGCTCATTATTCTCTGTGAACAGTGAGAGCCTGAGGCCATGGCAGGACCTGTAGCAGGGAGAGGAGGTCCCAGTACAGACTGGACAGTCCACTGCCTGTGTGGCTGGGAGCAAGGCTCCGAGGAAGAACAGTTAGGGGATGGGATGAAAGGACCAAGGCTTGAGGGGTTTTCCTGTGAGGTCAGAAGGGACAGGAAGAGCTCCTGAGTTTCTTCTGTCCCCCCAGGAGACTTGGCGAAGCCTTCCAGGCTGGTGAACTGCACTTGTGAGAACCCATACTGCAAGAGGCCAGTCTGCCAGGGGTCGTGGTGCACAGTGGTGCTGGTTCGAGAGCAGGGCAGGAACCCCCAGGTCTATCGGGGCTGCGGGAGTCTGAACCAGGAGCTCTGCTTGGGACGTCCCACAGAGTCTGTGAACCATCATTGCTGCTATAGATCCTTCTGCAACCACAATGTGTCTCTGATGCTGGAGGGTATGTCCTCTTCTTAACCCTGTCCCCACCTGCCCTGCTTTCTTCTCATGCCCTGGCTCGCATGAAGAGGGTGTGGGGAGGCAGGATGCTGGGATCTGACTGTGAGTGCTCTGGCTCAGGGTCAGGAGAGCTGGCCTGGTGGAGCTGGGACTCAATGTCCCTCTTCTCCAGCCACCCAACCTCCTTCAGAGGATCCAGAAGTTGACGCCCATCTGCCTCTGATCCTGGGTCCTGTGCTGGCCTTACTGGTCCTGGTGGCCCTGGGCGCTCTGGGCTTGTGGCATGTCCGGCGGAGGCAGGAGAAGCAGCGGGGCCTGCACAGTGACCTGGGCGAGTCCAGTCTCATCCTGAAGGCATCTGAACAGGCAGACAGCATGTTGGGGGTATGAGTCTGGGGCAACCTGGGACCCAGGGTGGAGGGTGGGTGTGTAGGCAGGAGCAACGGTATCAGGGGTCACCCATGATGACAGTGAGGACCAAGCTGTGATAGAGAACAGAGAATTCTGTGGCTGATGAGGGTGGCTGCAGAGTAACTACTTGGTGTCCCTAGGACTTCCTGGACAGCGACTGTACCACGGGCAGCGGCTCAGGGCTCCCCTTCTTGGTGCAGAGGACGGTAGCTCGGCAGGTTGCGCTGGTGGAGTGTGTGGGTAAGCACTCAGTGGGCTGGAGGTAAAGGCCAAAGGCTCCCATAGGCCTGGAGAGGGCAGGAAGCTTTCAGCTTCCAGGATCACAAATGGATCCAGCCTGGGTCAGAGTAAGACACTCTGCTGGACAGAGGAGTGGGTCGGTCCTGGGCCAAGGTTAGGTCCTTCTGCAGGGACAGGGTTGAGCTAATAAGCTAAGGGTAGCCCAAAGCTGAGACGAGATGTTGATAAAGATATATTCAGGTTTGAGGAGAGCAATGGGGTTCAGCAGGTGAAGGCGATGGCCTAAATTCAATCCCTGGGGTACATAGGACAAGAGGAGAGAACCGTGTCTCTCAGGTTGTCCTCTGACTTCCATATGTGATCCCAGATAGTGTGCATCTCACACACACACACACACACACACACACACACACACACACACACACCACGCACAAATGACTAAATAAATAAATGTGATTTTTTAAAAAAATTAAAGGCAGCTGTGGTGGTGGCACATGCCTTTAATCCCAGCACTAGGAAGGTGGAAGCAGGCAGATCTCTGTGAGTTCAAGGCCAGCCTGGTCTACCACAGCAAGTTCCAGATCAGCCAGTTATGAGACCTTATCTAAAAAAAAAAAAAGAAAGAAAAGAAAAGTTTTTTAAAAATCAGATTTTTTTTAGGTCATAGGTCATTCTTTTTGTTTGTTTTTTGTTTTTGAGACAGGGTTTCTCTGTATAGCCCTGGCTGTCCTGGCACTCACTTTGTAGACCAGGCTGGCCTCAAACTCAGAAATCCACCTGCCTCTGCCTCCCGAGTGCTGGGATTAAAGGCGTGCGCCACCACGCCCAGCTCTAAAAAATCAGATTTTTACAGAGGGGATCTTTATAGCATCCAGAATTGGGGTGGGCCTTCTAGGGCTATGTGTGTCTAGTGTGTGGTTCTTATTCTTCCCTTGGCCACGGATTAGGAAAGGGCCGATATGGCGAAGTGTGGCGTGGTTCGTGGCATGGCGAGAGTGTGGCGGTCAAGATTTTCTCCTCACGAGATGAGCAGTCCTGGTTCCGGGAGACGGAGATCTACAACACAGTTCTGCTTAGACACGACAACATCCTAGGCAAGATGGGGGCGGGGCATGTCTTCTATTCCAGGCCTAGGCATCTCAACCCCCTTAGCTCAGGACTAGAATACAACGAACTCTGGGCATTGATGTAACCCTGAGTGAGAGACTCCCAGATCGCTTCAGCCTTCAGTTTCTGCTCCACCCCTTCTGCGCCTCTCAGTCCTACCTTCCCCTCAGCACTCCTTCCTCCTGGGTACTTTGGTTGAGCCGTCACACCCTTCTGCTTACAGGCTTCATCGCCTCCGACATGACTTCGCGGAACTCGAGCACGCAGCTGTGGCTCATCACCCACTACCACGAACACGGCTCCCTCTATGACTTTCTGCAGAGGCAGACGCTGGAACCCCAGTTGGCCCTGAGGCTAGCTGTGTCCGCGGCCTGCGGCCTGGCACACCTACATGTTGAGATTTTTGGCACTCAAGGCAAACCAGCCATCGCCCATCGTGACCTCAAGAGTCGCAATGTGCTGGTCAAGAGTAACTTGCAGTGTTGCATTGCAGACCTGGGTGAGGAGGAGGGAAAGGGGTTGGGGCTTCACCTGTGGGCGGGGCTCGCATGCTAAGCTCTGCCAGTTTTGGTAGGGGGAGAGAATTGGTGCTTTAAAAACTTGTTTGTGGTGGCGCATGCCTTTGATCCCAGCACTCGGGAGGCAGAGGCAGTCGGGTTTCTGAGTTCGAGGCCAGCCTGGTCTACAAAGTGAGTTCCAGGACAGCCAGGGCACTCAGAGAAACCCTGTCTCGAAACACCCCCCCCCCCCAAAAAAAAAAACCAACTTGTTTCCAAGCTGGGATTTTAATCCCAGCACTCGGGAGGAGGACGCAGGTTGATCTCTAAGTTCAAAGTTAGCCTGGTCTAAGTAGTGAGTTCCCGTGTAACCAGGGCAACATAGAAAAACCCTGCCTTAAAAGGAACTGTTTCCAGCCCAGATTCTTCCTCCAGAAAAGGGGCGGGGCGTCTAACCCCGACTTCTCTGAGAACATGGCTCCTCCCAACACACCTGGAAATGCTACCATGTGAAATGGGTATCATCATGCCAAGTCTTTGGGACCCTTGAGAACACTATAAAGCAACAAAGGCCACTATCTGTATTCCAGGCATCTCAGAGCAGGTCTCCCATGCCCTGTTCTTCGATGTTTTCCTGTTTCCATCCTCACTGTATCTGACCATATAAAGCCTGCCTGGGCTCCACCCTGTGTGGGAACCCTGCAGGACTGACAAGCCAAACACCCGCAGGACTGGCTGTGATGCACTCACAAAGCAGTGATTACCTGGACATCGGCAACAATCCCCGAGTGGGTACCAAGAGATACATGGCACCCGAGGTGCTGGATGAGCAGATCCGCACAGACTGCTTTGAGTCGTACAAGTGGACAGACATCTGGGCCTTCGGCCTAGTGCTATGGGAGATCGCCCGGCGGACCATCATCAATGGTGAGAGCCCATGCAGATTTCATGTGTGTGTGTGTGTGTGTGTGTGTGTGTGTGTGTGTGTGTGTAGATATATGGAGAGCGGGTTTTCTGTGGTGGCTGGTGCCCTTGACCTAAGGGTTTGAGGTTAGATCATCTAGCTTTCTTTTACTGCTATAAATCGACTAGTTCAGCACAGAGGGACTTTAAGACTCGTCTGAGCCTGTGAGGGTGTGGATGTGGCCTTGAAATCTTGAGTTAGAGACAACATTTTTTTTTTCAGAGCTGGAGATACATCGAGGTGGTAGAAAGTTTGCCAGACATGTTCAAGGTCGTAGGTTCTGGTCCTGAGCGTGGGGGTGGGGAAGCAGCTAAGCTAGCAGTCATGGAGCTTAAATATGTGTCACGATGTATGCTCTATCTTGTTGAAGTCTCCTATTTTGGTAGGAGTTGGCGTCGGTCAGTAGGGTTGCCTGACTCAGTTTCAGGTTTTGTCATGACAGAGAGTACTTAGCTTCTATGTGCCTGCTTCCTCATTTGTGAAATTAGAAGAAAAAAAACAAGTATAAAAAAAAAAAACAAAAAAAAAACCAAGTATAATTGTAGACTTGGTCCCAATTAAGTATTGATAACAATATCTACAGCCTGGTGTAATCTCAGTACTCCAAAAATTGTTCCAAGTTCAATGCCAGCCTGGTCTATATAAACAGTGGATTTCAGATCAGCCAGGGCTACGCAGAGAAAAAAAGCCAACAGTGCCTAGAGCTGAGTATTAGTGTTAATAATGAAAGAGTACCTACATAATATCATTCCATTTTCTAAAGGAAAAGACAGAGATGCAGGATTGTGGCTGACTGTCTTAAGTCAGGCCACTGTGGTGGCTTAATGTTGGTCCTGGTTTCTTTGTTCATGTGTAAGCTATCTGATGTCTGTACTGCCTGCTTATTGCAACCTCGTTATCACAGTGGATTGACACAGGAGACCATAATTTGGAAAGGCTGTAGAAGCACCTGTCTGTGCAGCCCTATGCTGGCCTGTGCAACCCCTATGCAGCCCTGTGTAGCCCTTTGATGGCCTGTGCAACCCCTGTGCAGCCTTGTGCAGCCTTGTGCTGGCCTGTGGCTGATGGCCTCTCAACCCTGGGGTAGATGGAGGACCACAGGTTGCCTGGGCAGCTAGCTGCTGCAATGTTACTCTTCGTGGGGCCTGTCTATGACCAGGGTTGCTAGGAGTCCTGAAAGTTTGCAGACAATCCCTAGGGCATGACTAGAGCCCCACTCCTTGGGAACAGAGATGTTTTCATTTCCTGAGCATATTCTAGGCCAGCCTTTTACAACTTCATTCCTCCTCAGTGATCATCAGTAACAGCAGAGACCTAGGTGGCACCAGAGCGTCTCCCAGGGGGTTCTGATCCCTGGGCATTTACTGCTGGAGTCAGCTCTAAGTGGCTGGAGTTGGGGAAGGGGTAGGGTACTTGGATGGAACCAGAGAAGTAGGCTTAGCTATAGGCAGGAAAGGAAGGACTGATGGATTTGCCTTGGGCTCCTGGGGCGGAGGGGAAGCTCTGTCAGCCTCACACAGACTCCTAGCGCATTATAAACACTGTAATCTGGTGTCAGCCCCGGCACTGATTAAAGGCTCATTAGACACGCTCAGGCCTCTGCAAATCGCTGATTAGGGCTCTGGCGGCACAGGGGCAGCCTGGAAGCCGGCCACGGAGAGAACAGCTGCTGAAGGCTTCACTAAGGTTGTGGCCTACACGGTCACAGAAGCAGCCTGGGGTTGGGAAGCAGGAAGAGACATGGGGCTGCCTCTGACACCACAGGCACACCTTTCAGAAAAGACTCAGGATAACTTGACATGGGGTGGGGACACAGTTGGTTGTGCGATCTGCAGAGACGTGAGCCTTCCCTGATGGTAAGCACATCTTATCTGGACCAGAAAGTAAATCGTTTGCTTCCAGGAGAGGTGTTTTTCTGTCCTTTGTTGTCCTGCTTATGAGCCTTATCCAGTCCTACCTACCAGAAATGCAGCTGAGAGAGCAGAATCATGCAATGTGGTGTTGGATTTCTGCCTTAAGTCCCAGCTCTGTCACTTGCTACTTGTTGATTGTTAAAGACAAACTTTCTGAGCTTTTGGGCCTACTGTTTTGGTTCATGACTTGAAGCTACAATGTTACAATCCCCACAGGCCACTGTGATGCTAAGGACTGGCACACAGGAAGTGCTCTATAACACCAGCTGTTAGTATAATCAGGCATCAGTCAGGGAGTGGTACCCAGGCCCAGGATGGAAGACAGCTAGACAAGATGGAAATAAAATCCAGCCTGGGAAGCCAAAAGATGGGTTTCAAGTCCTGATTCTGCCGTGACTGTTTAGGCAACATGAATCCCGTGCTTCTGAGCCTAAGTTTCTCCATTTGTGACTCGAGTGGTACCACACAAAAATACCAGGAGGATGGACAGGAAAGTGTGGAATGTGCTCATCACGCACTAGGGAAGTGTGAAACACAAGCAGTAGTTGTGAGCTATACATACAGCTGCTATGTTATAGGACAGTTGTGAGCTATATGTACAGCTGCTATGTTATAGGGCAGGATCCCTCTCAGGAGCAATATCGTCAAGCAGCTAGCTCCAGGCAGTCATCCTCTGGGGGCTCTTTGGACTCCTTAAGTACCAAGTGTTTGTCCCACATCCCTTGAATCCCCAGGCATTGTGGAGGATTACAGGCCACCCTTCTATGACATGGTACCCAATGACCCTAGTTTTGAGGACATGAAAAAGGTGGTGTGCGTTGACCAGCAGACACCCACCATCCCTAACCGTCTGGCTGCAGATCCGGTAAGGTCTCTGCTTGTGCTTGTGCTGGGGCTGGGGCTGGGGCTGGGGCTGGGGCGGGGCTGGACGGGAGGGGGCGGGGGCGGGGCTGGGGCGAGTGCGGGGCTAGGCTGGCATAGGTGAAGACTGATTCTCAGCTGGAATTTCTGAGTTCTTGGCTCTACAACCTCTGATTCTTGGATAGATCGTGGGTTGTTCTGGGTATTCCCTTCCACACACCTGACTTGCGAATTCTTCATCCTTCTAGACTGTCCTTCCAGTCAATATGATTTTAGAAACTTTCACCTCACCTGCTCTCTTCTATCTGTTTATTGTTGTTATTGTTGTTGATGATGATTTGGATTTTTTTCTCAAGACATTCTACACTTGAAGAAATACATACATATACATATATGTGTGTGTGTGTGTATATACACACACACACACACACACACACATACACACATACTCAGTCTCACACATGTATACATGTATACACATGTAAGCAGACTTATGACACCATGAAGATAAAACCTGTGTTTTTAGCTCACCTTTTTTTTTTTTTGAGACAGGAATCTTACTATGCAGTGCTGGCTGTCTTGGAACTTGCTATGTAGACCAGGCTGACTTCAAACTCAAGGAGATCCACCTATCTGCCTCTTCCTCCTGAGAACTGGGATTAAAGGTTTTTGCACCATGTCCAGCTCACTCCTTTTTTAAAAAAAATATTTCTTCGCCAGGCATGTTGGTACATGCCTTTAATCCTAGCACCGGGAGGCAGAGGCAGGTGGATCTCTGAGTTCAAAGCCAGCCTGGTCTATAGAGTGAATTCTAGGTCAGCCAGAGCTACACAGAGACCCTGCCTCAACACCCCAAACAAACAAAAGCATGTAAACAAACAACAAATTATTTCTTCTTTCGATTTCATACAAACATAATGTATTTTGGCCATATGCCCCTCATTATGTCTCTCATCCTTTCCCCTCCCACTCAGCCCCTCCTTCTCCCACTCAGCCCCTTCTTCTCCTGCTCATCCCTTCCTTCTTTCCAAGAAGCAACCTCCTACTTCTCATTCTAATATTCCTACCTTGGTGCCTGGCCTACACTAAGACTCATATTTGTACTGAAAGATAATAAACATATATGTGTATACATAAGAAACCACATAGATACCTTCCAGTGCACAGATGTATACTCACTCTTAGGAACCAGAGGAGGCAGGCTGCCATGTTCAGGGGCCGCTGCGCTTCCCAGGATGGGCTCCTTCTGGGAGACAGGCACTTTTGGGGCAATGCCCGCCGCTGCCTCACTCTCATGGCTGGTGGAGGGGCAGGGAGTCAGTACCCTGTGCACTAGGTCTCAGGCTGCAAGAGGCAACATAGACTTGCAGGAAAACCCTTCACAGCGGATCCTGCCATGGGGGCGGGGCGGGGACAGGTGCTACCAGAGGCTGTGCACTGGGGTGTCTGTGGGCTCTCAAAGACTTCCACACCCTCCCATGCTCTCTCCTGCTTGTTTTGCCACCTTCTTCCACTTCTCCCTCCCTCATTCTCACCTCCCCCCTTCCCCTCCCCCTCCCTCTACCCCCTTGGTTTTTCAAGACAGGATCTATCTCACCCTAGCTGTCCTGTCTCTGTCCTGTCTCTCATTCTAGTCCTGGCTGGCCTGGAACTCAGAGATCCTCCTGACTGCCTCCTAAGTGCTGGGATTAAAAGTGTGCACCACCACCACCACCACCTGGCTCCATTCTCTCTCT
>LR753435.1:245091-330867 GCA_902729485.2 Mus minutoides | reverse complement strand
TATATGCTCTCCCTGTCCCTTCTCCTGCTATATGCTCTCCCTGTCCCTTCTCCTGCTATATGCTCTCCCTGTCCCTTCTCCTGCTATATGCTCTCCCTGTCCCTTCTCCTGCTATATGCTCTCCCTGTCCCTTCTCCTGCTATATGCTCTCCCTGTCCCTTCTCCTGCTATATGCTCTCCCTGTCCCTTCTCCTGCTATGTCTCCCAATACTGAGCCATTACCTCGTCCCACCGTGCCTCCTTTCCATCTTCCTGACCCATGTACCTCTTTTTCCTCTCTGCCTCTCTCCCAACCCCCCAGGTCCTCTCCGGGCTGGCCCAGATGATGAGAGAGTGCTGGTACCCCAACCCCTCTGCTCGCCTCACCGCACTGCGCATAAAGAAGACATTACAGAAGCTCAGTCACAATCCAGAGAAGCCCAAAGTGATTCACTAGCCCAGGGTCACTGGACTTTCTCTGCCTAAAATGTGTGCTGGGGCAGAAGACATAGCCTGTCTGGGTAGAGGGAATGGAGAGTGTGCATGCTGCCCGCCCTCTGTGTGTGCCTGCTCAGCTTGGCCTTCAGCCCATCCAGCCAAAAATACAGCTGGGCTGAAATTCGATCTGCCTCCGTCTGGCCTGCTCAAAGTGGCCGGCTCTCTGACGCCTGGCTGGGTTCCCCATCCCCAAGGCCAGCAGGGTACACCCACTACCACTCCCAGGGCAGGGTGGCCAAGCCAGGGAATCCCGGGCCCTGATCCTGGGCTTTCACTCTTCCCTACCCTTGGTCAACCTTACTGAACCGTCAGAGCTGCCAGGATGGCACAGGGCCCTGTCCAGCTTCAGCAGACATTCCACCTGCCGGGGCTCAGCCAGGGATATACTCAGCAGCCTCAGTGTCTCTCTGTGGGTGTTTATTGCTTCTATGATGCCTTTCCGTTGTCCTGATTAGACCCCCTGACTAGTCTCTTGGGAGAGGCGGCAGTACCTGACCCTTCCACCCTCTGTCCCCTTACCATCTCAGCTGACTCATTAGGTCATCAAAACCCAAGGGTTCTCTGAGGAGAAAAGTCAATCATGGTGGACCGACCCAGCATTGCTCCGTTCGATAGGAGAGGTCTTCACCGTCTTACCATCTTAGGTTTTGCCTCTATGTCCTCTGAGGTGTCTCAGACCCTGATTTTCTTTGAAGCTCAGGCTGTGTGAAAGCTGAGTCTTGTCTATTATGCCCTGTCCCCTATCGCTTGAGTCAAGCTGGGGTTTGTAAATAACGGTCAGGGTCCAGCATGGCCTAATATCCCCCTAGGCTGGTCTCCAGGCCCCAGTTCTTGCCTTAAGCTATGCTAGCAGGCACCTCGGGACACAGGCAGCTCAGGGACTTCTGACTCCCTCTGTGGCTTGGCCTTCTGCCCGGGCTCAGGGGTGGCTTCTCGTGGGGTCTCCAAGACTAAAAGAAATTTGGCCCCTGTCAAGAAGCCTCCAGCAACCAGGGTTCTGCTCCCCTCTGGCTGTGACTCTCTGGCCAAAGCCCATAGCCTGGGCCAGGCCCCAGAAAGTGAGCCTTGGGAGAACTTAGCTTAGAGAAACACTGAGAGTCTGGTATTTAGAAATGTGAAGGGTACACCCACATACTGAACAGGTGAAACTGAAGCCTGGGTTGATGGACTGAAGAGAAGCAGACTGTAGGCTAGGCTTAAGGAGGGTAAAGCAGGGCTCAGGCAAGAGACAAGGTCAGCCTCCATCTTGGGAAGACCTGGTCTAGAAACTATTGGCCATTGAAGGGAGAAACTGCGACAAATCATCATGCCCCACACAGGCCCCGACCCCTTGAGTTCCTCTGGTGTGACCTCACAGCTCTCCAGCGCTGTTCTTTCTCTCAAGCCTGTCTTTCAGCAATATGCAAGGACCAAGGAGAACCAGGAAGTGAAATGAGACAAAAACAGAAAGTAGACTGGCTTTCCCCAGACCAGTGGGGCAAAGTCTGAAGGTTCTCAGGTCACTGGAGCCAGGGAATCGCTTTCTTGCCTGAGGATTTTATTTCTACTAAACTTGGGAACAAAATCATCCCCAGACTCCACAGCCAGAACCTGAAGACAGTAGCTCCTCCAAGGCCAGGAAATCCTAAGTGGAGGGGGGGGGGCGGTTAACGACTGGAAACGTGGCAAGGAGAGTGGCCCTCTAGAGACAACTATCTCCAAATGCTTCTGAGTGCAGGTGTGCAAGTGGAACCACACAGTTTGTGGGAGCACTTGGCCTGTGGCAGGCATGTAGTAGGTCCTCAATAAACCATGTTTGACCCCCCCCTGAGTTTCTGCTGCCTTCCAGGCTAGTACCCCCGCAGTGGTCCAGTTGCAGGGGTCCAGAGAGAACCCTAGAGGGACGGGAAGTAGAGAATCCCAAAGTACACACCACCAAATTTCCCTGGGACAGGCTTGCTCTAGAATGCCCCCATACCTAGAACCAGGCTGAGTGAGGCTCAGATCCCACCCGGGTTAGACAGCAACCTGATCCATGACAGCCACGTCGCCCTCTGCTGGCCAACGCGCTGCCCACCTCTGCCCTACTCCCTTCCCACAGCGGGCTGGCTCCTCCCAGCAGGCCCGGGCCCTCCTTCCTGTTCCCGCCGCTGCGTGCGTGCGTGCTTGCGTGCAGTGTTCAGCTGTTCTCGGCTGTAGGAACTGTGCCTGGAAACCACACCTAGCGAAGGAGCTTTTTGCATCCTTACTCAGAGGTGGCTCCGCCCCTCCCTGTCCAACTCCTTCTTAATTCCCTCCCTAGGTGCTCCCTACCCCTTGTCTGCAATTAGTCCACACCCCCAGAATTAAAAGCTCCCCTTACCTGGAAATCTCAAAGAACACCTCATGTCCCCTTCTGCCCCACCACAGAAACTGTGAGCAACCTGCCACTGGAGGGGTGAGAGAGTAGGAAATGCGTACCGTACCGAAGGAAGCTGGGAGGAGTCTTTTGGTTCAATCCAGCCCAGAAATACAAACTTTCTAAGAAGAGGGTGTTGGACCTCTCTTAGGAAAACAGGAAGGGTGCCCCAGTTTCTTCTGCGGTTGACAATTTGGTCTGCTCCCCATGCCTCCCAAGTGGGTGTAAATCTGCAGCCTTCTGCGCTGGGGTCGTGGACCTCCTCCCTGGCACACACAGCAGACAAGACCTTTCCCAAGGACTCTGAAGGGAGCCCTCAGATGATGGAGACACTAATAGCATTCTCATTCTCCCATCTTTCCTTCCCCCTGAGTCCACACGGCCTGGCAGCCTGCCAGGCCCCCAAATGACCACAGTGTGGTTGAAGACCGGGAAAGGGGCAGCGGGAAAACAGCAGTGCAAGAGTTCCGTGTAGGCTGGACAGGATCTGGCAGGACCCGTCACTATGCCATTAGAAGAGAATCTTGGGAAGTTACTGCGGCCCAAGTCCTTGGTCACTTGCACTAGCTATTACTGCCTTGGGGGAAAAGAAAAAGAACTCACAAGCCACTCTGCTCTTCGCTCTGATTTCCTGCGGTGACCCCAGCCTCCAACTTCCTTATTACATACAAAAACTGAGGGAGCCTTTCTTTTTTTCTTTTTTTAAATATTTATTTATTTATTATATGTAAGTACACTGTAGCTGTCTTCAGACACTCCAGAAGAGGACATCAGATTTCATTATGGATGGTTGTGAGCCACCATGTGGTTGCTGGTATTTGAACTCAGGACCTTCGGAAGAGCAGTCAGTGCTCTTAACCGCTAAGCCATCTCACCAGCCCCCTGAGGGAGCCTTTCTATCCCTCCCTGAGAGGGGATGGTTGCTAGGGCATGCAAAACGGAGTGAGAGTGGCCCCTGAAGCCTGATGCTCTAACCGTCTTCTGCCAAGGCCTCTTGTTACACAGGCTCTCATGAACAGCTCCTTTCCTTCCCAGACTCCCTCAGTCCTGCCCCACCCTAGCCTGTGAGGAAGGAGCACTGCCTCCCCTGGCTTATCCCTTGCATTAAGATCAACATCCCAAATCCAGGTGTAGAGGTGCACACCCACAATCCCAGCACTTGGGAGGTGGAGGCAGGAGGATCAGGATTTCAAGGTTATCCTCAGCCACAAGATGATTTCAGAGGCCAGCCAGGGATACAAACGGAATAAAGAAATGGCAGCCCAAAAGATGGCAAAATCTGCATGCATTGAAGCCCACCCTCGGGTAGGGTAGGGGTTTGTATGCCCAGTCCAATGTCCCAGGGCTGGGATTGATGGTAACTGTGCAGTCATCGCTCCGGGTGGGCGACTCTTGAAACAAGCTGCTGCTTCTACCAGGACCACATTCCGTTTGCTAGAAATAGAGACAGAGGGCTCCTCGACTTTGCATACAATTTGCATAATGTCATAGACACACTGTCTATTTTCAGGCAGTTTCCAGGTTCAAGTGTTGCCACTGCTGCCCTGAGGGGTGTCATGTCTGGATGAGTCTCTGTTCTTTCTCACCCACCCACTCCTATTGACCTACATCCCCGGCTGCAGGAGCACAAGAAGGGGAGGGCTGCCCAGGGAGACACAGTGGCGGTGAGAAGCCAGGGCATACTAGATTATCACCTCCATCATCAACAGCCCGCCGCCGTTGCTCAAGGGCAACTGATAGCGGCAGGTAGGACTAAGGATTCAAGTACCCCAGCTCCCTTCCTGCCTCTGCCACCAGAACTGCCTGTCTGAGTGTTCAGTCTTCTGACAGTTTCAAAGGAGGAGGAGGAGACGGAGGAAGAGGAGGAGGAAGACAGACAGATAAATAGATAACTTGGGCTTGAGCCACCTAGAAAGATTGGCTTGCCTGCCCCCAGATAATTGCAATAGGGCAACGGCTGTAACCTTCAGTCCACCACTCTCCTGTGAGACCTAACCCCTTTATGCCATCAGAATCCTAATTTGATGAATCTTGTTGTTATAAGACAGAGTTTAGAGCTTACATTATATTGACCAGATTGACCTCAAAGCCTCCACTGTCCCATCCAGCTTCCCAAGCGCTGAGATTGCAAGCACTCGTGTCACCTCGACCAGGCAGTGGACAATACTTCTAAAGTATCTGATGCTTAGGAAGAACTCTGTGCCTCTGCTCCCCTTCAGCATCAAGTCTGTGCTGAGCACTCGGCTGACCTAGGGTAGTGCCCTTCACTAGGACTGGCTGGGATGACTCTTACCGAGTTGCTTACAGCCTTGGCAGGTCTTTGGCTTCTCCTCTGAGAAGGGGGGCTGGCGATTAAGAGAATTCTCACTTTATAGTGACTTGTCCTTGGTCACTGAGGCTCAAGACTGGACCTCTTCTCTGGGCTCCCTCTTGTAAATATTCAAGCCCGGGGCCCCTGTTGGAGTATACAGTACAGCATTCGCTGAATGCCAGAGCAATGCGTCTGGATTCTGGAAATCCCAAGACAGCTCAGTTAGGCTGATCAGCAGCAAGGCACTACCCAGAATCCCCAGTCTCTGGCATCCAATTCCCCTGGACCTGCCTCATCCCTTCAGGCAGGCGTTTCCTGTTGATAAGAAGCTTAGTTACAAACACTGATAAAGAGATGAAAAAGGAAGTCGACGGTATGGCGGGTATGGCGGGCATTCGGTCTGCCTTTGCTACCCCTCTTCCTGCTGGATGCCACACACCCCTTCCCCTACCCCCCCCCCCCCCCCCCGCAACAGTTTCCCAGAACTGCGCAGAAAACAGGCCCCCACCTCCACTCCTTATTTTAAAGACTCCCGTCATTTGGCCCGAAGTCTTACATAGTTCTCAGAAGCCGGCCCTGGGAGAGGAGCTCTGGAGGCAGGAAGCACTGAGTGCGGGGTCTCCCCAAGTCCAGGGGCAAGAGCCGAGGCACAGAAAGTACTGCCCCACAGGTTGGGTTCCATCTGGGATCTTGCCTGCTTCCCTCATAGGCCTGGATCCAAGCTGTGCTTTAGTGGCTGCTGGCTGGTCTATAATTAGTAGATTTTTTTCCCATCATTTTATTCTCGGGGTTACTGATGGGAAATCTCGTTAATTTCCAGTCGACTAATTTGGAACCTGTGATCCTTCAGGACAAATGCTTCAGGCAGATGCTCAGAAAAAGAAGCAAAGCAAACAAGGAGGGTTTGGATTTGCAGAGGCTGCTTTCTAAGCGACCTGCCTGCAGTTACACTGACCTGCCACCAGGTGGGTGAGAAGGCTCAGCCTGCTTCTGGGCTTCAAGTTGTCCTTATACCATGTTTTGATTTGATATTGGACAATTCTTCTTCTTCTTCTTCTTCTTCTTCTTCTTCTTCTTCTTCTTCTTCTTCTTCTTCTTCTTCTTCTTCTTCTTCTTCTTCTTCTTCTTCTTCTTGTCTCCCCACAGATGCAATTCCTTAACAAAGCCGTCAAGCACACATAAATGGGCTGGGTAGGTCTGTGTGCTCAAAGTTTAAAGTGAACTTCAGTACCCTGGGCCTCTGGCACTGTATTGAACACCTGCCTAGCACACACGGAGCCCAAGGTTCCATCCTCAGCACCACAAATAAAACAGAATAAAAGGGGCTGGAAAGCAACCGGGCATGGTGGCGCACACCTTTAATCCCAGCACTTGGGAGGCAGAGGCAGGCGGATTTCTGAGTTCGAGGCCAGCCTGGTCTACAAAGTGAGTTCCAGGACAGCCAGGGCTACACAGAGAAACCCTGTCTCGAAAAATAAAAAAAAAAAAGGGGGGGGGGGTGCTGGAAAGACGGCTCACTGGTTAAAAGCACGGACTGCTCTGCCGCAGGACCCATGTTCACTCCCCAGCACCCACATGGCAGCTTACATGACCTCTATTTCCAGGGGATCCAATGCTCTCTTCTAGCCTCTGTAGGCACCAGGTACACTCGTGGAGCACGGCTCAGTGGTTAAGAGCACTGGCTACTCTTTCCAGGATCCTGAGTTCAATTCCCAGCAACCACATGGTGACTCACAACCATCTGTAATGGGATCCGATGATCTCTTCTGGTGAGTCTGAAGACAGCTACAGTGTACTCATGTATGTACAATAAATAAATCTTTTTTAAAAAAATAAAGTTTAAAAAGAACAACGGCAAAATAAATAGCTACGTACAGTTTGGAGACTGTCTCCTGAAATCTTAACTATTTCTAGTCATGGCTACCGCAGGACAAGTCCTCATGGGACTTTGATACTTGGAGGATGAGTAAAGGGTTGATGTATTTTTTTGTTTGTTTTTGTTTTAAATTTTTATTTATTTTATGTATATGAGTAGCTGTCTTCAGACACACCAGAAGAGGGCATCAGATCCCATTACAGATGGTTGTGAGCCACCATGTGGTTGCTGGGAATTGAACTCAGGACCTTTAGAAGAGCAGTCCTTGCGCTTAACTGCTGAGCCATCTCTCCAGCCCAAGCAAAGGGTTTTATCCTAGTGAAAATCTAGGTGACTGGTTAAGAGCGCTGGCGGCTCTTGCAGAGGAGGAGGGTTGGTTCCCAGCACCCACAAGGCTGCTCACAACCGACTCCTGCAGAAGGGGATCTGATACTTTTTGTTTAGTTTTGTTTGTTTTTTTCCTTCCTGTGCCGATAGCTTAAGTCACTGTTTCTCTTAGCGTTCGTTGCTTTTATTTTGCAGTGCTGAAGTGAAGCCCGAGGCCTCAGACGTGTTAGGCAATCTCTCTACTGCTGAGCAAGAGGACCAAGCCCCGGGGTTATTTTTGGGAAATGTATGTATTCAGTACCCAGTTCTAAAACAGTGTTGGCTGGTGTGGCATCGGCTCTCCATCCTCCCGGCTCTTTGGTCTCTGGTCTGGGCTCTCAAATCCCCAAAGGAAACCACTGGCAGGCATCAGTTTCTTACATTACTGTTCCTCTAGAACAGCTTTCTATTTGCACAAGTAGATTTGATGTGTATTTTTGCTCCTCATCCTTCAAAATAATAAGCTCATTGTACACAATATCCTGTACCTTACTCTACCCAGTTAATAATATATCTTTGAGGGATTTATATATAGTGTAGATAACTTTCACTTTATTTTTAGCTCAATGTAGTATTCCATTGTTTGTCTCTGTTTCTTTGGAAGTTTTGGTTATTTCCAAATTCTGGCCTAGTATCATGCTTAGCGAGTAAACCAGAACAAACATCATTCTGCTCTCTTCCAGTGGATCTATAAGTTCTGAAAAGTGGAATTCCTGCTAGGGGCCACTCACTCACACAAATAATAGGAGATGAATTACAGGAGAAAAGAATGAGACCAGGCAGGCCGACAAAGGGAAATGGTAAATAACTCAGAAGCCAACCCAGACACACCTGTGAACTGCTATACACATGGGAAGCTCAAAAAACATCATCAACAACAACAACAACAACAACAACAAAAACAATGAAGTCAAGCCAGGTGGAGTGGCCCACACCTTTAACCCCAGATCTTGGGAGGCAGAAACTCTGAGCTTGAGACCAGCCTGATCTACAAAGTGACTTCCAGAACAAACATGGCTACACAGATAAATCCTGTCTGTCTGTGTATATGTATATGTGTATGTGTATATATGTATATGTATGTATATATGTGTGTGTTTATGTGTATGTATATAAATGTATATATATGTATATAGAGTGAAATGCGGGTTCTCAAGGCTGAGGTGGAAGACAGTCTGAACCACACAGGAAGCTCCTATCTGAACAACACAAAAAGCACTTTCAGAGGTGATGGATCAAAACAAGTGAGGAAGCGAGCTGGTCGTAGTAACAGTTGTACAGTTGTGTGAGCATTGGAAGCAGTGAGCCAGACATGTCTGTGTGTGTGTGTTTGCAAGTGTGTATGTACAACAGCATGGTGAGACTTCTAAAACACACCGGAAGCTGGACCTGGAGGACCAGTTACAACCAGTTACAACCAGTTACAACCCCCCAGCACTCAGGAGAAAGGCAGGATCGCTGCAAGCCAGAGCCTGTTCTGCATTGTGAGTGCCAGGCCTGAGGCCACACAGTGAGACCTTAAACACACACACACACACACACAAAGATTTCATATATATATATATATATATATATATATATATATATATATATATATATGACAAAAGAAGAGACTGAATTCAATAGCACAATGCTTTTTTATTCAGATGTAGAATGCATACATATTCAAAACAACGTTACATCCTTAACAAGGATATGCATATATTTCAGGACATGAAGCAGCTCATTAGAGTGTCGTGGGGTGTGGGGAACAGGAGAGACGGAGACTGAAATGGAACTGAGAATTATATTTAAGAGGGAGACCTGTCACTTTACGTAAGATAAGGATTGCCATATGACCTCCTGATTCACCCGAGGCTTGTGTGGAGGTGGGGATGGCGAGGAATCCAGACCACAAAGCTGAGTCTTGAATCAGCCACCCTTGTGCTCATGATCAGGCTGGAGACAGAACAGAAGCAGGCATTCCGTGACCTCCCTCACCTTGCTCAGGTGGCTGCTTATGAAGCATTGTGATCACGCAGGTCAGTAGGCCTGGCCAGAGCTACTGTTAAACAATGAACCATAGCAGATGGGCAAGCCTGCAGTCTTGATGGTCTTGGCACTTGGAAGGTACAGGCTGGAGGATCAGGAGTTCAAAGTCATCCTCAGCTACCTAGGGGGAATTTGAAGCCAGGCTGGACTATAGGAGTGTTGAGACTTTGAAAAGATGAGATAGATAGATAGATAGATAGATAGATAGATAGATAGATAATAGATAAATAGATAGATAGAAAGAAAGTTAGATAGATAGATGGTAGATAAATAGATGGTTGCTAGATGACTGACAGACAGACAGACAGACAGACAGACAGACAGACAGACAGACAGACAGATGAATGTAGATAACAAGCCTCCCAGTGGTAGAACATTATTCTTGCCCATAGGATTTCGGGCTTCAGTTTACAGGGCTCTGTGCTATATTCAGTGTCACGGCTCCCCAGTCCCCGGCTTTCTTATCTCCCTGGCCTCCAGAAGCAGCGGCTCAATGGGAAAACCTAGGGTTACATGTACGTATTTGTATATTTCTCTTGTTCTATTTACTTGAATTAGAAAAGAGCTCTCCATCCTGCATTTACTGGCTGCTCCCTTTGGATCAATACTCGTTAGGTCTTTTGAGAAGTGAAATTTACATTCACGCCCCCACTGTTCCCTTGGTTACAATCTCCAGCCATCAGATCTGCCTGTGGTGGCAATGGCCTTTGGAAGCACCTGTGCTGGGAAGGGTTTTACCTTGCTGGAAGCTGTTTTCTGATGTAGCCAGTATCTTAAAAAAATCTTTTTCTAAACTACATTTAAGCAGACTTAACAAGGTCTTAAAATAGATACAAAGTGGTTTTACCCCACAAGGGGATTCTTAAAATACTAACTACTGTTTTTAAGCATAGTCAAGTACTTCAGAAAAGAAATTTACATTGCAAACAATTTCTATGCTAATTACAAAGTGTTCTTTCCCAACCCATAGGTAATAGTTTATACTTTTGTTTGTACCCGAAATGAATACAATTAATTCTTTTTTTCTTAATGTTCACTCATTCAAAATGGCCTTTCCTCCTGGCCTGGTGGTGCAGAGCTTAAAGGAGAAGCCGGAGGAACAAGGATTCAAGACCCTTCTCATCTGCATAGTGAGTTCAAGGCCAGTCTAAGTTACAATATAGAAAAGTGAAAGAAAGGAAGGAAAGAAGAAAGATCGATCTTTCCACCACACTTCCAGATTTACTTTTTTTTTTTTTTGAATCCAGGTGTATATTGGAGAATGCAAGAGAAAAGACTCAAAAGCTGACTTATTACAGTTATTCTGAGAAGGGGATGGTGACTCTCATGACCTTCAGTAACTTTTTTTCAAACATTTAAACTTCCACAGCTGAAGCATCAGCAAGGGTGGCTTCTTCCTTCCAGGCCCCTTCGAGGGGCCTCATCCTGCTTCTGACTTTATTTTTTGAGACAGCATCTTGCTATATCTCTTTTTACACTGGCCTTGAGTTCAGCGATCCTTTGCCTCAGCCTCCTGGAAGCTCAGGCTAGGGGCAGTTCCATCTCCAGCTAAACTCCTCACCTGGCAACTTGGGTCTTTCCCACCAATTTCCTATTAACCTCCAACCAAAAACCTTCATGCTCACCCCACCCCCACCTCCCCTCCTCCCTCCTGTCCCCTTTATGGTCACATTATTGGAAGAGTGTCTGCCTGCTCACTCCCACTCACTCCTCAGCCCACTGCCTTCTGATTTTGCCATGGAAACTGGTCTCTTAGAGGTTACCACTTGTCTCCTTGTTACTAAATCTAGTGGGCCTTTCTTATTCCTTCCGTCTTTAAAACCGCTGACCATGCACGCCTCTGGCTCTCCCAGCACCCACTGCGTGCGTCCTGGTCTCTTCATCACTGCTTTGCCCAGATGCTCGGCTCAGAGGTTCCCAGTACATGGCACTTGCCCTGGGTCGGTCCTCTTCTTTTGCACAATCTTCCTGGGTCACCTCAATGCAATTTGGTGTTAATGCATATGAATGGCCTCCAAATTTGTGTTTCTGTTTGTTCCTTAAGACAGGATCTCTCCTGGCTCAAGCTGGCCTCAAAGGTGCTATGTAGCAAACAGAGGATTACCTTGAACTCCTGATTCTCTGAAGAGCCAAGAGACAAGCATGTATCGCTGTGCCTCATCTATTCAGTGCTGGGACTCGAACCCAAGACTTTGGGTATGCACAGTAAGCACTATACCAACTTAGCTATGTCCCCTGGGTGCCAAAATCTGTATCTTGACCCCTATGCCTTCTGAATTTGAATTCTCCAACCTTCTGGATGGTTCTTTGGCACAATCATGTCTGACATGGATCTCCTCCATCCTGTTTTCCTCCCTACCTTGGAGTGACCTGCTTTAGCTCAACAAACACAACGTTCATTCATAATTTTCTGTTCCCTCCCACTAGGTCCCCATGCCAGTCAGGAGAACCTCATCTCCCTGGCTCCCAATACCTCTGTCTACTGCTCCTCAGTTCCCAGCATGCTTGGCTAGGCCACTGGGCCCTGTTCTTATTCACCCCACTGGTTCTGGCCCATCCAGTTGGAAAAGCTCCCCTTATTTCATTGTCCTGCTCAGACCTGCAAATGTAGCTAACAGGCTGACCTGCAGCCTGGGGCCACAGTCCCCCACCCCCCATCATCCAGCCACATTGAATGTCTTCTCAAGCCCTTAGTTCCCTTTGCCTCTGGGCTTTTACATACTGCCCCTTTGTCTGGGATGTGCTTAGCCTGGCTAACTGGCACTCATCAGTAAGCACATGGGAGGCGAGATGGACCTTGAAGAGTGGCAGATATGGGTGTCAATTCCAGCTCTCTCGAGCTACATAACCTCATGCCTGTCGACTAACTTCCCAGGACTCGTCAGTAGGGAAGGGCATAGCAAGACCTAGAACTCCTAATGTGTATTGGTGTGTTAGCCATCTGACCTACCTCTACCGATCTGAATTCTATTCCTTCTTCCTCATGCATGTACAGATGGCAGTGAGCCCCAGAAAGTACATAGGCAGCACAGCATAGCATAGCCCACTCCCACAGGCACCCCACAGCCCACCCTCACATGTACCCCACAGCCTACCCCCACATGCACCCCATAGCCCACCCCTACAGGCACCCCCACATGCACCCCACAGCCCACCCCCACATGTACTCCACAAACATCCCATAGTGTATCCCCATAGGCACCCCCACAGACACTTGACAGCCCACCCTCACAAGCACCCCACAGTCCACCCCCAATCTCCTAAACTAAGCGCTGGAGTCCAGGGAGACTCAGTGCTGGATAGCAGAGAGGGCAGATATGAGTAACAGACTGGGGCAGAGGAAACAACGCCCAGAGAGGAAGAGGCTGCCAACGGGAAGGCTCTTCAGTATCTAACACCCTTGTTCTAGTGCCCAACTGAAGCCAACTGAATTGTGAGAAACTCCTGCGTTTCTAGCCAGGGAGGAGGAAGGGGGTTCCCTGGATTTCAGTGAAGTCTTAAGGGACTTATATCTCTTATGAAACAAGCATGGTTGAGGTTAGGGCTGTGGCTCATCAGTAGAGTGCAAAGCACACACAGAGCCATGAGTTCAAGCCCTGTGGTTACATAAAGCCAGGCCTGGTGGGTGGGCATGCTCTCAACCCCAGTACTTTGGAAGTAGAAGCAAGATCTGGAGTTCAAGGTCAAACTCAGCTACAGAGTGAATTTGAGTCAAGCCTGGGCTACAGGAGACCTTGCCTCAAAAGCAAGCAAGCAAACAAAATTTATCATAAAAAAGGATGGCACGGTGGCTCATGGCTATAATCACAGTGTGTGAGAAGCGGTGGGAGACCACTGCTGCAGATTTGAAGGCAGCACAGTCTACATAATGAGTATGGGGTCTCCTGGGACCATGTCACGAGAAAATAAAAATTAAAAAGTTTAAAGAAATAAAGCCATAATGAGGTGTTTACATATATAGTAGCCACTAATAAGTGGAGCTGTGCACCGGGCTGATTCTCTCCCCCTCTTTCTTCTCTCTCTCCCTCCCTTTTGTCTCTCCCTCCCTCCCTTTCTTCTCTCCCTCCCTTCTCTCCCTCTCTTCCTCCTTTCTCTCCCTCCCTTTATGCATGTGTGACACCCTCCCATCCTCTTCTTTCATCTTTCTCTGCCTCCCAGTCTGCTTTACCACTTCTTTTACATTTTTCCCATACAATACATTTTGATCATGTCTCCCCACAATACCTCCCAGATCCTTCCCATCTCCTACCCACCCAATTTTATTCTCTTTTGAAAATAAAGTCCAAGAACAAACCCCACAAAAATTAAAATTAAAAGAACCAATGTGACATACATATAATATAGATAGATAGATAGATAGATAGATAGATAGATAGATAGATAGATATGTGTGTGTGTGTATTCATCAAAACAACGCAAAATGAAACAAAAAGTCCACAAAAAAAGAGAGGAGTTTAGTTTTAGTTTGAATTAGCCAGCTACTGCTGAGCATGGAGTCTGCCCTAGAGTGGTTGATAATGCCCAGTGACACTCCATTGGAGAAAACTGATTTCCTCTTTGGCAGAGAGTATCAAGTACAAATAGCGTCTTGGTTCAGGGTGGGACCCCATGTCAACTTTCCCCTCTCGGTTCTGAAACCCTGTCAGGCTTGAGTATGTGCGGATCTTATGGAAGCTGCCGGGGTCTCTGAGTTCATGTGGATGTCAGTCCTGTTGTGTCTGGGATACTTTGTTTCCTCCAACACCTCGGGCTCTTACAATCTTTCCACTTCTTTTTCCAGGTAGATCCCTGAGCCTTGAGGGGAGGGGTTTGATGGACACATGCCATTTAAGACTGACTCCCAAGTCTCTCACTCTCTGTCCACTGTCTACTTGTAGGTTCTGGTGGTTTGAATGAGGATGGAACCTGTGGGCTCATGTGCTTGAATACGTAGTCTTCAGTTGGTGGAACTATTGTCATTGTGCCTGTACTACATATATTTACCACTGTGGTGCACATTCTGTTTTGTGTCTGGTATTTCTTAGTTAGCAGCTCATAAATATTTAAATATTTCTAGAGGGTTTGTAACCATTTTAATGACAGCATAATATTTAAGTTTATCATGTAATTTATAAATACACACACATTCCTCCTCCTCCTCCTCTTCCTCCTCCTCCTCCTCCTCCTCCTCCTCCTCCTCCTCCTCCTTCTTCTTCTTCTTCTTCTTCTTCTTCTTCTTCTCCCAGCATAATCATGCTTTGAGGGTAAGGCTATTTTAAATTAGCTTTCAGTTGGGTTGTTTTGTTTTTGTTTTATGTTTTGCTGTTGTTTGTTTTTGTTTTGTTTTGTTTTAAGACAGGGTTTCTCAGAATGGCCACAGCTATCCTGGAACTTGCTCTGTAGACCAGGCTTGCCTCAAACTCAGTGATCTATCTTACCTGCTGAGATTAAAAGCATGTGACAACCCATCCAGATAGCTTGGTTTTGTTTTGATCATAAAAAAGGATATAATCCTCTTTAGAAATGATCTCTTTGGATGTGGTGGTGCACACCTGTGATCAGAAGGCAGAGACAGGTTGATCACTGTGAGTTCAAGGCTAGTCTAGTCCACATAGCAAGTTCCAGGACAGCCGGATCTACAAAGTGAGACCTTGTCTTTAAAAAAAAAAATGCTGATAATACAGTCAAGAAGAAATTATTTATAATTTTACTGAACTGAGAGATCTTGTAAACATTTTGCTGTATGTCTTTCTAGCCCTTTTATGTATAATTTTAGATTATACCATATATATTTTATAACCTGTTTTCCCCAACCCTAATTATATATCATAGACATACCTTCCTGTTATTACTCTTCGGTGTGGATGTTCTTGAGGTTGCGCCCTGGGTCTTGTGGATGCTAAGCATGAGTGCTACACTGAGCTCCACCCCGGCTCCTACCAGACACTTCCTCACAAGCCTTTGTGGAGGGCCTGAACCTTACTGGGACAGTCTCTCTCTGTGAGCACTGACTTGTCTGTGATGTCAGGAACATGTCTGCTCACAGTATTTCTTTGGGATGAATTCCTACAGCTGGAGTCACCTAGTGAAGGAGCACATGGAGGGGCTGGAGGCATGGCTCAGTAGCTCAGAGCACTGGCTGCTCTTCCAAAGGATCTGGGTTCAAGTTGAGCCGTGCATGTGGTGACTCAAAACAGTCTACAGCGCCAACTGGAGACCTGACACCTGTGGCTTCCACAAGCACCTGCAGTCTTGTGCATATATCCACATGCAGGCATGCACACCCACACATGATATAAAATAATAAATAAAAAAATAATGTAAATCATGTGGAGAGCTCTGAGACAATTGTTAGGTGTGGAACTAAGAGGCGCAAATTTTATGAGATTCACAGAGGTTCCCACTGTATTGCTGTTCTGATGCTCCCAAGAGAAGAAGAGAGGAAGAGAGGAAGAGAGGAAGAGAGGAAGAGAGGAAGAGAGGAAGAGAGGAAGAGAGGAAGAGAGGAAGAGAGAAAAAGAGGGGTCAGGGGAATGCCTTGCTTTCAGGAGTGGAATTTTAACAGGGGAAGAGGGCCTGGCTTTTTGTCCTCTTAGACCAGAAGTTCTCAGCCTGTGGGTCACAACCCCTTTGGGGGTCAAACGACCCCTCCCCAGGGATTTTTATATCAGATAACCTGAATATCAGATATTTCCATTTCATAACAGTAGCAAAATTGTAGTTTTGAAGTAGTAACAAAATAATTTTATGTTTGGGGGGTCACCACAACATGTGGAACTGAATTAAAGGGTCACAGCATTGGGAAGGTTGGGAACCGCTGTCTTAGACTCTTCTGCATAGAGAATTAGATGGTTTGTTCCTGTTCTTGGGAATCCCTCCCTCCCTCCCTCCTTCCCTCTCTCCCTCCCTTCCTCCCTCCTTCCCTCCCTCCCTCCCTCCCATTGCTTCCCTGCAGTCCCCAGCATTTCTAGGCAATGGCACACTTCAAAGGATGAGGCTTCTATTTTACTGGCTGCATGACTCCGGAAGTCACTTGTGCACCTGAGGCCTCAGTTTGCCCACCTGTCCCACAAAGCCAATTGTACCTGCTTGCAGACATGGTCATCATCTTAAAAAGGAAGAAGAGTAGCAAATCAAATCTGAAACCCTGCCCCAAGCCCTGCATCTGTTCAGCCCGCCACAAAGCAATGGTGGCCAGCACTGGTCCCTTCTTTGAAATGAGGAGAAGGTGGCTGAGAAGGCCAGGGGTGCAGCATGTGCCTGTAATATGGCACCCTGGAGACGGGAGACCAGAATAATCTTCATGGCCTTACGTAGTTACATAGTGAGCCCAGGCCAGCCTGAGCTACATGAGATTCTGTCTAGAGAAAAGCAAAATGGAAGAGGAGGAGGAGGAAGAGGAGGAGGAGGAAGAAGACAAGGAGGAGGAGGAGCAGAAAGAGAAGGAGGAGGAGGAGGAGGAGCAGCAGGAAGAGAAGGAGCAGGAAGAGAAGGAGGAGGAGCAGGAGCAGGAAGAGGAGGAGGAGCAGGAGGAGCAGGAAGAGAAGGAGGAGGAAGACAAGGAGGAGGAGGAGCAGAAAGAGAAGGAGGAGGAGGAGCAGGAGGAGCAGGAAGAGAAGGAGGAGGAGGAGCAGGAAGAGAAGGAGGAGGAAGAGAAGAAGGAGGGGAAGAAGGAGGGGGAAGAGAGGGAGGAAGAGGAGGGAATGGGGAAGGAGGGAGAGGAGGAGGGGGAGGAAGAAGTAAGAATGGGGAAGGAGGGGGTGGGGAAGGAAGAAGAGGAAGGGGGAGGAGGAAGAGGGGGAGTAGAAGGAGGAGAAAAGAAATGGTGCTAGAGAGGTTTGAATCAAAGGATTTCAGTCACCTAGCCATGCTGCTCACTTAGGGGTCCCCTGAGCATCAGGCACCAGGTGGGGTGCATGGGAACCTCTTCAGAAAGCGGGCCCCCAGTGGCTGGCTGTGTTCTGGAGTCATAATAGCAAGCCCCCTATTGTAGTGGCTGCGGTGGTGGGATTCCTTGGCTTTCATCCCCTTTCTCCCCCAGAGCGAGGCAGCCTCTGCAGGTTCCCATGACAACTGCACGCCTGGGAAGGACCAGCTTGGGGAAAAAACAGATTTTACTGTAAGGAAAAACCTGGCCTGAAGCCACAGACAGGGCAAGCTGGGACAGGGGCTGTGTTGGCACTGGGTCCTGGGACAAGGACCACAGAGGTGTGAACAGTGGCTGGCTCCAAGCTAAGAGGCCCCACAGGTAGCATAGTGTGCTGCATGTGTACTAATGACTTGGGCCTTGTGACGATCCGTGAAGTGGTTCCTCTATTATTCCTGCCTTATCGGTGGGAAAGCTGAGGCACTGTAAAGTTTAAAACTGGCAGCCCGACTCCGGGACTGGCATTCTTGGCCTCTCAGAAGGCACAACTGTCATTTCTCCAGTCTCTGGCAACTGATAAAGGACAATTTCTCTCTATTCTCACATACATTTTGCAAAAAAACAAAAATCATTTCTCCACCAAGTCAGGTGGTGCACTCCTTTAGTCCCGGCTCTTAGAAGGTAGAAGCAGCGATCTCTGTGAGTTCAGGGCCAGCCTGGTCTATGTCCTGAGTTCCAGACCAGCCACAACAACAGTGAGACCCTGTCTCAAAAGAAAATAAAAACAAAAAACCTCATTATTTCTATATTACAGATTAGAAGCCAAAAGGGCTAACGTGATTAAATGGCGGGCCCCAAATGGCACAGCTAACAAATTATAGATCTGGGGTTTGAATCATATCTGTCTACATCCGGAGGCCGTCCATGATCTGTCCTCTACCTCATTTTCTAAAAATAGATCTGCACCTTTATACTTTCCCATGTGTGCATTAACTCATAGGCCTGGGCAAAGGCCTTGGCTGACTGGGAATAGCTTTAGGGGCATGAATAGTTCTGTGCCTTTATCTCTATGCCAATCCTTCCCCAGCCCGTGTGTACTAGCGGATTAGCATACGTCTGTACACACATGCTCGCTCCCACAGGCATACATGCAGGCCCTGGCAGGCTGTCCCCTCCCAGGCAGGAGTGGGTCTACTAACCTCACACAGGCCGGCAGGTGCTCCTGTCCACACCTGCTTGCCTCACTCGGGAGAGGCTCTTCCCAGGTCTACCTCCCCAGCCCAGCTCATTCTGTGTAATCAGGATGGGGCCTGCCAAGGGAGGAGAATCTTCCGGAGGTGTGTGAAGCCGACTGAACTGTTTGGATTCTTGTTTCTAATTTCTTTGGATCCTAAGACAGGTGAGAGTGCTGGAACCCTGAACACCGTATTGTCAGCAATGTCTGTTCTGTCTTTCCTGAGGTCCTGCCTCTCTTCCTAGAATGTCCACCAGCCATTCATTTACTGGGCTCTTCGCCCTTCTGATACTCACTTCAATCCTAATACTGCCCGGGTAAGGACCATAGTGCTATATGTCTGGGCTTTCTATGAGTTTGAGGTCTCCACAGTGTCCTCCGTGCTGAGCAGCGGTCACCTTGAACACCCAGCAGAGTGAGCATCCTGAGTTTCAGAGACAGAGGCTGCTCGATCGGGAAGACCATCGTCCTTAAAGGACATCTCCCCATACGGATTTGCCCATGCCCAATGTGGTTCATTATCTGGGTTCTGATTTTATTAGTCAGGCGATGGCGTTCTGTGACTTGTAAGGCCCGTGTCTCCTATGGCAAGCACAGCGATCTTGGCAACTGTCTATGAAGTCTCTAGTAGATTAGTGAAGCCAGTCCTGAAGTAGGAGCGTGGCATCTGTGGATGATGGTCACTGCATGGGACTCAACCACTGGCATCAGTGAAGGCAAGAAACTAAAACAAGTGTGTATGTTTTGTTTGCCTCCTAGGGAAGGAATAGAAGCCTTTTGCACACTAGACAAGCCGTCTACTCGGAAACTACATGCCTGGTGATCTAAAGACGCCGCTAAGGTCACAACCCCCCAGTCCTACTAAGAACCCTCTCAGTTGGTGGCCAGAGAAGCAGGGCAGTGCCCCGAAGGCCTGTTGCAACAGGATGTTCCAGCGCATTGAGCTGGGAGCAGGTCTAACCATTCATCTATGTCCTTGAGACAACCCTAAAGCATCAAAAGAGGCTTGGACATCCTAAACTTCCTCCAAACCTTTGGCATCCTCTACCATGTATGCCTCAGATCAAAAACTTCGAAGAGTCAAAGAGCGCCTAGCATACAGGACAGCCCCACAAACCTGCCACTTTGGTAGAAACTGGCTTTCAGCTTGAATCCCCAGGGCAACAAGGATCCCCTAAGTGGAGGAGGTGGGAAAGGACTGTAGACAGGGAGGGAGGTGGGGGCTGGCAGAGAGGAGGGAGGGATGTCGATGTGATTTGCGGGACTATGGCCAACTAACTGCTTTCTCCCCTCACTCTCCTGAGCCCCGGGCTCCTGAGCTAGCTTTCTGGGGGCCCAGCACAGCCGGAGCTGGGCCTATAGTAAGAGCTAGCTGGCTGGAGTGGCGGCGGGCGGCGGCGGCGGGTATGCATGCGGGGCGAGATGACGGCGCAGCACTCAGTCTGTGAAGTCCAGACTTCTGTCTCTCCCACCCCCTGGGAATTTCATAAATAAACCCCTGGACCCGTTCCAAGAAGAATTTCAAGGCTTCTCGGCGTGTGGTGTGTTTCCAGAAACACAACAACTTTACATGGTGCCTGGTGTGCAGTCCTAAGCGGCTGGTGGGGAGGAATGATGATGGCTGAGCATGCCGGAGAGGAGGGGGTGTTCTGTTAGATTGTTAGATCAGACCGGGTGGGTGGGGTTGGGTCTGATGGGCCTACGGAAGAAACTGCAGTCAAGGGTGCAAAGCGATTTGAGCCTGGGCTGTGCAGCTGGCAGTTGTAAAACCCGGCCTCCCAGACACCCAGCCTGCCCCGGGGTTAGGTTGGCCAGCCTCCTCTCCCCCACCCTGGGGCTTTGGAAGGATTCTCCACCAGGTTTTTGAAAAGTAAAGGGGTCCTAAAATAGTATAAAGTAACTGCCTCATTCTCTCTCTGTCTCTGTCTCTGTCTCTGTCTCTCCCCTCTTACTCTCCCTGTTTCTCATTCATTCCTCCCCCTTCCACCCCCCTCCGACAAAAATGAAGTTCAGAAAGAAAGGAGAGTGAGGAATGGAGCAGATTCCAGGACTCTGGTAGGGAAGAGGACACAGGGAAGAGCCTTTGTCTGTGTGTGTCAGCACCACAGGCCCAGTGGTCATGGTGTGTGTATCCAAGTGGGTAGCTGGGATCCCAGCACCAAAGTTTGGTCAGAGGAACGTAGCTTCCCCTCCTGGACCGTGAACTGCCTGAGGGTGAGAACTACAAGCTTACTCATTCCCAGGGCCTAGGCCAAGGCCCTTTGTCTCACAGACTTCAGTATATACTCCAGGATAAAGAAACGGTGGCCTACCCACGGATTGCTAGAACACAAAACAGCAGTGGTTAGGCAAATGGCTCCAAATGGCGAACTTGATAAGCAGTGACACAGGGCTGGAGGATTCTCCCACCAACAGGAATTGGGTGACATCTGCCATGGCCAGGCCCTGAGTGATCCAGAGAAGGCAGATAGTACACAGAGGAAGGAAGGCTTCCTGGAGAAGGAGTCAGTCCGGAGCTGGGAGAATGATACGGGCTGGTGTGCTTGCTGGGTCCTAGGCTTCAAGGACAAAGACATTTGAGTGAGGACGCAGATGGAAATCTCGGAGGACCTCACTGAGGAAAATACTGCCAGACAGGTCTCATGGATCTGAGGAGACAAGCCTGGATTCCACCTGACTGTGGGGTGAGGTCGGAGGGGTGTATACACAGACACACCCATGAGCACACCCCAGCCAGCCTCCCTTTCTTGTCTCCTTCACCGTGAGCCTTTGTTCTGCACTTCTTTCCCAGCTCAGCCTGGCTCACTGCCACTTCCGGGCACCTGCCACAGGCTAGCTAAGTCACTGGCTTTTCTTGCCTTTTTAGTTCAAATACAAGAGAGCCCTTCAGTGGCTCAGCTAGTTTCTATGTTGCTTTTCTTGGGACCAGATTGCCAGCCCTGGTACCATCAGTGTTTGCCAAAAGCCTGACCATATTACACCTTCCCCCCCCAACTACTCCCTACTCCTGCCTCTCACCCTTGCCCTCTCCCCCAGTGACTGCCCCCTCCCGTGCCCCTGCCCCCTTAACCCTCCCTGCCTCTCACCCTTGCCACCTCTCCTGCCTTAACCACCTCCCACCTCTCACCTTTGCCCCCTCCCTTACCCCTGCTCCTGTCCCCTTACCCTCTACCCCTGTTTCTCACCCTTTCCCTCCCACCACCTGACCCCCATCCCCTGACCCTTCCACCTTAACCCCAACCCCTGCCTCCCCACCCCTGCCCAACTCCTACCCTTGTCATCCCTCTCCACCCCACCATTATCCCCCCTCCTCCCACCCTTGGAGAAGCAGGAATTGCTGCTGAGCATAAAAGACCAGCAGATAAGAGGGAGACTTTATACCACGGATCTTAGGGATAGGGAAAGACAGGGAGGAGAAACCAGGATAACACAGGAACTGTCAGACTAGGTATTCCCTGAATGACCTTGGGCTGGGGCTCAGTTCCTCTCCTGTATGGTGAAGTGAATGGTATTACTACTAAATGGTTGTGCATACAATTTGGTAAATCTTCCTAGGCAAGCTAGGGTCCAGTCTCTGAACACGATCTTTAGGTGTAAGGGGTTCGTCTGCGTGAGTCCTAAGTTCTCATCATATAGAGTTATTAACTACCAGTCTGGGCACTGTCCTTGAACAAGACACCTGTCTCTGCTGAGCCTCTGTTTCTCTACTCTAAAATAACAGAATCAAAGCTGGACACGATGGCACATGCCTTTAGTTCCAGCACTTGGGAGGCAGAGTTCGAAGCCAACATGTTCTACATAGGGCGTTCCAGGGCTAGAGAGAGAAATCTCCAAAGGGCAATCATAACTACAATAATAAAAATGAAATAACAGGACCAGACAAAATAACTTAAAATTCCCTTTCAGATTTAGAACTTCATGACTCTGCTCAATAAAGATGCCTGTATGTTCTGGAGAAGACGCTGAAAAAGTGCAGGATGATCTCCTGGGACACGGGCATGCGATAGTACAGCCAGAGCACTGGGGAAGCGTTGTCGGGAGATGAAGACGTTATCGCACCAGCAGTCCCACAGTAAAAGGCATCAGGCTGACAGGAAGAAACTGTGAGGTTCTCCACAGCAGGAGAATGACCAGGAGAGCAATCCTGTTTGGCCAGTGGGCATGCTCAGGTGGAAACTCAAGTATGAATCACCACCGGGCTAAGGGCACAGGGCCTGTTTACCCAGGAAGCACTGGTGTGGAACCAGGTCAGTGTGAGGGTTGAAGAAAGAAAACCCTCCTCAGAAGTCCTGAGGTTGCCTCTGGGGCAGGGAGAGAGAAAGAGAGAGAGAGAGAGAGACAGAAAGAGAGACAGAGAGAGACAGAGAGAGACAGAGAGACAGAGAGAGACAGAGACAGAGAGACAGAGAGAGAGAGAGAAGAGCCCGCCCGGGAGGGTGTTCTTCAGGAATGCCGCGCTCCACTCCTTCCCGTGGGACCACTTGTGTACAGACTGCAGGCTGCCGACACCTTGCTTCCCTCCATATGTTGGCTCACCTGTCTGTCTGTCCGTATGCCCCCATCCTCTAGCTTCACCGACTCTAAGGGACACATCTGCTCCCACCTTGGGCTGATGAACACTCCCAGAAGAGATAGTGCTGTCACACAGGGTTTCTGAGAGCTTATCTTTAATTTTTATGGTTCCCGCTGGGCCCTCAGCGCCCTCTTGAACATTCTTTCTGGTTTTCTGAGTCCCTGGATGCCAGTCTCGCTTCCTCCATACCAGTACATATTATCACCTCTGTCATAGTTCTATGAATTTATTTTACATTATTAACACTTTCTTCAAGCATACCCTCCACCATAAGCCTTATGAGGAAATGACATCAAAGTGACTGTCTCTTGACTGGGAACATTAAGATATAAGCTCCTGTGCTTATACATTTTCTCCTTGTTCACCTCCTCTCTCCTGTCTCTGAGATAATAACATTCTTCCCTGGGGCCAAAGCTGGTCCCTGTACCCTTTCATCTCAAGCCTACCTTCTTTATCTCTTCTTGGTCCTGACTCTCTTTTGCTCCTTCAGCTTCCTGTGCCTTTGAACTCCCCTTGGTTCCTTCACTAGAGGTGACGCAACAGAACAAAATAAGGTCATTACTTTCACCTTGAGTATCTGACATCTTTTTTCCCCCTCCTGTTTAGTCCGGAAGTCATTATTTTTAAATTGGACTATTTGATTCATTTACATTTATTATAAGCATGCATATATCTGAATTTATTTTTATTCATTATGTTCTATTTATTGCGTATTACTATTGTTGTTTTCGTTTACTTGTTTACTTCCTTGTGCTTTTCCATCTTGTTTCCTCTTCCCTTAACCTGGAAGTTATACAATCCTTTGCTACTAGTGGATATGTGACTCTGTAAGGCATGCATGAAATCCGCAATGACTTACAATTTCTGTCTGATTCATTTTAAAAAGGCATTTTCTATGAATAGACAGTTCTAAGTTGATTTGTTTTTCTTTAAGTTCTATCTGGTTGTGCCTTTTTGGGCTGCATATTTATTGTAATGTTAACTAAAGAATCTCCTATAGTCACGGTTGATACCGTAGCTGATGATGATTTGTTACTTTCTTTTCTATACTACCATGCATGGCCGAGGTTACTTGAATCTAAATAGTGTGTGATCTCCCAAACTGTCTAGATAGGGAAAATTTTACATTAAAACATACCATAGAGCTGGTTTGCATTTATGAATTCTTTTGGAAGATTTTTGCCCCACTTTCACCCAATGCAAAAGTTCAAGTCAAGTCTCGCTGGTGTCTTGGGTGAATTCTTGGTCCTTAGACTAACTGTATTACTTCATGGAGAGGGTTTCTCATTTGGATGGACCCGGGTTTTGGCTCCTCCAAGAAAACAGACCTCAAGTTTGTTTGGTGCACAAATACTCCCAAGGTGAAAGGCAGTCACCTGGCGTCCTCTCTTTCTACTTAGGTGTTTGCTCTATGCGGCCGGGTGTTGCTGTACTTTTCCTACAAAGCTTATTTCTATTCACCACACATAGAGCAATGACAGACCAAAGGAGAGATACCAGCCAAGTCTAGCTCGGTGAGCTAATGAATTTAACGGGGGCTACTTAAAGGAGCATGGGCCACTCAAAGGCAGATCCATCACTGCACACCTCCCCTCCTGCCTAGGAGACACTTCACAGGAGCGGTGTCCCTACAGACCCAGCAGCAGCTTCACTGAAGTGGCTCCTCTCACCCAGACTTTGTGTGTTGCTTATAGGACCCCAGGGATGGGCCTTGTGAATCTCCCAAATTTTGCAAGCTTCCTGAGTCTTCTGAGGCGACCCCCCACCCCGGGAGGACATGTTTCAATTTAGTGCATGGACCCCAGGGCTCGCTGGGCGAATGCTCTACCACTGAACCACAGTCTACTTTGTTCTTGATATTTTTTCCCCCTTCCTTGCTGGTTTACTGAATTTTGGGAGTTGTTTTTCATAGCCAACTTCTTTTAAAGAGAAAAATTACCCTAAAGTCTGCCCTCATTCACAGGAAACCCCTCATCCTACCTCCAGTCAGCTCAGGCAGGAGTCATCAGTGGGCTTACACCTCAAACCCAGAAGACCCTGACCCTTACCTCATTTCAAATTAGATCCTAGACACCTCTTTTGCCTATCTCCACAATTTTGTTCTCTCCAGATTCTTTTTCCACTTCTGTGAGTCTCTCTTACTGCCATGTTTTTGTGCTCCAGGCTTCCAGTGCTCCCTTGAGCTGTATGAACACCTTACGCTGTGCTCCAGGCTTCCATAGCCACCTCTTTGTGGCTCACATACATGATGCCTATTCAAGTCAGGGTGCCCCAATCCATGATGGAGATCTCATGTCTCTTCACCCATATACATCCTTCCTACACTAGGCACCAGTTATCTGTGTCAAGTCACCCAGGAATCCTACCAGAATATCCTCTCCTTCACATCCCACATCCACCAGTCTTGCTTCCACCTCTTTAAGTTAGACTCTGGAATCTATTTCCCTGTTTGCTGTTGCTGCCTGGGGTCTGCTCTCCTGTCTCAGGCTCCTTGTTGTCAGTGTTCCCATGATTTAACTTCTGTATCAAGTTTTAGTTTATTTGGATTAGCAAAGTGGTCCTCTTTTTTTTTTTAAAGATGTATTTTATGTGCATGTATGAGTGCTTGCACGCATGTATGTGTATCACATGTGTGACTGGTACCTGTTGAAGCCAGAGAAGGCATTAGATCTCTCATAATTATATTATAAGTGGTTGTGAGCTACCAGATGTAGGTGCTTGGAACTGAACCTGGATCCTTTGCAAGAAGAGCCACCTTCCTAACCCTGTCCCATACACAGAGGCCTGCATGTTTGACGAGCACTGGTCATCCAAGAATCAACTGTAGCATGGCCTGTTCCCTGTCACTCCTAACTCTTCAGCTGTTTCCTGTAGGGTGGAGTCCCCAGAGTCTCTGCCCCAGTGAGCCTGACTCTGTAGCTTGTGCCACAGTGTCCCCAAGTCACTATTGTCTTTCTTTCACGCTTGTCTGCATAGGAGGACAATCTTCATGAAATCCAGGAACCAAAATTCAGCCATGTGTATATGTTGTGTCTGGTATACTTTGGCGCTCTATAAGTGCTCATAGAATAGAGGTCTGGCTGCTGCAGGGCTCAGATCTGTGGAGAAACTGAGATGAGTCCTCACTAGGGTGTCTTGGAGCCTTGTGACCAGGATGTAAGCAGTAGCACTGTGTGACCTGGAGCACGGGAGGAGGAAGGGTTTTCCCCTAGGAAAGTGACATCTAGGAGGTCTAGGGGATTCTATAACAAAGGAGCCCAATAGTGGAGAAGTTCATAGGGTGTGCAGGAATCTAGCCTGCAGTTTAAAGAACTTTAGTAGAGCATTGCTAACAGAGTGTCTTAGGGTTTACTTCTGTAAACAGACACCATGACCAAGGCAACTCTTATTAGGACAACATTTAATTGAGGCTGGCTTACAGGTTCAGAGATTTAGTCCAATATCATCAAGCAGAGCGTGACAGCATCCAGGCAGGCATGGCTCAGAAGGAGCTGAGAGTTCTACATCTTCCTCTGAAGGCTGCTAGCAGAACACTGGCTTCCAGGCAGCTAGGATAAGGGTCTTATGGTCCACACTTACAGTGTGACACACCTACTCCAACGAGGCCACACCTACTCCAACAGGGCTACACCTTCTAATAGTGCCACTTCACAGACACTTCACATGTACAAACCATCACACAGGGGCTGTGGAGAGAGGGAAGGAGAATGAGACAGGGAAAGATTGATAAACGGTAGGAAGTTACAGCTAGATAAAGAGAAGTTTCAGTGTGCTGCTGCACGAGAAAGTGACTATAGATAATGAGAATTTCCACAGTTCAGAAAAGCCAAGGGAACAACAGTGTCTGAGGCTTTACTGTAAAGACGTGATGTCTGAGAAGATATGTTTACCCTGACTTTGTCATACACAGTATATGTGTATACATGAATGTCACATGACACCACAAAATACAAGCACCTTTTTATTAAGGCCACATCGCTGACTCTTTAGCCATGGCAAGGAGCTCTAGAGAGAGGTGCTCTTGGGCCTGGTCACAGAAAGGAGCAAAGGATCAAGGGTGTGAGGCAGACAGTGTGCCTTCCTGAAGCTCAGGGCCTAAGAGGGAAGGTAGATAGATGCCTCACCTAGGAACTCTGACTGGACAAGATATCTCACACCCTCACAACAGGGTGTGAGAAACAGAATTATCCCTTCTCCCCACCCCAGCAAATCTCATTTTTCATCTTCAGCTTGGTTCTTGAGAAAGCCAGAGATGCTGCGGTTTTGAACAAAGTGTAAGAGCAGTGGGCTGTGGTTTTAACAACCGATTAAGGGCAAGCATGGGCAAGTCACACCTTCTCTAAGTCTCCGTAACCTCATCTGCAATCAGGGCCCACTTGGACAGGGCTCAGCCACTCCGCAGGGCGGTAAGGAAGACAAAGCTTTGATAACCAGGGCAGCTACTCTCTTTACGTCGATACCTTCTGTGCTTTACATACAATATCCTAACCAGTTCTCACAGTGTTCCTCTGAGATCTCATACAAATGAGTGAACTCAGGTTTAGGGAGGTCAAAACCTCTCGCCCCAAGTTTCAGACAAGCAGACGGTGTGTGTGCTGATCTGGGGACCTAGCACCGAGGTCCTTGTTTTCTGTGCTCAGACTGACCTTCCTCCTGCTCAGAGGTAAAGTATCTCTAGACTCCCTCTGTGAACCTAAGGCATAGGAAAAGATAACCTCAGAGGGTGCTCAGTGTCCTCCTCCCCAATTGCAGGGGTACTGGCCGCACAGAATTAACGAGTAGCCCTTCAAAACGTGTGGATGTCATCTTACTTGGAAGCCAGATCTAACATAATCAAGTTCTCATTACTTGAGCAGGTACACCTGTCACCTCAAACCTCTGCAGAGGCAGGGGGATCAGGTATTCAAGGTCATTTTCCTGTGTATAGTAAGCTCACAGCCAGCCTGGGCTACATGACACCCTGTTTCAAAACAAATAAAAGGCCTGAGTGGGTGGTAGCACTCGCCTTTAATCCTAGCTCCTGGAAGGCAGAGGCAGGGGGAATCTCTGTGAGTTCGAGGCCAGCCTGATCTACAAAAAAAATCCTATTATCTTTTTTTTTTTTTTTTTTTGGTTTTTTGAGACAGGGTTTCTTTGTGTATCCCTGGCTGTCCTGGAACTCACTTTGTAGACCAGGCTGGCCTCGAACTCAGAAATCCGCCTGCCTCTGCCTCCTGAGTGCTGGGATTAAAGGTGTGTGCCATCACACCCGGCAAAACCCATTATCTTAAAAAAAAATGGAAAAACAAACAAATAAAAGAGCAGGAAGAGGCCAGCCTGGTCTACAAAGTGAGTTCCAGGACAGCCAGGGCTACAGAGAGAAACCCTGTCTCGAAAAGAAAAAAAGAAAAAAGAAAAAAAAGAGCAGGAAGAAAGAAGGACAGAAGGACTTGGATTCATACTGGATCAGGGAGGGCCCTGAAAAATGACCATTGCTATTCTGAGGACAGATAATTTGTATTTGTTAGCACTATATGCCTATGTGTAAAGGTGTGCTTGCTCACTCACATGTACACACATGGAGACCAGAGGTCAACAGTGGTCATCTTCCTTTATCGATCTTCACCCTATCTATCTATCTATCTATCTATCTATCTATCTATCTATCTATCATGTATCTATCTATCATCTATTATCTACCTATTATCTATCTATCTATCTATCCATCCATCTATCATCTATCTATCATCTATTGTCTACATTTTACCTATCTATCCATCCATCTATCATCTATCCATCTGTCTGTCTATCTGTCACCTATCTGGGGGTAAAGGCATGCATGTCCCGATGCACATGTAGAACTCAGAAGACAACCTCTGGGAGTCTGTTCTCTGTGTCAATTCCAGTCATTAGGTTTGGTGACAAGCACCTTTACCTGCTAAGTTATCTTGCTGGTCCACCTCCTTACCTTGAACAGATCTTTGTTGAACTTGAAGCTTGGTTGGTCAGTGAGACTCTGGGGTCTGCTTGTTCCTGCCCTCCTACTGCTAGGGCTCACAGATGTGAGCTGTGCACCTGTTTTCTATCTAGGTGCTAGAGATCTGGACTTGGGTCCTTGTAGTAACACAGCGGGCACTTTACCGACTGAGCCATCTCCACCAGACTTGGATGTGGAGACACAGGCTGGGAGAGAAGACTGCCATGTGAAGATGGGGCCCTGAGGATTCTGGGAACTACCGGAAGCTCAAAGGGGAGGAGTCATTTCTGAAGAGTTTGATGGAACGTGGCCAAGTGATTTTGGGTTTCTAAGCTTCAGAGTAAACAGAGAATAAATTTGTTATGTAACGCCAACTTTGGTCCAGTGGCCCTCAGTACTGTTGGACCACAGCTGAGGACCTATACAGCATAGTTGGGTAGACCAGTAAGACTGACTTGGGGAAGTAGGCTACTTCTTGGGGGCAGGGCATGATTGAGGGTAAAAAGAATAAAAATAGTGGTGATTATTTACCCAGCTATGCACTAAGCATCAGTTTGATTTCTACTTGTGTGTGTGTTTGTATGTTGTACCTGGGGAATGAGACCCGAAGTCCTGTTTTCCTTGGGTTCTTTGTGTTGGAGACAATTATAAGGTAAAATGAGAATTACATGTCAGAACAGCGCCCCCCCCCTTTGTTTGTTGGTTGGTTGGCTTGGGTTTTGTTTGTTTGTTTGTTTGTTTTTGAGACAGGTTTCTCTGAGTAGTCGTGGCTCTTCTGGTGCTGCTGGGACTCGCTCTGTAGACCACACTGTCCCAGAACTCAAGAGATCTACCTGCCTCTCCTCCCTCCTTCTTGATGGTCTTCTCTATCCCTTGGTCTCACACATGAAACTATCTATGACTTTGAAAGGCTAAGATGTTGCCTGTTTTTTTCCTAGATGGTTATCAGAAGCAGAATACAGATCCCAAAGTCTCTTGTGAGCTCTTCAGAAAGATAGGGGATCATTTGCCTTTTATAATTATTTCCTACTAAATTTGAAAGTAATGTTTATCTGGAAAGTATTTAGAAATTACCACAATACTTAAAGGAGAAATAAAAAATTATTTCAGCCTGCCTCTGTGGCACACACACCTTTAGACCCAGCACTTGAGAGGAAGAAACAGGCAGTTCTCAGTGAGTTTGAGGCCAGCCTTGGCAACATAATAAGACTCTCTATCTCAAACAAAAACAAATAGAAAACCCTAGTAGTGATATTGAGTAATATCATTCTCTTTTCTCCTACGCATACATGCATATATATCATCCACAAAAATTTATTGTAAAGGTTGGTGTTTGCATTTTCATTTAACATGGAGTAACATTTCCTCGCGCCATTAGTTTTTGTAAACCGATTTTTAATCACTAGTGCTCCTTCACATGAGTGAGCCACAGTTTATCTAAGCTTCTATGATTGCTTCTCTAGTTTCCAGCTTTTTCCAATGATAAATAAGCAAGGGAACATTTTGAGTAAATATTTAGCCTCATTATTTCCTGAAGACAGACAGGAGGAAATGCTGGGCAAATGCAATGCGTTTTGTGAGGCTGTCTGATAGGTGCTGTCACATTGTTTACCAAAATGGTTCTACCTGGCCAGCACCCTCACCAAGGCTGTCAGCCGTGCCAGGCTAGCTACATTTCGAAAAGAGACGCTCGCACAGGTAGTTGTGTCCAGCTCGCTGCAGCCGGAGGGAGCCTCGAGAGGTCGCCGGTTAGGAGACTCTGGCGACGAACCCAGCAGGACTCAACGGGCCGGAGGGTCGGGGCTGGGGGAAGGAAGGGCGGGCGGGCGCCGGCGCCGGCTCCGCCACTCCGCGGAGGGAGGAGGGAGACTGTCGGTAGGCTGACCCGGCCTCCCCTCGCTCTCGGCTCAGCTCCGCACGGGTGCGCGAGGTTGGCCGAGGCGAGAGCCTCCGCCCCTTTAACAGGGACCCTCCCCTTTAAGGCGGGCGCACGCGCGCACCCGGCCCCGCCCTTCGGGGGCGCGCGCGGCGGCGGCCGCACCGGCTCCCGGGAGCTCACGTGCCGGCGCGGAGCGAAGGAGCCGGGCGCGCGCGCGCGGGCGGGAGGAGGGAAGGAGGGAGGGAGGGAGGCGCCGGGGGCGCGCGCGCGCGCTGGGCGCTGCTGGGCTGCGGCGGCGGTTACTATGGCGGAGTCGGCCGGAGCCTCCTCCTTCTTCCCCCTTGTTGTCCTCCTGCTCGCCGGCAGCGGCGGGTCCGGGCCCCGGGGGATCCATGGTGAGTCCGGGGCGGGGGCGGCGGCGCGGGATGCAGACGGCCAGGCGAGGCCTCGCGCTCGCCGTGGGGCTCGGGCGCGCCCCCTCCCCAGCCGCGCAATATGGCCGGGCGGGGGGCGCGGAGGGCCGGGGTGGCGCTGGGTCAGCCTTGGGGACCGGTGCGCTCTTCCAGGCGTAGCCCGACAGGGGCGCCCAGGGGGTCGCGCCTCCTACACCCTCCGCTCCCAGCCCAGGCTTCCTCGAGATGTGGAGGTCCCTGGCTCCTGCCCTTCAGCACGTCCGTGCGAGGGGGGTTATTCCCTGCCAGCAGATGCTCCTGGGGGCGCCTTTTCTCCCGCCAGGATTGTGGGGTTCGGCGATGAGGGGCTTGTTTCTCCGATGTGTTCTGTTGCTGAGAGCCTTTGCGTACCCTAGGCTAGGAGGGTAGGGGTCTCTAAGCCTCCCTTCATCATGGGGTGCCACTACCCTCTCTCCCCTGCCACCCTGATGGTCTAAGCACTGGAGTCACAGTCCCCCTTCCTTCGCTCAGCCCCCTGGGTTCTGCAGGGCACCCCCCCTCCCACCCACCTCGGATATCCATGCCTGTAGACGCTGTTTGGAGGAAATGGGGCGAACAGGCCCCTAAACCTTTTTGGAGATTGGCTTCAGAGCCACTCCAACCCTGTGAAATCTAGTTCCCCAGCTGTTAATCTGAATCTAGGTGTATGTGTGTTTGCACACTTCCTCACCTCCCCCACCCCGCCCCAGGGGGCCCATTCAGTTAATCACTCCAAGGATGCTTTTCAGGTGAGATCCTGGAAACTGCTTCTAACCCCCCACCCCAATTATTTAAAGACCCCACGGTTGGACCGGCTCCCTGGCCCTTGGTCAGTACTTTTGCCTTGGCACACAGTCCCTCCTCCCGGCACCCACCCTCCACACACACCCCTTACCTTCCAAGCGTAAGGGCCTTGTGTGGCCAGGCCCACCCCCACCTTTCCCACTACAGAGGTGGAGACACTACACTGGCTGTGTTGTTTATGAGGCTTGTGAGGCTGGGAAGAGCCCATGAAACCCTAAAATATTTCATCTGGTAGTATTCTCAAATGTGCTTTGGCATTGGGGTTACAGAAGAAGGTTATATTTGGCAGTTGCATCGAAGTGATTATTGACCCACAGATGGATATGGTGAGACAATTAGGGTTGTATTTGCTGCTCCCATTGTACAAAGCCTTCTGCTTTGGCTTCTCAGCCGCCCCCAACCTTCCAGCAATGGAAGTTCGTGTGTGTGTGTGTGTGTGTGTGTGTGTGTGTGTCTGTCTCTGTCTCTGTATGTCTGTCTGTGGCTCTAATCTGCGCACTCGCGCGCGCACGCACACACACACACACACACACACACACGATGCTCAGGTGGGTCTTGGTTTAATAACACAGACCCTCAGTAGAAGACACCATGCTGCTTTGGAGTCTCAAAACCAAGTTCACTATCCCTGCTTTGATGTGTTCTCCCATAGTGGTGGAGCTTGTGCAGCGGTGGCGGGGTCTTTGTTCACTGGCTAGTGCTTCTGCTAGGCACTGTGCTGAGTTCCCCTGTGTTGCTGCTGCTCTGTCACAGGTAACTGAGCGGCGGCAGAGACTGGTAAACCCCGCTGAAAGTGGATGAATAGCCTTACATTTGTGGGGAGAGAGTGATTTTCATAAATAAAAATGTTCTCTGGGGCTTGTGGGCCATGTTTTGGGATCTGTGACAGTGCTATTTCCCTAGTAGGGTGGTAAAAATAAGGACATTCCGTCTTCAGGTTTGTCGTGTTATGTGTGTATAAATAAATCTCTAAGTCCCTCCAGTGGAATTCATATCCTGCCTCTAACATCTCCAAGATTTTGAAACAGTCAGTTCCCTACTGATTTGGTGTATCTGTCTGTGGGCTTGTCTTGTTGCTAGCATAGTTAAGAATGTTTAATTGGTAATCCAACTGGTTCTGAACACGGTTTGTTTTTGTATCCTTCCTAAAGTGGATGTTTGTTGGGGTGACAGTGGGTGGGTATAACTGGGAGTTGGGTTCTTTTTTTTGGTAAATGGGAAATTTGGTTGTGTGTCCAGCAAACATTCTCTAAGGCCTTCAAACTTCTTGGCCAGACACTGCAGTTTTTTCCGGGATACATCTAGTTGCCAATAGTGCATGCTACAGAGACCACTGTTGCAAAAGGCTTAAAGTCGGACGTCACTTCTGGGAAAGTAGAGGCTGGGATAACAAGAAGTTGATTTTCTTCCCCTCCCCTGCGTTTCCTATACAGAGCTCCTCTGTGGGCTGGAGAAGTGACAGACCAAGGCAGTGCCCAGACCAAGGCAGTGCCCAGACCAAGGCAGTGCCCAGACCAAGGCAGTGCCCAGTCCAAGGCAGTGCCCAGACCAAGGCAGTGCCCAGACCAAGGCAGTGCCCAGACCAAGGCAGTGCCCAGGCCAAGGCAGTGCCCAGACCAAGGCAGTGCCCAGACCAAGGCAGTGCTCAGGCCAAGGCAGTGCCCAGACCAAGGCAGTGCCCAGGCCAAGGCAGTGCTCAGGCCAAGGCAGTGCTCAGGCCTGGTGTGTGAACACCATGTGAGGGCAACAAGAGATAGGTGTCTACTAATTCATCAAAACTGGGGCTTAGTAAAAAGCCAGGACGAGGAGGATTTTCACCCTGGAAACAGCATCCACTGGGTAGATGGTGTGTTTTAAGACCTGTCTTAGGAATCTTAACTAGTATTATAAAATGTTAAATTAAGTTAGTAGCAGGAGAACATGATATTCATGTTTTAAAGACAACAGCAGCAAGAGAGGCATCTGAGGTTCTGATAGGAACATTTTGCATTTCTGTGAACGGCCCAGAAATGTAGCCCCCTTATAACTTCGTTGAGTGGGGGTAGGGGGGGGGAGTGAGCTCCTGTGGAGGGACAGGGAGCTTCTGATTAGTTTGTTCAAACAGCTCCTGGGGCAGACGTGATAAAGCGCATGAAAATGGCTACTCTGGTTAAAGGTTAGAACCAGAGGGAGGGAGGAGGAGGCTGGTGCTCAGGGAACTTTGTTTCATACAGGTTGTCCTTGAACAAGTAACTTAACCTGTTACTGCCTCAACTGTCCCTCTGGAAATGAGAAAATACCGTGTGTCGTGCCGATTGGGACATTTGTGAGGCCGACTGACTGATAGGCCGTTGGCACGGAGGTATTTTTAGACATGGTTTCTGAGTTCACTGAATAAGCAATGTTGGGTTACTTTTTATCTTATGGGGCAGAATAACATACTTTGATTGATAGACACACCACATGTCAGTGTGGCTCATTTCTGGTTTTGCTTTTTGGTAGCCAGGGTTCAGATTTCCTCCAGTTAATTTCTGCCCTTGGCAGGCTTTTTCCTCACCCACCAGCAGCATACCTGATCTAAAGGAAGGCAGGCTGGAGGAGTGACCTGCTTTAGGCTTTATTGGTTGGTAATGTTATGCAACTCTGGGTGTGTTTATGGTACTATGTAAATGTTACATAAGAACATGGAGGCTGAGAGGTGGCCAGAACTTGGCTGTGAACACAGGGAGGTTAGACGGAAGGAAGGCTCCGTCCAGAAAGCCCTTGGGAGTCTGCAGGCAGTGGGAGAAGCTGCACCATATTTTCCTCTAGAAACCCTCTCAGATGATTGTGCCTTTCAGAGGACTGCTGTGTTATAAATAGGTTTATTCTCCACCGGTGAGCTAATTGTAACCTTGCTACCATTTAAGAATCAGTAGATAGGAGCAGGGAGAGCAGAGGAGAGGAGGGACACACCGCTGTGGCTTTCAGCATGTCCTGTCGAGGAGGCTGCTTGTTGCTTCTGAGAACATGAGTTAGTCGCTTTGCAGTCTGTTCTCATAAGTGCCCAGGAGTACAGGGTGCCGTGCGGGAATGGAACCCTCAGCCCAGGGCACTTTTGACTTTTTCTTTTTTTGCAAGTTAAATTATACTGGTATGACTATTGTGTTTCAGTTTTGAAATCTTTGCGTTTTGCTGAAGTTCAGCTTGGGACAGCAGTCAACAATAAGTCTGGGGTTCCTTCTCTCTATACTGAGTTCTTATGTTGTCTGTTACAGGGTGGGGGGTGGGGTGTCTGCTGCTGTAAGATGGCATGGCGTTTTATTCTTTTCCTCTATATACAAAAAGATCCTCTTCCTCATGCAGCCTACAGTGCTGGTCCAGCTGCAGGCACTCTCCACGGTCAGTCCCTCCTAGACTTCACAGCCTTAGAGTATCTGCTCTTGGGCCAGTCTAACTGGCATTTCTCTCAGCTTGCACCATGGCGAGTCTGGTTTGAATACCTGCTCTCTGTTTCAGCTCATCCCAGTATTTCTACCCTGTGTGTGGCTTACCATGAGCTTGGACTCCAGAGACACCATTTTCACTCTCATCTGCTGTGTACCTGTTAGCTTCCATCAGGATAAGGGGACAGGTGCACGGGTGGTCCTGCAGAGCAGCTTCCTTCACCTTCTGTAGAGCCACCAAAGTTTGATTTAGCGGTGAATTCTCCACCCGCAGATCCTATCCATGCTGCAGGTCTCTCTACTCAGGCCTTGTGGCCACCATCCTTCCCATTTCCGTCTCTCTGTCCAGTCTCAAGCCTGTGTCTGCCCCCACTGAATCCTCTGGGTTTGACATAATGAAAATGACAAGTGTCACGTGGCCTCTGATGCCTACCTGGTTACATATAGGAGATGCCTTTGTTCATTCAGTTGGGTGTGTGCCTAGAACAGCTTCTGGCATGGGGATATAACACTGAATGAGAGGAACAAAAGTTCCCAAAGCCCTGCTGTTGTGGAACTTAAAATCACAGTGGCTTAAATGCAACCTAAGTAAACACAGTTCCCAGCTGAGGCTCCAAGGAAGGTGGGCTGGTGCGTGCCCAGAGCCGCCATCCGTCCTCTGCTTTATACGTCCTCTGTAAACCTCGGAGATGGCTTGGTATATAAGGTGACCACAGACACTGCTGACCAATAATGTGAGCCATTGCTCCTCTAGGAAGAACAGGGCTAGTTTCTGCAAGCCTCTGATGAGAGGTTTCATCAGCTGATCAGCAGATAACCCTGTTCTGTGTGAAGACACCTATTTAATGCATAGTGTTGGTTCCTACCCTGAAACCCAAGCAAGAGCAGTGCTCTGCCCTTGTCTGAATCAAGCTCCCAAGCACCGTTCTCCCCCCAATGCATTTCTGTCTCCTTGTGCTTGGGAACGCCAGACATCACTTCAGCACTATGCTTGGAGACTGTTGTACATAGCAAAACCATCAACAAAAAGCATGGTGCTAAGCAGACTGCCAAGAGGACTTGTGTTTACCGTAAGAGAACCTAAATGGGGAGTGAGTGTCACCTTGACCAACCTCCAGTGGGAGCACGTGTACCAAGCTTGCTCAGGTCTTACTATTGTGTGCATATATCCTCGAATGGCCAGAAAGGGTTTTGAGCATTGTGTTTTGGGGTTACAGATAACTTTTAGCAAGCATGCAAATTCATTTGTATGCAGTCTGAATAATGGAGATCAATTTAAGTAGTTAAATGTCCCAGAGATAAATTGCATCATGTAGAATTTTAAGGACTCCTTTTTGTGTGCTTGTGTCTGGTGTGTGTACATGTGTGAGCTGCCATACTTGGTCATGCCTATGTGTGCTTGTGTCTGGTGTGTGCACATGTGTGAGCTGCCACACTTGGTCATGCCTATATGGAGGCCAGAGATCGATGTCAAGTGTTTTTCCCAGTCATTGTCCACTGTATTTTTGGAGACAGGGTATCTTGGACGGACTAGCTAGCCGGCAAGCCCACAGGACCTGGCTGTTGCCCCCGCCACATCCTCTCCCAGTCCTTGGGTTACAGACATGTACTTTCACACCTGGCTTGTATACGGGTGCTGGGGTGTGACCTCAGTTTCTCTCGTTCACACAGGGATAAGTGTGACTGTCTCCCTAGTCCCTAAGGTCCCTAATGGTGCCACTGCATCTGGACATTTTATTGGTTTTTGGCAATGCTGGGGCTGGAACCCCAGAATTGTGTAATACACACACCTAGAAGTCCTCTAAGTAGATACACATATACTTGTTGAATATGTTTTGGTGATCCATAGATTCCTTTAGCACATACTCAGTGAGCACCTTCCATACACTGGGCATTTGCATGGCTGCTAGGGACGTAGCTGCCTTTCCTCAGAATGCCCACCTTGTGCCGAATGAGATGTACACTAGACAGCATAAAAGAGGGTTGTGCTTTTGGCAGCCATCCTGTTTCCCACGCAGAGCCCTGGAATCTTATGTCTCTCCACTTGTTCCCAGTCACTCAGTCTAACAGTGGTGTAGTTTGGTCCTACCGCCCAGGGATTTGATAGATAGGTCTCAGTCAGTTGGTATTCAGGTAAGTGGACTCGATATCATTGAACTTGCCCTTTAAAACCTATTCTCAGTCCATTGCAGAAAGGAAGTCGGTGATGCTCCCGCTGGCTTAGGAGCAAATGAGCATCCATGTTCTGAGCTTCCTGTCCCAGCAGACGCGTGCAGACAGACAGTTGCTGAGAGTGGTCCTCATCTGACAGGAAGAGAAAGCAGTGCTCTGAGTCCTGGTATTTGCTAGGCAGTGGATTTTGCAAGCAACCATTAAACTTGGAAGGGGACCTCATCTTAGAGAAGCTGACCTTAGCTGGCTCCCGTCTTGCTGTATGTGGACTTGAGACCTGTAGAAACAGAGTAAAGACTAAAGTGCTTGTGCGTGTGTGGTGATCAGACAGCCATGGGCACAGCAGAATGATGGGAGAATGCAGAGAAACAGCCCAGGATGTGGCCAAGAGCTCAACATCCTGTCACTAGGACTTACATAGGAAAGTCTTTTCTGAGGTGTAGTGACATGGGGCATGAACCTATCCTCGTAGCCAGGAGGCCGAGGCTGGAGCATCATCTTGAGTTCAGGGTTGTATGTTAAATGGAGGAAACAGGATTTGTGTACTTTTCAGATTGGCTTGGGTTGAATTGAGTTGAGGAGTGTCTTAAGAATTTGTGGAGGAGCCCCTTCGTCCCAAGTCCTCAGGCATTGTCTTGGTATGTGCTTGTATATTGCACTTAACACTCAGAGACATAAGATTAAATCGCTTTGTTTCTAATGGCCCAGGCATGCCTGTTCCGGAGCAGAAGTGAGAGGGATATCCTTGCCCTTCAGCAGTTTACAGGCAAAGTGACTTTGCTTCTGCCTGTTGGAATTCCAGTGGAACTGCAGGGGTTCAAACCTTCTCATTCACCCGGTTATGGTGGCAGTAAAAGCCACCAATAAAAGTCTAATCTACTGGAAGTGCAGCTTCCTCGGCACAGTGCCTCTAGCCTTTGAGACCTCCTTGTTTCTCAGCCTCAGCCCTGAGAGTGTAGGGAACTTAGGCAGTGGCCAGCGCCTGGTGCTCTGACTGCTGGGGTCTGCTGGGTTCTAACCCTGTAGTCACCTCTGGTTCCTGCCCCTGCAGGGTTTTACTGTGGAGGTGCACTCGCGTTCCTGCCCGCCCGCTGCTTTTCTGTGTTTCCAGGGTCAGCTCAACGCCCCCCCCCAACACCCCCCCACCCCCCCACCCCACCCCCCGGTTTGCAGGGTCAGTCAGACGTGGCCTTGCTCTTGGGCTTCTTGCTGCCCCTTGTCTCTGGCTGACCGGGACCTTAGCACTGTTGCTGGCCCTTCAGTGTGGGCCCAGGGTGCCTTGTGTTTTTCATGGCCCCATGCCTTCCCTGTTCTTTCTGGTAAGCTTCCTCCCTCCTCCCCTCCTCATTGAGTTCTGTGACCCAGGGGATTTTATACTTCTGTGTTTCCCCGAGGTCAGCAGTCAGCATGCACCTTCCCCTGTGGAGAATGCTGGAGGCTCACATGCTTCAAGTTCTGTTCTTCCTGCATTCAGACAACAGGTCCTTCAGCTAAACATCAAACCTTGTATATTTTAAGTGCTTAAATGCATTTGTTTAATTGAATTCATTTTTCCATCCTCTTGGCAAAATCCTAGGCAAATAATTCCAATTCTGTCTTTCTGTGATTTTTTTTTTTAATATATATTTTTACTTTTTAAAGTATGGGTGTTTTGACTGCATGTATGTATATGTACTGCACGTGTGTTAGAGACCAGAAGAGGTTGTGGGATCCCTTGGAACCAGAGTAACAGATGGTTGTGAGCTGCCATTGGGTGCTGGGGGGCAAATGTCGGTCCTCCTCTGCTACGCAGCCAGGGCTCCTCTGCTGAGCCATCTCTCCTGCCCGCCCGCCCGCCCATGTTGTATTCTGTTGTGTTTTATTTTGTTCTTTTAAATCCCAGTCACTATGGATATTTTTTAGTTACTTGGACATAATCTCTTTGGTTTCTGTGTGAGGTATTACACATCCGTTTCATTGCAGCCAGATGAACCGAGTCTTAGCCCCACATTAGTCCCCGTGTCTTAGTTGATTGGCTTGTCTGTCTGTTTCCTCTTCATTGCCTGAGCTTCAGGAAACAGTCATCCCTGTCACTTCTCTCCCACACAAGTGTGAAGGTCACTGCTGTCTGCTGACAGTGTGTGTAGTAGTACCTGGGTCAGGAAGAGAAGACTCCCCCAACTTTAATGAACCAGAAGTATATCTGCATACATGCAGCCAAAACAAACAAACAAACAAACGCCACTTTCTCTGTTTGTTATAAATTAAGTTAAGGAGAATCTACCAGATTCCTGAAGGTTTGAATGTGACAGCTGAGCCTGTGTGTTTAGGCCTAGGAACTGTTACTCGCCTTCCTGGTGACGCCTGCTTCCTTGTTGTCTGTCCCTCCTGTGATGTGCAGGTATTTACCCTCAGTCATAAATTAAACTACAGTGACAGCTCCTTAGCATAAACATCAAACATCTCTTCTGAGTGAGAACAAAGCTTTCATTCTCTGCACCCCAGGCTTAAAGTTGAACTTGTTTAAACAGCTCTCTGGGGTTTTTTTTTTTTTTTTTTTGTCTCCAAGTAGATCTCGGAAAGGCAGTTCACAAAACGGCGCAGTGTGAGCTGCTTTCCAGACACCTCTCTTATGCAAGCTCCATTCCAAGATCTTTTCCAAGATTTGGAGTTAAATGCCAAGTTTATCAAACGTCTATTGTTAAATTAGTGGGTTTGCCCCTAATACAGAAACTCCCTTTATTACACCGGTTGCCCACCCCCACCCCACAAGCGCTTTTCCACTCTCCTTAGGACTAAGTCCAGGTCAGTTTGGGCTACATAGCAAGATCACCTTACAAACACAGCAAGTAAGATGGCTCAGCAAGAAAGGTGCTTACACCAGGGCCACCCCCAGGTTCCTCCTGGGACCCTCACAGCAGAAGGGAGCACTGACTCCCAGATGTGTACTCCTCCTACCCCCCCCACACAAAGTCAATCAAAAACCAAGTGCTATTACAACACCATAGAAAATGTGTGCTTGTTCCCTAGTAAGAGAACCATGTAGTTAGTCCAGTAGAACCACCACCCACCCCAGCAAGCACACACTCCTAGCCTGATACTGAAAAGAACTGAAATTCTCAAAACTCCCAAATGCGATCAACTGATGCTGGGTAAGCAAACAGGGCACATTCACTAGTGGAATTATTACTCAGCCGCAGGAAGGAAACAATTACACATACTACAGTGTGGATGAATCCTGAAAACACTGTAGAGAAAGGAACCCTGTCATGTGATCCCATTGAGATGACACTTCCAAACATGGATCTGTGGTTGGAGGTGCTGCTGGGGGGGGGGGCTGGCTAATGAATTTTCTTATTAAAGGTTTTCTCTTGGAGTGCTGAACAACTTTTGAGAATTCCACAGTAGTGATTGGATATTGTGGAAGGCTTAAATACCACAGTATACACTTTCCAGTGGTTACAATAAGTAAATCCTGCTATATGTGTTACCATTTAAAACTACCGTAAATCTACACACCCAAGGCAAACTGTGTAATGTAATCTCAAATACAAAAACTAAACAAATGAACAAGAAAAAAATTGAAGGCACGGTGCTTTTCCAAGTGTTCCCCAGGCCCTCCGCCATGTCCCAAGTCCTAACAACCTCTGACTCACAGGGAGGGCAGCTCGGGTCCTGTCACCTTTTCCTCTGTTCTCTCCCTGGCACAGTGCCTGGTAAATGCAGAAATACTAATTTGGACCAACAGTGTTAGATAAGTCTTAGCCCAGAAAGTTACATGCACTTCTAGATTGTAATGTTATTATTTATTTATATTAGATTTATTAATTAGTGTTGCACATGCATGCACGCATATGTGTGTGTGTATGCGAGCGCGCACGCGCATGTGTACCATATTTGTGCTTGGTGGCCATGGAGATCAGAAGAGGGCATCAGATCCCTTATAGCTGAAGTTACAGAGGGTTGAGACCCATCATGTGGGCACTGGGAATTGAACCCCACTCTACAAGAACAACAAGTCCTCATAACCACTGAGCCATCTCTCCAGCCCATAGTGACACGGGGTCTCGCTGTGTAGCCCTGTCTGGTTCAGAACTTGCTGTTTAGACCAGGTGGCCTCCCACTCAGGAATCTGCCTGAGTCACCTGAGCGCTGAGATTAAGAACACGTGCTGTTCCTCCCACTCCGTCTCTCTTACTTTTGAGAGAGGATCTCACATATCCCAGGCTAGCCTTATCTCACATATCCCAGGCTAGCCTTGAGCTTCCTTCCAACTGCCTACCTCTGAGCAGGCATCTGGTTTTAGGTGGTGCCAGGCTGTCTCTCCATGTTAAACAAGGCCTCTACTACCGAGCTCCACCTCAGAGCCCCTGTGCTGACATTCTCCCCACTGTGTAAAAGGATACAGTAACTACACTACATCTAGACAACTGTCAAAATGCTTACGAAAATCTTGAATTGGAGGTCAGATGACTCAGCTGATTCAAAAGCACTTCAGGCCATCACTGACAACATGAGTTCAATTCCTGGGACCACAGGGGAAAGAAGTGACTGTGGAGAGTGGTCCTCTGACCTCCACACACATGGGCCTTGGAATTTGTACTGCTCCCTTACAAATAAGTAAATTTTTAAAATTAAAAAAAAAGAGAGAGAGATCAGAATTAGACAATAAAAAGTTATCTGACCCTGAACTGTCTCAAATAGATGTTTGGTTTGCTCAGGAGATAAAAAGGTGGGAAGGCAGTAATTGGGGACTAATTCTGAGTCCCAAAGTTGGAACTATGCTAAGTAGAAAAATCTTGCACCAGCTATTGGCTACCCCTTCCCAAGATCCATTTCATCTTCATGATCATCAAAATTGAATTCTAAAACAAGACACGAAGTTCTGAGTGCTTACACACAAGACAGTCAGAGGCCACAAATGCACTGTGGTATCCAGAAAACTGAGTTGATTTGGTGAAGAGATTTTTTTTTTTTCTGTAGAATATTCTAAGCCCAGCTTTGAAAAGCATGTGATCAGATGTATGACTTTATTTCTGGTTTCTCAATTTCTTTAATGTATACATCTGTCCTTATGTGGTGTTTGATAAGTATGACTTTGTAGAGTAGAAAGTTTGAAATTGGGAAAAGTGAGTTCTCTGAATTGGTTCTTGTATTTCTACCTTCCATGGTTGTCCTTATAATGCTATGTAAATTTTATCGTCAGATTTTCTGTGGGGGAGGTGTTGCCACTGTGATGTGATTTATAGGTCAAGATAATTGGGATGGAGGGGTCAGCAGTTAGGAGTGTGCACTGCTCTTGCAGAGGTCCTGGATTTGGTTCTCAGCATCCGCTTCAGGCTGCTCACACTGCCTGTAACTCCAGCTCCAGGAGATCTGATGCCCTCTGCTGGCTTCTGTGGGCACCTGCACTCATGTGCACACACTAGCAAGTGGATACAATTACGCGTAATTAAAAATAAAATAAATGCTTTAAAAAACATATGTGATAGCCAGGAATAGTAGCTCACACCTTTAATCCCAGCACTCAGGAGGCAGAAGCAGGTGGATTCTCTGTGACTTTGAGGCCAGCCTGGTCTACAGAGTGAGTTCTGGGACAGCCAGAACTACATAATGAGACCCTGTCTCAATAGATAAACAAACATATATGTGTATGGTAATCTATTTCATATATTTTTATGTAGAATTTATATGTTGGTGAACAAATTAGGTTCCCATTTTTTTGTGTATTACTGAATTTATTTTGAAAGTTCCATCATCTAAGAAAGCACTGAGAGTTGTATGTCCAAGCTTTAGTGAGTAAGCAGAACATAACTGAGCACCACGTTCTGCAGCCTGCTCTCAGGGGTGCTTGCCCTGCTTTTCTCCATTACTGCTCTGTGTCTGGGAGGCACCACCAGTCATCCACACAAACATTTTAAAGAAGGAAATGGGGATTGTGTAAAGTAAAACAACCCAGTCACAGAAAAATACACTGGGGCAAATGGCATGGCCCTGCACACTCACATACATCACACGCACCACACATACACAAACACACATCAGATACACATATCACATATGAACACCTTACTCACACATATCACACGTACACACCATACATCGCATACACATCACACATGATGCATACACACATCATACATAGATGCATCACTTACACAGCACACACACCACACACATACCATATCATGCATCACATACTATTCACACTCATGTATCATACCTATATCATACATACATCAAATGCACGTGCACACACACAAATAAAAATTTTCAAAAGACAAAGGGCATTAAAAGACCAAACCCTAGCATATGATGTTTAGAATGGCCTTAGTAGTTTTTACAGTGACTGAATGTCCTGGGTCATTGTCCAGTGTGCGTGACTGGAACAGAGAAGCAAGTGGGGGCTTTGATAAGCAGCACATTGTGTGGGGCAGCTCCGTGTGGGAATGTCAACTGCAGACCTGTGGGGAGGCACAGCAGGAGGACAACCTGACACAAGACGGCTCACGAGATCTTGTCCTTATATGGACTCACTGGGCTTGGAAGGATGTGATGCTGGCCTACTGGCCAGGGTAATGAGGCTGGACAGGCCACAGGATTAGATCAGACATGAATGTTTGCAGACAGCAGTTATCAAAGCAGAAGCAAAGGAGAATCCTATTTGTAGGGATGGGCATGATGGCTCTTGCCTCTGAGTGTGACAACCTGAGTTTGATCCCCTGAGATCCACATGGGAGGGGGCAGAGGTCTGATGCCCTCAGATTGTCGTCTGTCTTCCACGTGTGCAGGATAGCTCGCACATGCAAGCACACGTGCACACGAGAGCAGATGTTTTAAAGAGCCTTCTTAAGCCTTATAATTCTGAGGAAATGCATTGAATCCAGTCTTTAGTTTTGAGTGGAATCTAGTGGGTGCATAGTGTGCGAGGCGTCTTTGCCAGAGGCCGTGCCTGGTGGGCAGTGCTGAGAACACACACAGTGCCTGGTGGGCAGAGCTGAGGACACAGTGCTTGTAGTAGGTAGGGCCTGTCACAAAAGGAGACATCTAGAAGAGCATGCTGGGACAGACCTGGAGTCCCTGCAGTCGAAGCGCAGGCAGGAGGAGTTGAAGGCTAGCCTAGGCTACATAGCGAGACCCTGTCTTGGAGAGCCAAAAGATGGGGACTAGAGAGTTGGTTCAGGGGTTAAGAGCACTTGCTGTTCTTACAGAGGACCCAGGTTCCCAGTGCCCACATTGTGGCTCACAACCATCTGTAACTCCAGGGTCAGAGGATCTGACACCTTCTGGCTTCTATAAGCACCAGGTATATACCTGGTATATATACATCCACATAAGCAAACACTCATAAAATAACAGATGTAATAAATCTTAAAGAACAGTCACATGTGAAGCCACCCGCCTCCCTCGCACTCAGCAGGCAGAGGCAGGAGGATCAGGAATTTAAGGCCAGTTTGGGTGGTGGAAGACCCTATCTCAGAGACAGAGGGGGGGGAAGGTAAAAACTGAATTCTATGCAAATCAGACCTTCAGATCTGAATTTATAGACCTGCAGAGGTGTGCATGCTCAGAGGACACCACTAGGAGTCAGCAAAGCCCAGAATGTGAGAACCTCCAGGATAAACCACCTGGCTTCCTCAGCAGGTGACTTTCCTGAAAGTAGTAACATGAGTCTGGCAAGTTTAAGCTTTTGGTTCCGATTTGAACAAGCCAGTACTTGGGTATCTTTCACGATAACAGCGCTGACAGGCACTGGGAGGGTTAGGGGCATGGTCAGTTAATTTGAGGAAGTGAGAAAGCCACGCAGATTAAGATGTAACTTGTAGAGGATTCTCAGAGCTAGCCTGGGACCAGCTGCCCTGCCCTATACTTAGAATCCAGGTACAGACGGCAGATGCTAGGCCAGTCCATTCACACCCCAGAGTATCTGGAACACCATGGTTTTTCCTCTATCTTGAAGGACTTCAGCACTGTAGTGATAAATGGCCATTAGATTTATTTTGTCTTGGGGGAGGAGTGCCACAAGCAAGTGTTTAGATCAGAGGACAGCTTTCTGGAGTCAGTTCTCCCCTGAGATGCCATGTTCCAGGGATCAAACTTGGGTCATCATGCTTGGCAGCAGTCAGACCTGCTGAGCCTTCTCACCAGCCCAGTGAGAAAACCTACTTTTTGAGTAAATATTTCCTGTGAGTCTGTCATATTCTGTTCTGGAGACATATTCTGTTCTGAATGAAGCACAGTCTGGTTTTTGTTTTGTTTGTTTGTTTGTTTGTTTGTTTGTTTTTAAATAGTACTTCAGCCAGAACACTGATAGTAACCCAGTCCCTCTGTTTGTGAAGAGATGCCAGAGATCTGACTGTAGCACTGGGAGCCACAGTGAAGACTAAGGAGGGGTGCTGGGGGGGGTGGGGGAGGGGGGCGGTTCTCTAAGACTCAACAACCTAATAGTTTGGTAGTTTCTAAAAAGGTAAGAATGTCTGAATAAAGGGCGAGAGGAGACAGAATACGAACTGTCAAAGACCAAGGTCTGCAGTGGTAGCTGTTTGGAAACCTGACTTTAGAGGCTGAAGTGGGAAGATCCAGGTTCCAGGTTAACTTGTGTCATCTAAGTTCTGTCTTACAACAACAGGAGGGAATTTTCGCTGTATATGTAGACCTGCCTCTTAAAAATAGGATGAGGAGCTACATTGGTGTGCATGGCACAGCTGTCTGCTCAGAAGGCAGAAGGATCAGACTGGAGGAAGCTGCAGGAATACTCGATGAGGTCTTTTGGTCAGAGAATTAAGAATGGATGTGACCTGCTAGAGGTAGAATTATGGGGGTTTAACTGGGAAGGTGTCTCCAGTGGTTCTGAGAGTTAGGAGTCCTGGGCAGTGTCACAGGGACACTGGAGAACACCGTGGGTGCACTAGGACAACTGGGTTTGTAAGGTTGCTTACCATTTGTGAGCCCCATACCTTCTCTAAGGCCTTTTCCACTATGTCTGCCTCAGCTCTGAGCTGTGGAGACCATGTAAGAGAATGCAGATCACAGAAGAGTGGGCTCAGCCTGAACTGTGTGTGCTAATGTTATCAGTTGAGCATCCCAGCATCTGAGAAAGCCAGCTTTATGTCTTTGTTATCCCTAGTGAACTTACTCAAATGGCTCAGCAGTGAAACCCTTACTGTGCTAGCACGCCTGAGGCCCTGGATTCTGAAAATATCAGCCTGTCAGAAAGCACACCCATCAGATACAGTCCTGAGAGGTGCCCAAAACAAAGACGAAAAAGCTGAAGGGAGGTTGGGCGAGGGCCAGGGAAGAAGCGGCGGGCCCTGATGCTGTAGGCTGCTGTTGTTCACACAGTGTTTGATGGGGTTAGAAACTGCAGCATGGAGGCTGCACAAATACCCTGCATGCTCTGATCTGATAGACTGGCCAGTGAGAGTGGACAGAAACAGCTCATAAAATGTGTTGTCCCTAAGATGTAATGAATAAACTAAGGACCATGGTCGCTCTAGCTTTGAGAGCTAGAGAACTGGTTGTGTTTATAACCAGTTCTTGGACAGAACAGGCTGCTGTGTAGCATGCTCCTAACCTTCTGAGGTTTTGGGTATCCCCTGCGATATCTTGTGACACTGTGAGTCTAAGGCTCTGTAGTGGCTCCTGGGACTTCCCAGCTGAGCACAGCCTGAGCCTCTGTGTCCTCCTGAGGCTGTGTGTACAACACACAGCAGCCAGAGTCAGGTCAAGCTGGGACTTGGCTTTTCTCAGAACAACCTTTTTCTGAATCAGATTTGCATTCACATCCTACCACAAACCACCTTCTAGTCAGACAGGCTTTTAACCATGCTGTAGTCCTGTCGAGGTGGCTTTGTCTTAAGTTCAGTTCTGACTAATTAGACTCGTTAATAACAGAGAGTCTGTGCTGGGGAGGGAGGGCTCATGTTCTGACACCCCCCCCCCATTTGATTGGCTATTTGATTTATTTTAATATATTTCAAAATGCCGGGGACCGAGCCCGGGACCTTGCATGTGTGATACAGGCCTCTCAATCGCTGACTTGTTCACACAGAGTGAGTTGGTGCCTCTGTGGCGGTCACTGCTCCTGCATCATGCTTGCTGATAGAGTAGGGAGTGTTTTAGGTGGCTGTGTTGTACACACATGTGCAGGTGGCCCTGTGGCTGTGCACATGTGTGCAGGTGACCCTGTGGCAGTACATGCATGTGCAGGTGACCCTGTAGCAGTACACATGTGTGCAGGTGGCCCTGTGGCTGTGCACATATGTGCAGATGACCCTGTGGCAGTACACATGTGTACAGGTGACTGTGTTGTTGTGCACATATGTGCAGGTGACCATGTGTCAGTACACACGTGTGCAGGTGACCGTGTTGTTGTGCACGTATGTGCAGGTGACCCTGTGGCAGTACACATGTGTGCAGGTGACCGTGTTGTTGTGCATACATGTGCAGGTGGCCCTGTGGCAGTACATACCTGTGCAGGTGGCCCTGTGGCAGTACACACCTGTACAGGTGGCCCTGTGCTGTGCACGCGTGTGCAGGTGGCTCTGTGGCTATACATACGTGTACAGAAGACCCTGTGTCTGTGCACGAGTGTGCAGGTGGCCCTGTGGCTGTGCACACATGTGCAGACTTTTGACCTGATGAGTCATGGTGAAACATGACAAGAGACTGTTGTCATTAGCTCCGATTTAGCTTTTCAGAAAGAATTAAATTTAGGATATGAATTTATAGTAAGTTCAGCATATGCTTATAATTTTATTATTGCTTCTTCTGTTTCAGTGAAGAGTATTAGCAGATGAGTGGTGAACGCACGTGTCTTTAAAGGACACAGCAGACTGACTGAGACAAGTGCTCTGGACCAGAGGGAGGAGAGCTTGGCTTGTAGCTGGCGAGAGTGTGATGTCATCTTCTTCACTTCCTTTTTCCGGTTGATCAGGAGGAAAATGAAGTGCAGAGATAGTCGATAACTTCCTGAAGCCACACAGCCACACAGTCCCACAACCACGCAGCGAGCTAGCAATTTCCTCTGAGACTGTGGCTCACCTCTTCCTAGACATTGTTAGGAAATATTTTCCTTGTTGGGTTTTTTTTTTCTTTCAACTTTTACATTAAAAGGGAGGTTCATATTGAGCGCATTATATTTTAAGTCCTTTTAAAGTATATTACTATATGTAATGTTTATATGTTGTGTGAGTCTTATTAACAGTCCTCCTTCACAGCTTCAGCCCCAAAGAGACTGTCAGTTAGGGTAACTGCATGCTCCAGGTCCTGTGGCCAGTATTGGAACTAGCACTTGAGGTTCAGGTCTCTGTGACCTGTTGCTCTATGATGCCCACTGTCCCTCCTGCTGTGGTAGATTCAGATCCTTACAGGGTGCGGGTATGGCGATGGTTATCTTCACAGTGTCTGCTTGGGCTTGCCGCTCATCTGTAAAAAGCAAAGGTGAGCTCAGTGAGGGTGGGGTGAGCCATGCTCAGGGTAGCCACAGCGCTTGGCAGGCGCTTGGCTAATTTCCCTTTTGTCTCTGTAAGATAAACGGTGTTTGCTGGTTGGATAGTGGAGGCCTAGATAGGCTCAGGGACTCGCCTGCCCGCCTGGCCGCCTGGCCCGCTCCTTATCGCAGGCACACATGGCCCACTTCCCAGCTGGTCCCCGGCCCTTCAGCATAGATTTCGCCACTTCTGTTCTTTCCTGCCTTACACCAGGACTGCTTAAGTATTTCCCAAAAATAATGAGCCATGTGTGGGCGTGGTCATTCTCCAGAGTGAATCACTGTGAACAAGGCCATCACCACCGAAAGGGGAACAGCTATCAGGAACCAGAGACTCCGTCTCCTCTGCCCCACTAATTGATGGACTCCGAGGTGACTGCTTTTGAAAGGGCGGCTGTGGGTTTGGCTGTGTGTCTCACTCAGCTCAGAATAGTCATCTCTTGAAGTTGTTAATTTTCCCTTTCTTGCTTCCCAAAATAGACCCAATGCTGTTGTCTTTGCTGGTCACAACACAGTGCTGAGAGGTGCTCCCTGTGGGGAACCCCTAAGGGACACAAAGGGACTTGTCAAAGGCGCCTTCTTGGATTAGCAGGACTCCAAAGGAAGAAACATGGATCTTGCCAAGTTTTCTGAGGCTTGAATAAATTTTAAGTTCTTAAGAGGAGTAAGACAGAGCCTGGCTTAGTAGCCCAGGCCTGTGATCCCAGCATTGTGGAGACTAGGGGGTGGAGAGTTCAAGGCCAGCTGGTTACTTAGTGAAACCTGTCTCAAATACACTAACTAATAGGGGAAAAAAAGAACAAGAGAGAAATTTCAACCAGAAGTTTGGGAGGAAGATTTGAGGTTTTTCTAGTCTTGAAGCTAGAAGAGTAGAATGAGATCCAGGGGAAACTTACTGTGGAAATTGCTTTCATGTTACCTGCTCACAATTCCTACTTCACATGCTCTGTCTGTGAGAGGTGGTACAGCCCAAGCTGCTCCCAGGCGGCTGTGTGCTTGGGAATTCATCTTAAGAAGATAGAGATCTCATCAGACACGGCAAAGAATACAGCAGGCCCTGCCTGCATGGAAAAGCCGCCGTCTACCTGCCTGCCTCACAGTGCCGCCGCTGCCGCCTCCTCCACCGCCTCCTCATACCCTGTGTCCTTGAGTGGGAACAGCAGAGGGGTTGCCTCATTGATAGACACTCTGAGGTAGCTTGAGTTGTCTTGGGTATGCAAAGCTGAGTGATGACTTCCAGAATAGAAGAAGAGATGAGGATAGGCTTTTCTAGCCTAGGCTTCTGTTTGGATTTGGCCCAAGTCTCTATGTTGTAGCGGCTTAGTGTGCAGGTCCTCCCACGGCAGGCGTGCCATAGAGGCCTTGCCCCCTCTGTCTCCTGGTGGGTGAGCGAGCCCTTCATTCAGCACTCAGCTTCAGTGCCAGCTTCAGTATTGTAGCCAAAGCTACATTCCTGCCCATCCCAGGAGGTCAGGGCTAGGTTAGGCTTGGGGGAGACAGTAGAGGAGCACCAACTGTCTGCGTTATTCTTGTTAGTCAGATAAATAAAGGATTGCAGCTTTGAGAGGCGCCAGGTTCATCTGCAATGATTTCCTTTTGGGGGCACACACTTCAGTGTGATCCACACCCAGCCAAGTCATCAGCCCCAGTGAGGCCTGTGTATTCAGCGTGGGTGAAAAGTGCATGCGTGCGTGTGATTGTGTGTGTGTGTGTGTGTGTGTGTGTGTGTGTGTGTGTAGCACACAGTGAGTGTGCATATGCATGCCAGGTGCTGCTCAGGGGCCTTTCAGGCCCTGATGGCTTAAGTTTATTAAACACTTTATGTGCATGAGTTCACTTTGTCCTGACAGTGACTTTGTGAGGCAGGCATTCAGATTCTCTGTGGAGAGCGCCCTGCCTGTCCCTCCCTGGTGATAAGAGGCCACCCATGGACTGGAGGGAGTGGGTGATAGGGAGGTGCAGGGGGAGCTTGTCAGAGGAAGTGCAACTGGCAGAATTTGGAAGGATTTAGGCAGGAAAAGGAATTTCAGTGGAAGGACATATGAGGCCAGTCCTCCCTCGTCCTGGAATTGGGTGCCTGGTGTCCAAGAAGAGATGGGAGGAGGATGGTTTCAGGGAATCCTGCATAGTTCTCTATGGGATGTAGGGAATCCTGCATGTTCTCTATGGGATGTAGGGAATCCTGCTTGTTCTCTATGGGATGTAGGGAATCCTGCCTGTTCTCTATGGGATGTAGGGAGTTCTGCATGTTCTCTATGGGATGTAGGGAGTCCTGCATGTTCTCTATGGGATGTAGGGAATCCTGCTTGTTCTCTATGGGATGTAGGGAATCCTGCCTGTTCTCTATGGGATGTAGGGAGTTCTGCATGTTCTCTATGGGATGTAGGGAGTCCTGCATGTTCTCTATGGGATGTAGGGAGTCCTACATGTTCTCTATGGGATGTAGGGAGTCCTACATGTTCTCTATGGGATGTAGGGAATCCTGCCTGTTCTCTATGGGATGTAGGGAATCCGGCTTGTTCTCTATGGGATGTAGGGAATCCTGCATGTTCTCTATGGGATGTAGGGAATCCTGCATGTTCTCTATGGGATGTAGGGAATCCTGCCTGTTCTCTATGGGATGTAGGGAGTCCTGCATGTTCTCTATCTCATATAGGGAATCCTGCATGTTCTCTATGGGATGTAGGGAATCCTGCCTGTTCTCTATGGGATGTAGGGAATCCTGCATGTTCTCTATGGGATGTAGAGAATCCTGCATGTTCTCTATGGGATATAGGGAGTCCTGCATGTTCTCTATGGGATGTAGGGAATCCTGCATGTTCTCTATGGGATGTAGGGAATCCTGCATGTTCTCTATGGGATGTAGAGAGTCCTGCATGTTCTCTATGGGATGTAGGGAGTCCTGCATAAGTCTCTATGGGATGTAGGGCATCCTGCTTGTTCTCTATGGGATGTAGGGAGTCCTGCATGTTCTCTATGGGATGTAGGGAGTCCTGCATAGGTCTCTATGGGATGTAGGGAGTCCTGCATGTTCTCTATGGGATGTAGGGAGTCCTGCATGTTCTCTATGGGATGTAGGGAGTCCTGCATAGGTCTCTATGGGATGTAGGGAGTCCTGCATGTTCTCTATGGGATGTAGGGAGTCCTGCATGTTCTCTATGGGATGTAGGGAGTCCTGCATAGGTCTGTATGGGATGTAGGAAGTACCTGCTCTCCCAAGGGAAGACTCCATCCACCCAGCAGGACCTGTTTGGATGGAATAGATAGTTCATTTGTCCTTTATTGGCATAGACTAGAGCAGTTAGGAACGCTGGGCCTACAGAGCTTGTCTGTGAGCTGAATAAGGTGCAGTAGTGCCAGCCAAGGCTGCCTTTCTGTCCCTGGCTCTATAAAAGCTACTTATTGGGGGCATGTGAAGCATGCCAAGGGGTCACTCTGACTCTGGAAAAGGACCTGGTGGGAGATCTCACATCACTGTTGATACCTGCCCCTCCCTGTCCTATAGCTTTGCTGTGTGCGTGTACCAGCTGCCTACAGACCAACTACACCTGTGAGACAGATGGGGCTTGTATGGTCTCCATCTTTAACCTGGATGGCGTGGAGCACCACGTACGTACCTGCATCCCCAAGGTGGAGCTGGTTCCTGCTGGAAAGCCCTTCTACTGCCTGAGTTCGGAGGATCTGCGCAACACACACTGCTGCTATATTGACTTCTGCAACAAGATTGACCTCAGGGTCCCCAGTGGTGAGTGAGTCCTTGTGCTGTTGTCTCACCGTGTCCTTTTGTTCTTGTCTGCTCTTCCCAGCCCTCGGCTCAGGGATAGCTGATGGTGGGTTTAGTTGTTCCCTGAGGTGATGACAAAGGATAAACCTCCTTTCTAAGCAGGCTTATTGCTCAGAAGGTGAGAAGAGCGGAGCTCCCAGCTACTTGTGGGGTCGAGGCCATCAGCAGCCGAGACATCTGCTCTAGGGACAGGGTGAACATTGTGAAGAAGGCTGAAATTTGAAAGGGAGGTAATTACAGTGGAGACAGCCTCAGACAGGCCCCCATTTGTCAGACCTTTCTAGGGAAAGACTAAGAGAGATTGGATCAAGCTTGCTACTCTGGTGTGCTGTGAGCTTCCAGAGTTGGTGTGGTTCCACAGTTGTAGGGGTACTACACCGAGAGAAAGGTAGCATTACAGAGAATCAAGGCATGGGCTAGCCCAGGAAGACCAGAGGAAACTCACAAGTGAGGGTCGTTCATGGGTGGTCCAGTCACGTGGTGGGTTGGGCCCAGCCGTGTCATTTTCACTGTTTGTTCTGTCCTTGCTCATCTTGCCAGGACACCTCAAGGAGCCTGCACACCCCTCCATGTGGGGCCCTGTGGAGCTGGTCGGCATCATCGCCGGCCCCGTCTTCCTCCTCTTCCTCATCATCATCATCGTCTTCCTGGTCATCAACTATCACCAGCGTGTCTACCACAACCGCCAGAGGCTGGACATGGAGGACCCCTCCTGCGAGATGTGTCTCTCCAAAGACAAGACTCTCCAGGATCTCGTCTACGATCTCTCCACGTCAGGGTCTGGCTCAGGTACCAGGTTCTCTAGGCACTGTGTGTGTTGGCCCTCACCACTGGTTCCCAGCAGGAGGCCGTGTTTATAAGGAAGGCCGGGGCCCTGCTGTGTTGAGTCATTTGGTTTCATAATTCTCATCATCTGAAATCTGACATGTAATAAGATATGATAATGGCCTCACCAAAAATCCTTCATGCCCCGAGATTCCAGAGGTCAGGTGCAAAACTTTCTATTGCTGAAGCCCCGCCTTGCTCCAGTTTTTGGAGCTGTGTGTCTATGAAACTTGAGCTGGTTCCACCTGAGTGGTGGTGTGCTCACTTTAAGGGCCCCTTTTGAGAAACAGGAGTGTGCCGGATTCCTGTGAGGTGCTGACAGCTAACCATTGATCCCTGAGCAGCCACGAGGGGTGTTTGAGGACACTGAGTGAAGCTCAGACTGGTGATTTGGTGAATCATTGACTTTGCCCCACTGCCACGGGCTTCGGGAAGAGTTATCGAAAAGGCAGCTTGGACTTCCAGCATAGCTTGGTCTCCACTTCCTGTTCTGCAAGGTTTTCTTATATGAGCATTGGGCTCAGCACAGTCTTGACAGGACACCACAGGTCAGGATGGAGAGAACTTAGTAGGTTGATCACATCTCAGGAAATAGCTCAGCTGACAAAACCAGAAGCATATTAAATATCTGTGTGTGGTAGAATATGGCTGAAATCATCCATAATCCCAGCAATAGTACTTGGAAGGCTGAGGCAGGAGAATTGTCTCAAGTTCAAGGCCAGTACAGGCTACCTAGCAATATCGGGCCTACCATAACTACATTGTCAATCTTGTCTCAAAAACTTAGCAGTGATGTGACCCAAAGACTTGCTGTTGCTGCTGCTGTTGTTGCTGTTGTTGCTGTTGTTGCTGTTGTTGCTGTTGCTGCTGTTGTTACTGTTGCTGTTGCTGTTGTTGCTGCTGTTGTTACTGTTGTTACTGTTGCTGTTGCTGTTGTTGCTGCTGTTGCTGCTGTTGTTGCTGTTACTGTTGCTGTTGTTATGCTGTTGTTACTGCTGCTGCTGCTCCTGTTATTGTTGCTGTTGTTGCTGTTGCTGCTGTTACTGTTGCTGTTGTTGTTGTTGCTGCTGCTGTTGTTACTGCTACTCCTGTTACTGTTGCTGCCATTGTTGCTGCTGCTGCTGTTACTGCTGCTGTTGTTACTGCTGCTGTTGCTGTTGCTGCTGTTGCTGCTGTTGTTACTGTTGTTGCTGTTGTTGCTGCTGCTGCTGCTGCTGTTGTTGCTGTTACTGTTGCTATTGTTATGCTGTTGTTACTGCTGCTGTTGTTACTGCTGCTGTTGCTGCTGCTGTTGTTGTTGCTGTTGCTGCTGTTGCTGTTGTTGTTGCTGCTGCTGTTGTTGTTACTGCTGCTGTTGCTGCTGTTGCTGTTGCTGCTGTTGTTGCTGTTGCTGCTGTTGCTGCTGTTACTGTTGCTGTTGTTGTAGCTGCTGGTGCTGCTGTTGTTGCTGTTTCTGTTGTTGCTGCTGTTGTTGCTGTTGCTGAACTGAAGATTAATGATCACTTTAGAGCTATTCTGATCTGGAGCATAGAAGAAATAGTCAAAGAGGTCAGTGCTACCATGTGAGCTGGAACACACAGGTCTCACTGTGTGTGACTCTATTTCCCCGCCATGGGTTAGACTGTGGTTACACAAGGAAGTTGTATCATCAGTCATGGCCATCTGCCCTCCTGGAACTTGGGGAGTCCTGTGAGCTCTGACATTTCATATCCATCATTTTGCCTTTATGAAGCTTGGCAGTAGAGTGCACCAACATGAATATATTTAAAAGCTGCACATTTTTAGAAACCTAGAAAATATCTAGCATATGCTTTCCCAACAAAGGTCAGACAGTGGTTGAAAGAGCCTGAGAGAGGTGGTCTTACTGTCCTGGGAATTCCAGGTGTTTCAAACCAGCTGAGCCTCTGTAGATACTTTGTTTAGCCTAAAATGGTTAATGACAGTTTTCTGTGGGTAATTTAGTCCATTTTGGCACAGAGTGCACAGAGCTCCCAAGTGTTGTCTTATTTGTTTAATTATGGGGGCAGGGGGTGAACAGGTATGTGTAGCTGAGTAGGTGCCCTTAGAGGCCAGAGATGCCAGATCCACTGAAGCTGGACTTTGTGAATGATGTGATGTAGGTGCTGAGAGCTGAGCTTGGATCTTCTGAAAGAGCAGTTGGGCTGGCTTGCTTGCTTGCTTGCTTTTTTGACAAGATCTCACTATGTAACCTTGGCTGTCTTAGAACTTACTATGTAGACTAGATTATCATGAAACTTATAGAAATCCACCTGCCTTTGCTTCCTGAGCACTGTGATTAACAGTGTACATCACCATGCTTGGTCCAGTGTGTGTTCCTAACTACTGACCCATCTCTCTAGCCTAGGTAGGATTTTCAAATAATGTTATCTTTAAAGCATTGAGCTCATGTATGTAACTCTGGGCCTTATTAACAGATGAGTACTGAACATCCCCTAGAAACAAAGACTGGGAAGGAACTGGCCTGGCCTGGCTCAGGCGGGCTGGCATGGTTGTTGGAATGGTACAGCGTGCACACATAGAGGAGTCTTGAAGAACAGGTTGAGGTTGTAAGTGAGGTAAGCAGCAGGGAGCGTTCCATGCCACAGGGCAGGCTTTGAATGCAGACAGCAAAAAGCTGTGAAGGTTCAGTTTGTTTAAAAACTCATAAGGAGACTGGCATGGCGTGCCTGGAGGGGGCGGAGGCAGGCTGGCCAGGTGTCAGAGACTCTGGGGGCCACACTATCTCACAGGTCAGAGTATGACTGAAAGTTCTTTTTTTTTTTTTTTTTTTTTTTTTTTTTTGGTTTTTCAAGACAGGGTTGTTCTGTGTAGCCCTGGCTGTCCTGGAACTCACTTTGTAGACCAGGCTGGCCTCGAACTCAGAAATCCGCCTGCCTCTGCCTCCCAAGTGCTGGGATTAAAGGCGCATGGTCATTTTCCACTTTGGACGAAGTGCTGGAAGTGGTGTGGAGGATGGGTCCACTTGCTTGCCAGTGTCTTACAAGAAAGGATGGGGTGAAGCAGGGCTGTATGTGGTTGCACAGGGCCAAGAGCAGGCTAAGATGAGACCGGAGACCAGGTGGAAGTCTTTAGGAGGAGGGCAGAGTGGAACAGGGTATAAGCTTTCAGGGAAGGATGGAATTTCTATAAAATCCTTGGTGGAGACACACATACATATTAAGCACACAGTAAATCCAGCAAACCTAGGGTTACTAACAGCTGTTATTTGGTCCAGTGAGAGAATGGAAGTCAGTTATGATGGATAAGGGGATTGGATAGAAAGGGAGATAGACACCAGATGATTCAAATGAAGCAATGATGAGCCCTACAAGGCAGTAAACTGAGTCATGAATTGGTGTGGGTTGTCCCCAGTCTACTCTGGAGCTTCCTGCGAAGAGAGTCTTCTGCAGAGCTAGGTACCCTGTGTGTTTACACCACAGGTCTGCTTTGTTGGCCACACAGCATCGCCCTCTAGTGGCTAGTGAGCAGGGTGGCCAGAAAGGCAGTGCCCGCCTCAGGAGTCTGCTAAATTCTTCCTGTTACACCAGAATAAAGCAGACATCAGTGAGTTGGTAAATCTAGTCAAAGATTTACCTGCTGGAGGGGAAGTCCTGGCTAAGGGCAGCTAGCATGTGTGTTCTTCTGTGCTGACTTGTGCTTAGCCTGCTGGTAAACCACCTAGCATGGCTCTGGCCTTGCTATAGCGTCCTGTGGCTATTGGACCAGGGAGAGTGGAGAGACACCTGGTGGAGGGCCTTTCTGGGGGTGTATATTGTGTGGCAGGCCCAGAGTTTGGCAAAATTGCAGTGTCAGATTTTTCTCTATTCTTTGGCCTACAGGGTTACCCCTTTTTGTCCAGCGCACGGTGGCCCGAACCATTGTTTTACAAGAGATTATCGGCAAGGGCCGGTTCGGGGAAGTATGGCGTGGTCGCTGGAGGGGTGGTGATGTGGCTGTGAAAATCTTCTCTTCTCGTGAAGAACGGTCTTGGTTCCGGGAAGCAGAGATCTACCAGACCGTCATGCTGCGCCATGAAAACATCCTTGGCTTTATTGCTGCGGACAATAAAGGTACAGTGTCCCAAAGTCAGTGGCCACTTGGGGGCGCTAGAGAGGCATGGCTGCTCTGCTCTGCTGCACACAGCAGGTCTAAATAAGACCATAGTTCCAAACCCACTTTAAATGTGGAACATTGCCAGGCGTGGTGGCACACGCCTTTAATCCCAGCACTTGGGAGGCAGAGGCAGGCGGATTTCTGAGTTCGAGGCCAGCCTGGTCTACAAAGTGAGTTCCAGGACAGCCAGGGCAATACAGAGAAACCCTGTCTCGAAAAAAAAAAAAACCAAAAAACAAAACAAACAGAAAAAACCCATAAATAAATGTGGAACATTTTGTGTCAAGACGCTCACACGAACCTGGGTTATTGCATAGCTAAGAAGGCCTCCCATGCCCACAGGCTCGGCTTCCTCCATCCTCCCATGCCCACAGGCTCGGCTTCCTCCATCCTCCCATGCCCACAGGCTTGGCTTCCTCTATCCCTTGATTTGCTCTCCGATCTGCAGCCAACATGGCCCCTACTGGGACTCCCATGTGTTTGTTTTGAAAACTGCTACAATAGGAATTACTTTCTCACCTGCCTGGGCAGGCAGGAGTGGTGGCAGAGACACATACACATTCTACAACAACACAACACAACACAAGCATTAGGCACAACGTCGTAGGGAAGCCACCACAAACAGACACTGGCCTTTCAATGTCACCTCATAGCTGTGAGACTGGTTTCGGTCTGTTTTATACCTAGAGCCCCAGAGCTTCTGCTGCCCATCCTCCCTTCCTCTCTCCCCTCTCCTCCCCCTCCTCTCTCCCTTCTCCTCTTCCTCCCTCATTTTTTCTCCTTTGTCATGAGGCAGACTAGACATATAGGACAGCCTAGCCACAAATGTACAGTCTCTCTGTCTCAGCCTTTTAATTACATGGAAGAAGCAGGGAAGAGGTAGGCAGAGACAAGGTTATGCTGGACTTTTGTGCATGCCCATGCCTCTGTGTGTGCGTGTGTATGTGTGTGTGTGTGTGTGTGTGTGTGTGTGTAGTAACACATACCCATGTTGTGTGGTGTGTGTGTGTGTGTGTGTGTGTGTAGTAACACATACCCATGTTGTGTGGCCTGTAATTCTAGTTCCAGGGGTTATCATGCCCTCTTTTGGCATCTGCTGGTACTTGCATGGATGCACACATAGCCCTACAAAGATACACCATACACACACATGGCATCTGGTACCCCTGGAACACAGAAATTATGAGGGCACTGAGTTGTTTTAGAAGTGGCAATTGTGACACACTTCCCTCTGTGGCACAATGACTAGAGGCTAATGTCCACAGATGTATGGGGAATGCCAGCCAAGTGTACTCCTCAGAGTGTTGCAGGGCTGCAGGTCTCTGGCTGCCCAACAGCTGAAGAGCCCTGGGTGTTAGCGCAGGGGAGGCATGAAGAGCCCTGGGTGTTAGTGCAGAGGAGGCAGAGATGGTCTCAGCCCTCTGAGGAGCTGCTGCTATCCCAGACATCTTAGAATCATTAAAAGGCTCTAACTGTCCTATGACAGGTTATGGCCTCCTCAGAAAGGAGTTGCTGGTTAGAATATGGCCCTCTTTGGGGTCAGAGCTGCCAAGATTCAGACATTTCCAGCAGCCGGCCTCTATTGATTCTGGAAGCTTATATGAGTTGGGATCTGGCTGGTGGAGCCCGAGTTAGGGCCAGAGAAGGAGGGAGTCACACCCCTTTGTTCTTGCCTTGTTACCATGATATATCCAGTGTGAGGCCCTGGGATTAACACCAGCCTAGAATTTGGGAACTTTCGGCCCAGTTTCTAATCTTCCTAGCGACAGCTGCAGGCATAGCCTGATTGATCAGCATAGCCTGATTGATCACTGTTGCTTTCTCCTCTCCCTGCTCTCCTTCCTGCCACCCCGAGTGAAAGGAGGGATCAGCAAGCTTCCGCCTTCCACTGCTTTCCTAAAGGGCAAGATGGCCTTTGTGGGAGTGCTCAGAAGTGGGCGGCTCACATGCGGCAGAGCATTCCTGGCTCTGTAACAAGGATGCACAAAGGGGATCCTTCCACTCTCATCATGGCCCTTGGCCTGAGAATGGCCACCAACTGGAAGGAGACATTTCCAGTGAGACAGGTGTTGCACTGGGACATGATGGAGGGAGGAGTGCAGGCAAGAGCAGGCTCTCCTCCTGGGAAGCGGTGGGTGGAGCACTGAGAGCCTCCCATCAGAGTGAGCGAGCGAGCCATCGATCAATTGATCGATTGGTAACAAACTGAATCCGCACATTCCAGACTTGATGGTAAAGTGGTGCTGCAGAGCATCGTCCTCACTGACTGGGTCACTTGTTTGTGGCTCTGATAAAACCCCACAGCCAAGTGGCACACGCCTTTAATCCCAGCACTTGGGAGGCAGAGGCAGGTGGATCTCTGAGTTCAAGGACAGCCTGGTCTACAAAGTGAGTTCCAGGACAGCCAGGACTACACAGAGAAACCCAGTCTCAAAAACAAACAAACAAATAAACAAACAACAAAAACAGGGCTGAAGAGATGGCTCAGTGGTCAAGAACACTGGCTTCTCTTCTAGAGGTCCTGAGTTCAGTTCCCAACAACTCCATAGTGGCTCACAACCATCTGTAATGGGATCTGATGCTCTCTTCTGGCATGTGGGTATGCATGCAGACAGAGCATTCATACATAAAATAAATAAAACTTGAAAAACAAAATAACACTAATAATGGCAATAAGGTATAGCAGTACTACAGACGCCACAGCCTGAGGGATGTGGTTCAGAGCTGTGTCACAGCTGGTGATGCTGAAACAGGGCCAGGAGCTGAGAGCTACAAGCAGGAGGATGGCTTGTGACCTCTGAAACCCCAAAGCATGCCCCAGTAACATACTTTGTTTAGCAAGATCCTACCTCCTAGGCTTTCCAAAGAACTACCCACTGAGGGTCAGGCAGTCAAATGCCCAAGACAGTTGTGGGGGAGCATCTCGTGCAAACCACCACACACGCCTAGATAAGGGAGTAAGCCTAAGAGAGAGGTGCTCTCTGTCCTCCCGGGAGGCTGCTGTGGGGAAGTGGGGTCAGGGGCAGCCAGAGGTGTAGAGGCAGGAAGTGTAAATTCAGGTCTGCCTGAACCTGGTACTGCGTGTATCACATACCTTCTTCTTTATTGCATAGTGTTCCTTCTATGTGGACCTTGCCTGTGTTCTCTGCAGATAACGGCACCTGGACCCAGCTGTGGCTTGTCTCTGACTATCACGAGCATGGCTCACTGTTTGATTATCTGAACCGCTACACAGTGACCATTGAGGGAATGATTAAGCTAGCCCTGTCTGCAGCCAGTGGTTTGGCACACCTGCATATGGAGATTGTGGGCACTCAAGGTGAGTATCGAACTCAGCCAGGGAGCAAGAAGCTTGAGACAAAAGGAGGCCTGTCCATCCTCATGTCTTCCTCACTGAGGCAATTGGGGACAAACGCTGGGAATGGTAGTTTCGTGTGAGAAACAGAGCCCCTAACTGTGTTGGGCTTCCTCACTGGCTGTCATTAGCCCTCCCATAGGGAGAGCCATAAGATGAAGGCTTGGCAGCTGTTAATGCAGGGCACAGGCATTTTCTAAGGAACAGCATGAAGGAGTGAGACTGTGGAGAGGGAGCGCAACAGTCTCATGCCAAGGTTGGGCACTGCCTTGCACAGCTCACGGTGGCAGGATGCGGTGCCCACCTGTCCTCAGCCTGGATGAGGAAACAGGCTTTGCGCTTGGTTGACCCAGGCAGCAGCTCTTACCAGCATGACTGTCAGGCTAATGGCAGTTCCATGTGCTCCTTTGTCCATCCGGCTCACCTGGGCTGGTGAATGGTGGAGATGTTCTAATGTGAGTCAGTAGCCATGCCATTGAGAGGCCTTTAATTCTGGGAGTGCTTCTGTCCTTGGCACATTCCCATAAAGTACTGCTACTCTAGTTGTTCAGAGAGAAGACTGAGATACTCATGGGGTCACTGGCTTGAGGGATGCAGAGCTAGGGCTCAGCCCAGAATCCTCTCAGAGTCCACACATTTCCTATGCACTCACCTTCCTTGAACATGCCCGGTTTGTGTCTGCCAGGGAAGCCTGGAATTGCTCATCGAGACTTGAAGTCAAAGAACATCCTGGTGAAGAAGAACGGCATGTGTGCCATTGCAGACCTGGGCCTGGCTGTCCGTCATGATGCGGTCACTGACACCATAGACATTGCTCCAAATCAGAGGGTGGGAACCAAACGGTAAGAAGTCCCTGGGCCCCAGTCCTCGCTTGCCACCTTGCCTGGATGTCCCATGCATGGGTCATATGTGCCCACAGGAGGAAATGGATAAACATGGGAGGAGTAATCTCCTTGTCCTCGATGACCAATGTTATTCTGTTCCCCATACTGGAACACTTCACAGCAGTGTCCACCAAGCCCTGGCTCCATAGAAGTGTGACCCTGGAGGCAGGCAGTGAAGAAAGAATTCAGAGTAGAAGACCTGGCTTGGTGGTGCATGCCTTTAGTCCCAGCACTCAGGAGGCAGAGGTGGGCAGATCTCTGTGAGTTTAAGGCCAGCCAGGAATACATAGTGAGGTCGTATCTTTAGGGTGAGAGTTACTTAAGGTTCTGACTCAGTGGTTAAGATCATATACTGCTCTAGCAAAGGACCCAAGTTTGGTTCCCAGCACCCCTATCAAATTGGATGGCTCTCAACCACCTCTAATTCTAGCTCCAGGCAAGCTGGAGTCCTCTTCTAGCTTCCTTAGACACAGGGACACAGACACACACACACACACACACACACACACACACACACACACCATAGAGAGAGAGACAGACAGACAGACACCAATACTAAAAAATATAATGAAGACGAGCCGGACGTGGTGGCACACACCTTTAATCCCAGCACTCGGGAGGCAGAGGCAGGCAGATTTCTGAGTTCGAGGCCAGCCTGGTCTACAAAGTGAGTTCCAGGACAGCCAGGGCACACAGAGAAACCCTGTCTCGAAAAACCAAAATAAATAAACAAATGAATAAATAAATAAATAAAATGAAGACAACTATTTAAAAAAAAAGCCAGGTGGTGATGCACAACTTTAATCCCAGCACTCGAGAAGCAGAGGCAGGTAGATCTCTGTAAAATTTGAGTCTAGCCTGACCTACAAAGTGAGTTCCAGGGTAGCCAGAGCTACACAGAGAAACCCTGTCTCGAAAAACCAAAAAAGAAAAAAAGAAAAGCCCTGTCTTGGAAAACCAAAATAATAATAATCATAATCATCATCATCATCATAATATAAAGAAGCTGGTTGTGGTGGCACATACACAACTTTAGTTTCAGTACTCAGGAGGCAGAAAATGGCAGATCTAAGTTTGAGACTAGCCTGGCCTACAGAGCAAGTTCTAGGACAGCCAAGGCTACATAGAGAAACTCTTGCTCAAAAAATGAAAAAGGTTTGGAAGGAGGGTTGGGAAGGGTGGGGTCTGGGGAAATGCTGCAGTATAGAGGGTAGCTTGCAGAGTGAGCCTCCTTGAAGCAGACAGTGTATTTGGTTGGAGTTTACAGACCAGGTTTGCCATCCTAGAGCAGAGCTAATCTAGGCTGAAATTGGGGCGCCTGGGAACGTGTGGCCTGGAAGAGGTGTGGCCTTGGAGGGCATGGCCTAATCTCCACAAGTGAAGGAACTATATAGCTGACATGATAGGATGGAGGTAAGTGGAGGAGAGGGTCTGTGAGCTGGATGTACGTGAACTAATTACACTGCTGCGTTTTGTCCTTTTGACCTGAGATGGCATCTACCCAGGCTCCAGAGTGTAGGCGGGGCATCTTACATCACATCATTACACACGATTACTGCTCAGTCACTACGTGTGATTTTCACCTGTCTAAAGTCAGGTTAAGATTACAAAAGAAGTTGAGTATGAAATTCAGCTCATCTCATCACTGCGTTTCCCCTCAGGGAAGCCTCAGTAAAGCGAAGGCTCCAGCAGCATCCCACTCTCACTGTCTGGTCCCATAACAGCCTGTACCAGGAACTGCAGACAGGCTCCAAAAGGAGTCCTCAGTGCTGAACCATGTAGACTTGAATCCAGAAAGGCCCTGCAGTAGAAGACAGGCTTGCATCCCAGCACTCGGGAGGCAGAGGCAGGCGGATTTCTGAGTTCGAGGCCAGCCTGGTCTACAGAGTGAGTTCCAGGACAGCCAGGGCTATACAGAGAAACCCTGTCTCAAAAAACCAAACCAAAAAAAAAAACAACAAAAAAACAAATCCAATGCAAAACAATAAATAAATAAATAAATAAATAAATAAATAAATAAATAAATAAATAGATAAAAAGAAGACAGGCTTGCTTCTGCTCCCCAGAGAGCTGCATTAGAGCAGCTGTCTCGCATACCCAGACCGCGGCCTCAGCGCTCTGATGAGAGCTGTCCTCGTGTTGTCTGCATGACTCTCTTCCGTTGCAGATACATGGCTCCTGAAGTCCTCGATGAGACAATCAACATGAAGCACTTTGACTCCTTCAAGTGTGCCGACATCTACGCCCTCGGGCTTGTGTACTGGGAGATTGCTCGAAGATGCAATTCTGGAGGTACCTTCTACTCCCACTCTGGCTTCCAGCACTATGGGTTACTCGGCGTCCACAGCCGGTGGGATGCTTGGTGCCCGAGTCTGGAGGCAGCTGCTCTGTGCTGAGGCCAGCTTGGCACTGTTTGTCTGTGTGGGGCTGGGGATGCGCTGGACTTTGTCCATGCTAGGCAAGACTCCTGCATACCTGAACCCTGGGACCATGTGCTGAGCATTGCTATTTGTTGTGATGACCAATCTGGGAGTCTCTACACCCTCTGTCTTCTCTCCTCTTTTTTCTCCACCCCTTCCTCCCTCCCTGCCTCTCTCCTCTCACTCACTGTATTATTAACTCACAGTGAAGACAGTTCCCAGGATGCACACAGGTCGGGACCTTGTGAGTCAGAGGCAGGTTGTTCTGACGTGTTCTCACATGTTCTCATGTGTTCTGACATGTTCTTACGCGCTCCTAGCCGCATCTCTGGGAGCCCTGCTGTTTCCTCCTAGTACTAAGAGTAGAACTTTCTTGGTTGGAAAGAGTGCTTAGGACTTTCTTACAATGTTTTTTCTCTTAATTAAAAAACAGATCCTGACAGTTTTGGTAGCGAGAGCCTGGTGAGGGGCAACAGCAGGGTCAGCAGGAGACGCTTCATTGGTTGGCTGGCTGGCTGGTTTATTTATTTTGGTTTGGTTTGGTTTTTGGGGTGTGTGTGTGTGTGTGTGTGTGTGTGTGTGTGTGTGTGTGTGTGTGTCAGGGTTTTTATTTGTAATGGCCCTGGCTGTCCTGGAACTCACTCTAGATCAAGCTGGCCTCTGCTCCCAAATGCTGGGTCAAGGTGTGCACTGCCACTACCCAGCTATGTTATTTTATAATGGCCTCCAAATATTCTCCCATGCAGTGAGAGACCTTTGGCCTTTCCTCTCTGGTCCTGCCCTTTTCTGTCTATGATGTTAGACCCAAGTAATAGAGGAGATGCTTGTGTGTGACTAAGTAAAGATGACTGAAAATCCTGGAGCTGGATGCAGCCCAGTGGTACTGCTAGAATTCGTATAGTATGTATTTGTTAGTATATATAGTATAAGCACCAGCATCCCTCTTTATACAGAGAAAATTGCCAAGGATCTTTGTAAAATGAATTATTTTTAATATAAATATAAACAGTAAGTTAATGTGGTAGCTGTAGCTCTTGACCTCCCAGTAACCACACAGAGAAGCCAAGCTTGATGTCAAGGTTCTCTTCAATAGAACCTTGGGCAGTTAAACGATCAATGTTAGCCCCATGCTAACCTGGCCGCCTCCCCCGCCCCCTGTGATACTTGCAATTCAATATATTGTTCTAGCTCTCTCTGCTTCAGATGTTTCTTCTCATGGTGTCTTTTCGGGCCCTCTCCTTGTGACTCCAGTCTGAATCTCCCTGTGTCTGTTTGTCTCTCTGTCTGTCTGTCTCTGTCTCTCTGTCTCTTTCTCTCTCTCTCTCTCTCTCTCTCTGTCTCTGTCTCTGTCTCTGTCTCCTTCTCTCTCCTCTCCCTGGCTGGTGGATGTCCCACCCTACTCTCTCTCCTGCCCAGGCATTAGATGGTCAGCATTCATTGACAAGGCAGAGAATAAATGGTAAGCATTGTTTACACAAACCTGAGACAGGCGATTCTAGACATAAGCATTACAATGCTTGCTGTGTCCAGATTGAAACTAGAAATGAGGGCAGAGAAGTCAGCATTTGAATAACAAATACAAGGAGAACCTTTACACAGTGCACAATAACATTAGGTCTTTTTAAAAACTGTGTGTGTGATGATTGTGCATATGTGTATATGTGGGGAGGCCAAAAGTTCACCTCATGTTTTTGAGACAAGGCATCCCAATTAAACCATGAATTAGACTGGATGGCTGAGGTGCTCCAGGGGTCTCACACTGGGCTTACAGATGAACTCAGCCCCTCATGCTTACACAAAGGGCACTACACCCACTGAGCTGTCTCCTTAACCCTGCCAGACAACACTTAAACTGTGAACTTATTCTTTCTCATGACATCCAGAAAACTAGGGCTAAGTGTGTATTGACTGTAGCATGACTGTAGCATGATTGTAGCATGACTGTAGCATGTCTTCACGCCGGCTCCATGTGCTCACTTTGCATCTTCACTGCAAATCCGTAAAGACAGATACTCATATTGTCCTCATTTTGTAGATGAAGAAAATGACAGAAAGGTTAAGTAATTTGTGCAAGGTCATGGAGCTGAGACTCTACAGGCCAAGGCATGAGCTTCAGCTACTTATTGCCAAGTCAGATAAGCCTACCTGATAGTGCAGGAGAGATGGCTCAGCAGTACAGTGCAGCATGGCAGTGGACCCTGCCATGGATCCCGTTAGTGCCGCAGCAGGATCCCGTTAGTGCTGTGCAGCAGCGGTCCCGTTAATGCCGTGCAGCAGCGGATCCCATTAGTGCAATGCAAGAGCGGATCCCGTTAATGCCGTGCAGCAGCGGGTCCCATTAGTGCAATGCAAGAGCGGATCCCGTTAGTGCCGTGCAGCAGTGCCGTGGGTCCCATTAGTGCATCACAGCAGTGGATTGAGGCTATTCTTTTTGGATGGGGTAAAGTGAGAAAAGTACAGCTCCCACTTTGCCCCAGACTGACCTAGGCTCTTAGTCCTCCTGTCTCAGCTCCTAAGGCCCAGGGCTAAGGTTGATCCCATTTTGCTCAGCTTCGGGTTTCTTAACATTTTATTATGAGTTCTTTTATGTATAAATCTAAAGGATAAGAAAAATACTACAGTTAGGTTTTTTGTTTTTTGTTTTTTGTTTTTTTTTTGGTTTTTCGAGCACGTGTGATGGGATCCCGAGGGATCAGTCATAAGTCCCTGCTCATCTAGCAGAGGTTCAATTGCCGAATCTGCTTTTCATTTATAAATGGAGACACAAGTGGGAGGATTTTTTTTTCCCTCGAGACAGGGTTTCTCTGTATAGCCCTGGCTGTCCTGGAACTCACTCTGTAGACCAGGCTGGCCTCGAACTCAGAAATCCGCCTGCCTCTGCCTCCTCAGTGCTGGGATTAAAGGCGTGCGCCACCACACCCAGCTACAGTTAGTTTTAAGAGTGAATCCTAGGATGCTGAAGCAAGAGTGTTACAAGTAGAAAGCCCCAGGGAACCTAGTGAGACCATCAGGAGGCAGAGCTGCTGGGAGAGAGCACTTGCCTGCGACCTGGGTGCCGTGGTGCAGACCTACAGTCCTAGTACCCAGGAGGCTGAGACAGGAGGATTTAAAGCTTGAGGCCAATTGGGTAGCGATAACAAGACCCTATGTCAAAAACAAAAGGACACTGGGATTCTGCGTAGGTCTGTAGTAGAGAGCTTGCCTAGGGTGAACACACACACACACACACACACACACACACACACACACACACACACACGAATTCAAGTCAGAGTCCAGATGCCACCATCAGTGACATACCCCAGGTCTCTACTGATGCCACCATCAGTGACACACCCCAGGTCTCTACTGATGCCACCATCAATGACACACCCCAAGTCTCTCCTGATGCCACCATCAGTGACACACCCCAAGTCTCTCCTGATGCCACCATCAGTGACACACCCCAAGTCTCTCCTGATGCCACCATCAGTGACACACCCCAGGTCTCTCCTGATGCCACCATCAGTGACACACACCAGGTCTCCTCAGTCTTAAATTTCCCTGCACTTTTCATCTTCCCTTGCTCTACTGAAGAACCCGGTCAAATGTACCATAGTTTCCCAGAATGCATTCCACAGATTGTGGGGTCCTCATGCCCCCTGCGCCTGACATTTCCTGTCGATTAGTATGTGAGCCTTCAGTTCAGAGTCACGTCTGGGTTATAGATTTTTGTTGTTGTTGTTCATTTGGTGCAAAAATGTTTGATGGCTTCAGTCTTTGGGGCTTCTAATACAAAGTGCAGAATAGCCGTCTTTTCCCTTCATGGTGCGGACGGACGACCTGGGTGACTGTTTACACACCCGAATGACTAGAGGCTAAAACCCAAAGGCCAGCATTTCTTCAGGGTCACTTTCCTTCAGCGAGTTGGCTGCTTTTGTTCTTGTAGAAAAAGACCTTGCCACAGGGTATGTTGTCCTACTCACCTCAGAGAGTTCAAGGTCAGCCTAAACTGCATAATGAGACCCCTTCTTAAGCCAAAAAGGGGAAAGATAATAAAGAAAAGCTTTACCTACATATCTGTTTGTTTGCCAGAGTGTATGCTTAGAATAGGACACACAGGAGCCACCTGCTTCCCTCTGGTACTCAGGGTTCCAGAGTAACAGCTCACTCTCGCGGCACACAGCAAACAGATGGCGCTTTCTTCTCCTAACATTGTTATGAACCAATGAATTCCCACTCAGCAGGGTGGTGCATGCTGGAGGCAGGAGGACCCAAGTTTAAGTCTAGCCTGGTCTACTTAGGGAGTTCCAGGACAGCCAAGGCTATGTAGAGAGACCCTGTTTCAAAATAAAATAATAAAAGAAAAATAGAAAAGAAAGTTCCTTTCAGATTTCTTAGTCTTATTTAGATTTTACCAGCTTTGGACAGCTTTTAGGATCTGATAGTTCCTCAGCTTAAAGACTTTTGGGGCCTATAGTTGTCAAGTTTTGTTTTTGNGCCTTACACTACACTGTGCCGGGTTCTTGTGCAGTCCTTACACTACACTGTGCCGGGCTCTTGTGCCGTCCTTACACTACACCGTGCTGGGCTCCTGTGCAGTCCTTACACTACAGCGTGCCGGGCTCTTGTGCAGTCCTTACACTACACTGTGCCGGGCTCTTGTGCAGTCCTTACACTACACTGTGCCTGGGATCAGTTGCTTCCTCCAAAGGTCCCAGGTTTGTGTCCATAAAAAATCGTTACACAGCATGGCTGCTCTCTCTCCTCCTGCTGCTGACTAGGTGGCTTTCTCCTCTCCTAGGAGTCCATGAAGACTATCAACTGCCGTATTATGACTTAGTGCCCTCCGACCCTTCCATTGAGGAGATGCGAAAGGTTGTGTGTGACCAGAAGCTACGGCCCAATGTCCCCAACTGGTGGCAGAGTTATGAGGTAGGAGCTCGCTTGATATCTGTGGCTTCTTCATCTGCCAAGTTTCTCTGCTAAAAAACAGATATGTTTTTTAAATGAGCCAACTCCCAAGTTTGACTTTGAATATATCCTTTATCTGTAAATCCAAAATGTAAAACTTTTTTATCATTATCACAGTGCTACAGCTAGGTCAGTCATACGCAGCAGGCACATTGAAAATAGTATGCACGGTCACTTTGAGGCTACAAGAGAAGGAAGGCAGGCAGCGTGCGTGAACATCCTGTTCACAGCAGTCCTGGCCCCTGCTCTGTAGATGTCTGTGAGGATAGTGTACCCAGAGTCATAGCACCTCCTATCCAGGCATTTCAGGCACGGGGCACTTGCTCTGTGCTGCTGCACCGAGACCTCGGACTGTGGTCACTTTTCTGGCTATTGTATAGATTAACCCTTTGGAGGTGACAGCCTAGAAGAAGGGCGATCCTTGCCATTGGAAGGTAGTCAAGGCAGGACAGAAAAGAATAAGTAGAACTGGGAAAACTGTCAATGGCCTTGGCCTTGGGCAAGCCTGGTGTCTATCTTCAGGGTGGCTTTAACAGACCTGTCAAACTAGAGAAATGGCCTTGAAGCCACCAGCTAGGGAGATGCATCCATGGCATTCAGACCAGGAGTCCCAGAAAGAGGCAGGCCTGAGTGAGACGGAGGCATTTGTAGAAACTACAGATAGAGGGATGGGGAAGGAAGAGTGTGTGGGGGAGGGGTATGGGGGAGAAGAGGAGGGGGAAGAGTGTGGAGGGGTTGGAGTTAAGAGGGAGGGCACATGGGGTGGGAGGTATTGGAAGGAGAAGCGTGTTAGCATGGCCCTGGCTGACTTGAGGCTCTAGAGTCCTGCAGAGCTTCCCAGCAGGGCACAGCCTTCCATTCACAACACTGTTTTATTTCTGCAGCTTCATTGTGACAGACAGATACAACATTTGCAGCTGACTTTACATCTAGGTTAGGCTGTGGGAACTACCACAGTCAAGCCACTCAACACATCTTTGGTTATATATACACTTGCCTTACGACTGTGCTGAGAGCATTCCAGGTCAGCTCTGGGCAGATTTCAGCTCTGCTAATTCTGAAAACTATTCAGAGTTAAGACCTCCTCTTCCAACACCCTTGCCTCCCATGGAATGAGAGCACACCTCTACCTTTAAAGATCCTGGCCACTAGGGGGCGTTCCTGCACCTATAACCCGATTGAGGGCTCACATCTTAGCCAGTGCCTACCAGTTGCTTGTGGTTGCATAAGAGAGCAGTATTTTCCAAAATGCTTGGGTGCCTTAGATTTAGCTGAGGGCGCGATGGAAAGAGCCAGCCTTCACTGCTACCCGTTCTCCCCTTGCACCTCTGCCCCTTAAGGAAGGGAAGGCCTAGGGAAAAAGCCTCAAAGCATGACGGGTGGATCTGACCTGACGGATAGGCAGGCAGCAGAGATGAGCCAGTGTCAGCGGCCAAGGCTCCTTCTCACTGCGGGTCCCTCACTGTGGGTCTCTCACTCTGGGTCTCTCACAGGCCTTGCGAGTGATGGGAAAGATGATGCGTGAGTGCTGGTACGCCAATGGTGCTGCCCGTCTGACGGCACTGCGCATCAAGAAGACTCTGTCCCAGCTAAGCGTGCAGGAAGATGTGAAGATTTAAGCTGTTCCTCTACCTACTCAAAGAACCTGGGCAGTGAGGATGACTGCAGCCACCGTGCAAGTGTCGTGGAGGCCTACCTCTTGTTTCTGCCCGGCCCTCTGGCCAGAGCCCTGGCCTGCAAGAGGGACAGAGCCTGGGAGACACGCACTCCCGTTGGGTTTGAGACAGACACTTTTTATATTTACCTCCTGATGGCATGGAGACTCTGAGCAAATCATGTAGGCGACTCGATGCCACAACTCAAACTGCTTGCAGTGGGAAGTACAGAGAGCCCAGTGCATCTGGCGTGTTGCCAGGAGCAGTCAAGGGTGCTGGGCTAGCCCAGGAGCAGCCCCCATACCTTGTGGTCCACTGGGCTGCAGGTTTTCCTCCAGGGACCAGTCAACTGGCACCAAGATATTGAGAGGAACCGGAAGTGTCCTCCCTCCTTCCCGTAGGCAGTCCAGAGCCACACCATCCCTTCTCATGGACATCCTGAGGGACTGCCCCTAGAGACACAACCTGCTGCCTGTCTGTCCAGCCAAGTGCGCATGTGCCGAGGTGTGTCCCACATTGTGCCTGGTCTGTGCCACGCCCGTGTGTGTGTGTGTGTGTGTGTGTGTGTACACACTTACCTGCTTGAGCTTTCTGTGCATGTGTAGGCAGGGTGTGGCGGCCATACTGTCTCTGCGTGCTGCTGCTTCTCTCAGTGAGCAGCATGTGGTTAACCTGGTGGCCTCCTAGGTGTCTTCTGTCCCCAGACCCCATCAGTCAGGGAGGTCCTGTCTTCTCAGCAGGCTGCTTGCCCACCCTGTGTCACAGGCCCTCCTCTACCATTTCAGACCAGAACCAAAGCTGGCCCACTTGTCCATGGTAGGAGAGGCTTTTGGGTCAAAATGAGGGGGACTTGATGAGCAGAGAGAGAATTTAGGTGGAAGTCTTGAGTGCTGTGTTTCAGCATCAGCCATGGGAAATGAGCCAGCCCACGGGCATCTTCCTTCAGCTGTGAGGAAGGGCCGAGGAATCCGAAGCCAGAGCTTGGGACTCAGATTGGAATGTAACATCTGTTTATGTCCCACCCCAGATTCTGCAAACTGCAGTGTATATTTTTGGTGGTGGTGGTGGCGGTGGTGGGTTTGGGGTGGGGAGGGATGGGCTGCAGGGCGTGGGGAGGGAGGCTGGGGTGGGAGGGAGGCGTCTGCATGGGCTTCTTGTACTGGATTCTCTGATCAGGGTAGAGAGAAGGAGAGGCTTGCATCCACTTCAGGGTCCCTACTGAGGAGAGCGGTTCAAGCTGAATATGGTGTTTAACCTAAGTGTAGTATTTAATGAATTCTAGAAGCCTGGCTGTGGGTGGTGATTTGGTCAGCATATCTTAGGTATATAATAACTTTGAAGCCATAACTTTTAACTGGAGTGGTTTATTTTAATTCATTTTATTTTATTTTATTTTATTTTATTTTGGGGGGAGGGTCAGGATTTTAACTTTAATATTGTTAAGTTTTGTAAAAGGAGAACCATCTCTGTGACAATTACCTCTTAGTCTGTTTGTTTTTAAAGAAATCCCTAAAACAAACAAAACACAAAAATTCTCCAGACTCAAACGCACATAGTTCAGTCACTGGAAACGCTTGTCTTTGCACCTGAGCCTGATCCCGCTGAGCAGTGAGGGCTGCTTTTCCCCCGTGGGGCTTGTGGTCTCGTACTCCCTGCACCTTCGACCCCATCCCTGAGTACCTCGGCCCTCTGCACATTGCCTGGCTGGTTGGACCCTTCCCAGATACTTGCTCAGCAAATGTGGGCTGCAAGCCTCCTGAGCGCTGACCCAGGGAGGATCTCCTCAGGGTGGGGCAGGCTTGGGCGCCGCTCCTCTAGTGTTGGAGGGAAGTTGGAGGGAATGGAATCGTGCGAATGGGCGAGCACCTGCTGTGGAGACCAGAAGTGCTCATGGCTGGTCCTGAGAGCCTTGATGAGCTAGAATCACTGTTCTTAAAGACCACTGAGTGACGACCTGGAAGGGGAACCTGGAGACTGGGTTCATTGTGAGCCTTTCCTGCCAGGGGAGGCATGAGTATATGCAGGGAAACTGTCTCCTCCAGCTTCTCCTGCCTTGGTCTCCCCAATTCTTAACCTTTCTATTTATTTCCTGGTGTATAACTTCTTTCCTTGCTTTAAAGGGATCTTCCTTTAATTCCTTAGGCCAATTTACTGGCCATTGAACAGTGTCCCTTGAGTCCCAACTGTGTCTCTGGGGAACCTCCTTACCCACCCCTGCTGACCTCCCACTTCCCACCCTGCAGCTGAGTATCCATGATTACAGGAGATTGAACTGTAGAGTCCTCTCTGCCTCTGTACCTGCCAGCAGCAGCCCCACAGTGATCCCCACGCCACTGGACAACTCCCAGGAGACCTCTGCGCTCCGTGCAGCTCAGCTCAGCCGTCTCTCAGGAAGCCTGGAGCAGGTCTGGGGGACCCCACCACCATCACCCCATCGCTCTTTACATTAAGCTGAGAGTTGGGAGAAACTGAAGCTGTGGTTTGGCTCCCTGAGGCCACCCTGATCCACAGGACTACCTGCACCTCTGGATTCACAGACCAAGTCTAAGCCCGTTCCTACGTTGCCGTCAAGACCCCTGAACGGTATTCTCGGTACTTCTGTTTGATTTTGTACAGTTTATTAGAAAGGACTGTAAAATGGCCACTTAGACACTTTACCTCTCCAGTATGCAAATGTAAATATATTGTAATATAGGAAATTTTGTTTTAATATAAGAACAAGCCTGTCCAGTTTCTGCTGTACATTATTAAAGTTTTATTCACAGAACTGCTCTGATCCTGTCTCCCTTGCATACGTAATGACTGCCAGGGTGGGGCTTGGCCCGGGGTGGGGCCTGGGGCGGGGCCTGGGTCCCCTTGTGCTGCACTTGAGCAGGACATGTTCACTGCTGGCCTGGACAATTAGGTCTTCTGGGACTGGCGGCTTTGTGTGGTCTTTTAGCATTTTGGTCTGTTTTTTAAAAAAGAATTTTGATTCTGGGTAGTCATGGGCTAGTCCCTGTCCACGGCAACCTAAGAGACTCCAGTTTTGCTTCCCTCGCCTCGACTGAAGTGTGATTCTTGAGCTGTGGGGTGCTTAGGAGACTGAGGCGAGTCTGCATGCTTTAGCGGGAATTTTCAGAGCATGGATAGTTACTGATCTAGTTGGTGGCTGGGCCTGGGAGAGTGGAGCCTAAAACTGAGGTGGACTGAAGTCTCACACAATAGTCAACCTTAGTCAGAGCATCAGACAGTTTATACTCTGAGAGTTGAGAGATGTCATTGGGGCAAAGTTCTCATCAATTCAAACTGCACATGGCAAACACATTTTCCATCGGAGGCATGTGGACAGGCAACGGTAGCCAGCTGTGATGAATGAATAGTCTGAAGTAAACACCTGAGCAGAGCACGAAGCACATTCCGAGTTTTTGAAGAAACTAAGGTCACTAGACTCTTGTCTTATTTTCCTGGATATTTCTCACAAGTACTCAGAATCCTCCTCCCATGGCTTCATTCTTGGACCATGTTCCAACAGGCTAGGTGTGCATGTTGTAACAAGTGCTAGGATAGGAATCTCAGGTCCCTGCAGGTGACTGAAGGTCACGCGTACCGCACCATGCGCTAACATCCAGGCCCACGACTTCCAGTTGCAGACTGCTGTTGTAGAAAGGACTTGCAACTTCTTGTAGGTTTTCCATCTCAACAAAGGCTATAAAACTGTTTGAAAGAAGCAATCAATGTTAGCCAAGGCCTTCTGAAAACGTGTGGCCTCCAGAGTGTTTGCACAGTGAGATAGGAGACAGAAACAGAATCATCTAATGTCCACATACAAACTGGCACATGAAAACACACATGATTCTAAAACCTCAGTTTTCACTACAACATCACTGTAGAACCTGCCCACTGTTCCAGCCTTTCATGTTTTAGGAGATCTGGTTATTATCAGGGCTTTCTGTTGTTCTCCCATCTGCGACTGCCGAGGTGAAAGTCAAGTAACTGCACTATATAAGTTTGCCACCCACATACCCTGATAACCCAGTCAGCTATTAATTTGTCCTGTGTCCTGGCCATGCTTCCCTTGCCAGAGATCACAGCAGAAGCCCAGGCCCTTGCTAAAATATTGTGACTACCGTTGGTCTGACCTGTTAATCCCTTCTTCCTTCAGAGGTTTGCATGACTTCAGTCCTGACCTTGCAGACATCCTATGGCTGACCAGCCTCTCGCTCATCCTGGGCCTAGGCATGGTTTGCAGAGTCAGCTTTGCCAACTTGAAAATCAGAAGAGCAGCCATTCTGGCATACTCTTGAAAGTTACTGCGTCACCAGACATGGGCTCATTTGAAGGATGAATCACTTGGTGTTTTGCTTCACAGAAGTTTTTGACCCCTGAGCCATATGTGTTTGGATTTTCACAGTCCTAGGAATCTGCTTGCTAAACACCAAGCAAAATTAGGAGTAATATGGTTCAAGCCACTGATGGGACGTGACTGGGACGTGGCAGAATGACTTCAAATTAAGCCAGTATTGGTATCGCTAGGGTTGTACAGAAAAAGTGGAATAACTGGGCGTGTTTAGAGGGAGACAGAGAAAGCGATTTTAACACATTGAGTCTGTTGTGAAGGCCAGCAAGTCAAAAATGTAAAAAGTGGCCAATAGGCCAGCTCCGCAGGGAAAATGGATGCTGTAGTCTTGAATGTAAGGGCAAATTCTTCCCTTGGGTGCCTCAGTTTAAGGCTTTCAGCTGTAGAGGACCCACCCATATTTGCTGTGGTTTAGACAAGTGTCCCCTAAGGGTCCATGTTAAAAGCTTGGTATCCAGTCCCCAGTGGCACCTGGAGGTGGAAATTTAGAAGGGTGCTCGGTAGGAGGGCTTTAAGTCATTGGGAATGTGTCCTTGTATTAGTTACTGTTTCTTAGTTATAAAAACTAGCTATACACCTTGGTGGTGCACACTTGGAAGGTAGAGGCAAGCAGGGCTACATAGAGAAACCTTGTCTCAACAAACAAAACACACAAAAGTTACAAAATGCTGACAGAAGCAGCCAAGAGGAAAGGTTCATGGTTTGAGAATTCAGCCTGTCCTGATGGCCAGGGCTTGGAGATGCAGCTGGTCACATTGTTCTTACTCCAGGATGGCAGCCAGGACGCATGCTCAGCTCGGCTTGCTTCTCCTTTATGCAGCCTGAGACCCTAGGCCACAGGACGGTGCAGCCCACAGCAGGGCAGGCAGAGAGGTGTCCCACCTCAGTAGACTCTAAGCCCTCAGACATGAAAGCCTAACCTAGTCAGGATAATCCTTCATGGGCAAGCTCAGAGTCTTGTTTTCTGGGTGATTCTAGATGCTGTCAAATGTATATAGTATTAGCCTGCACAGCCTCCATAACAGACTGTGGGAAAACATTTTTTTTTGTCTTGTTTTGTTTTTTGTTTATTGTTTGTTCGTTGTTGGTGGTGGTTTTGGGTGTTTGTTTGTTTGTTTGACAGGGTTTCTCTGTGTAGCCCTAGCTACAGGTTCCAGGAGGAACTTGCTCTGTAGACCAGGTTGGCCTCAAACTCAGAGATCCCAGCATCCACATGGCAGCTCACAACTATTTGTAACTCTTTTTTTTTTTTTTTGAAGAGCAGTCAGTGCTCTTTTTTTTTTCCCCTCGTTCCGGTCAACCCTACTCGCTCTGGTCTGCCCCGCTCACTCCGGTTGGCCCCGCTCACTCCAGCTGGCCCCGGTCAGCCCCGCTCGCTCCGGTCCAAGGATTCATTTATTATTATACATAAGTACACTATAGCTGACTTCAGACGCACCAGAGGAGGGTGTCCGATCTCATTACGGGTGGTTGTAAGCCACCATGTGGTTGCTGGGATTTGAACTCATCACCTTCGGAAGAGCAGTCGGGTGCTCTTACCCACTGAGCCATCTCACCAGCCCCTATTTGTAACTCTTAAGAGCTGATGCCCTCACACAGACATACATGCAGGCAAAATACCAAAGCACATAAAATAAAAACAAATTATTATAAAAATGACTGTATCAGCCGGCCGTGGTGGCGCACGCCTGTAATCCCAGCACTTGGGAGGCAGAGGCAGGCGGATTTCTAAGTTCGAGGCCAGCCTGGTCTACATAGTGAGTTCCAGGACAGCCAGGACTACTCAGAGAAACCCTGTCTCGAAACCCCCCCCCCCAAAAAAAAATGACTGTATCAAACAAAATCCCATAGATTTAAATGTTAGTCACATCTAAATCTTCTTTCACAGAAACATCTAAGTTGATACTTGACCAAACTGAGCCCTATAGCTTGTAAGCTGGTGGGTCCTGGCATCGGGTGGCAGCAGGTGACAGCAGAACCTTGTAAACTGGTCTCGGGAAGGACCAACCAACAGAAGACCCTTTTGAAGATGTTCCTTTGAAGCCAAAGATGAGGATGTGGGCTCTAGAGGTTTCAGGGACAGGTGAGATTTGGGGTCTTTTCTGAGCACCCTTACTTAGGGAGAACACAAAGACATGTAAGCCATGGCCCCTGGCCTCAAGGAGTGCTTAATCTAGACAGGCCACATTGTACAAATGTAAGGCAGATCAGGGCATGCTCTGTTACAGAACAATACACCAGGCATCGCAGAACCGCTGGTGGGGTGTTTAGGGAAGCATGGACAGGACCCTCCAGGGGCTTCCCTCCTACAAAATAGATAGCTACTTAGAAGGGGAGATAGCATGATCAGAACAGACAGGATACTGGGGATCACAAAGGAGAGAGGAAGTTGGGGGTCACATTTTGAAACGGGTTCCAGTCAAAAGAACGTTACCATTCAAGAACAAGTGCATGAAAAGGTAAGGGGGAGCCGGGCGTGGTGGCGCACGCCTTTAATCCCAGCACTCGGGAGGCAGAGGCAGGCGGATCTCTGAGTTCGAGGCCAGCCTGGTCTACAAAGTGAGTTCCAGGACAGCCAGAGCTATACAGAGAACCCCTGTCTCGAAAAAAAAAAAAAAAAAAATCCAGAGGACTACCATGCCCAGGGTACAGCCTGTAATTCTAGTACTTCAGAGGCTGAGACAATTTGAGGCCAGCCTGTCTCTAAAAACAAGGGTGCCCTGCTGACTGTCATATCCTTGTCTACATATACTACAGCTGGAAATTGTGACATCAGGGACTACAATGTCCTTTCTGGCCTCTGTGGGTGCCAGGCATGCAATTGCATACATGTAGGCAAAACATTCATTAAAGTGAAAGTAAGTCTTGATAACAACAACAAAAATCCAAAGAGTTTTGGCCACATTAAGGAAGCCAGCAATATAAGGAGAGAAATCAACCAGAGCTTTTCCCAAGCATAGAAGTCACAACTTCTGGGGTAGGGACAGGGTACAGAAATGGCAACCATGTAGTAATAATGTGTTACTTCTGCTGTGACACTCCCTCTGACTGTGCTATTCAGTAATTTTCCCTCTTGTGTTATTCTCCAAACTTTTCTTAATAGCTACTATACTGTACCGTAAGTTAAAGCCTTGTGCAGCTGAGAATATAGCTGAGCTGGCAGGGCTTAGCAGGCATGTATATCGATTCCCAACTCTGTATAACTGGGTATGTAGTATTATATATGTCTCAGCAAAGAGGTGGGAGAATCAGAAGTTCAAGGTTATCCTTGGCTATATACTGATTTCAAGGCCAGCCTGTGGTACATGAGACTCTTCCTTTAGAAATCAGAAATCATAGCTGGGAGGTAATGGTGCAGAGGCAGGCAGATGTATGAGTTTAAGGCCAACCTGGTCTGCAGGGTAGTTCTAGGACAGCAAGGGCTACTCAAAGAGACCCTGTCTTAAAACAAAACAAAAATAAAAACAGGAAGAGAGAGAGAGAGAGTTTGAGAACTAACTAAAAAACCAAAACCATTCAACAGAAACCTTACTTCTCTCTCTTCATATAGGGCAATGCCATTGAAAGGTGTTTTAGGTTATTTCTGTTGCCAATCCATCTGGACCAGGTAGCCACACCTATAATCTCAGCATCTTTTTCTGGGCAGAGATGGGCAGATCTCTGAGTTCAAGACCAGCCTGGCTTACATAGTGAGTTTCAGGTGAGCCAAGGCTACACAGTGAGATGCTGTCTCAAACAAAACAAACAAGAAAAGTCCAAGCTATGGATGCTGCCCTGCTCCTACCTTGATGATAATGGACCTGTAAGACAGCCCCAACTAAAGTTGTCCTTTATAAGACTTGCCTTGGTCATGGTGTCTGTTCACAGCACTAAAACCCTAACTAAGACAGTCTTCATGGTAAGGGTGGGAAGATATTCTTAGCTTGGATTTTTGTTTGTTGGGGTTTGTTTGTTTGGTTGGTTGGTTGGTTTGGTTTGGTTTGGTTTGGTTTTGAGATAGGGTCTCACTATGTAGCCTCTACAAACTCATAAAGATCCACCTATTTTGGCTTCCCAAGTGCTGAGATTAAAGGTTACACCACCACTCTCATGAATAATTTATAAACACAAACTTTTAGCTAACATATCTAGGGATTGAAAAACCCAAAATCAAGAGACTAGCAGCATCAGTATTAACAGAGAACTTGGTCCTGGAAGATGGTGCTTTACCCATTCTTACATGGCAGGAAAGGAAATAGGCTCCCGTGAGACTCTTTTATAAGAGTACTTGTCTTAGGGTTTCACACCATGGCCTATAGCCAGATCCTATGGAGGCATTGTTTGCTTGCTTGCTTGTTTTTTGAGACAGGGTTTCTCTGTGTAGCTCTGGCTGTCCTGGAACTTGCTCTGTAAAGCTGGCCTTAAACTCAGAGATCACCTGCCTCTGCCTCCTGAGTGCAGGGACTAAAGTCATGCACTACCACCACCAGGCTTGGAGGTATCTTCTCAACAGACACTCCCTTCTTTCAAATAAGTCCAGTCTGTGTCAAGTTGACACAAAACTGCCAAGCACAGCCTTGTTCCATTCACAAGGACAGAGCCCCCCTGACTGATGAATCACCTCCTAAACCCTCCACCACGTAGTATCACAGTGAGGGCTGAGTCTGTGGGACACTGGCTTCCAGACTACAGCGGATTGGGGTGTGATGTGGCCCTGCTTGTCTGTAGGGAGGCACCTTATGTGGTAGCAGACCAGAAGAACTATGAGGAGAGACACAGCCAGTGGGGCAGGAGACAGGTTCAGGCACGATCAAACAGCCATGCAGAAAGGGGATGCTGACTTCTGTCTGAAGTCGGTGGCAGAGGGGTTTGGGTAGCCTGATACACAATGCTGCCCACCACCACCACCACCCAAAAGGCCAGGGATTAGATGCTGAACAGATGTTCATTTGCCAACAGGGAAGAGGTCTGTGGAGTTCCTGCCCTAAGAGCTTCCAGTTTCTGCATTTCTCCTGCTAAAGTGAGAGGTGAGGAAATATGTATTCCATGTCTCATGAGTGACATGTTGCTGCTCTGAGGAAAACCAGACTGAGTGTCCCTTCCTTCTGTCACTCCAACCTGGCCATTCGAGAGGCAGATGGCCCTTGGCCTCTGGATGGGACTAGACCAGGAGACACCTATATCCAACACAAACTGTCCAATCTACCTGGCTCCTACCTACAGACCTCCTGGGCGTCAGATCTCTGAGCTGTACTGGATCAGACCTGCTAGAACTCTAGCGCAGCAGGGCCCCAGCACCAACACAACACTGTACAGAGAACGCTGTTAGGCAATAGGAGTCATTAAGAAAACAAGCATTCCCTGCCCAGCCAGCTGCCCACCGGCTGTTCTATACCTCCTGCAAGCAGTGATGTCATGCAGCTGAGGCCCAGCCCATCATTCCTGGTGTACCAGAGAGCCAGCTGAGCCCCAGGCCCTCTCTTGCTGCTAACTCCCCTCCCCCTTCCCTCCCCTCCCCCCTCCCACACAGAAGCAGAGGCGGCATCCATAGAGCTATTTATTCATCCTTGCTAGTTCTGTGCCCTGAAGTAACTGACTCACTGGGACTCTACAGGGTCTGAACTTTCGCAGCTCTTGTGCTCCAACTTCCTGAGGGTTCCCCAGAACTTGAGCAGGTCCGTGGGGTCACAGGAGTCACCTCCTCCAGTTCCTCTCAGGGAATTGTGGATTGGTGGGAGATTTGGCAAGGGGTTGTCCTTAAAGAAGTGAGAAGGGGCTTTGTCCGTTAGACAGCCCCTACTAATTCCATGCTACCCAGGTCCCCCCCTCCCCCGCCCTTAAACTCCATCTTAGCTGGGGCAGCTGGAGCCAAAGAACTGGGAAACATGAACTCCCTGGGAACAAGACACCCGCTTCGACATAAGTTGCAGACGAAGTAAAGATTTCTCAGGAGCAGATCCACAGGGGATTTGCTAAGAGTCATGAGGAGGTAAGGGACATTCTGCAGAGGCAGGAGCCCTGGGGAAGGCTAATTGGAGGAGGAGAACAGATGCTAGGCAAGAGAGAAGGTGGGGCATAAGAGAAGGTGGGGCAGAGAAGGCTGAGCTCTGGAGCCGTGCTGTGGAGTACATTTCACTGGCAGCATCTCCCTCCTCACAACTTCCTCAGTGTGAACTCAGTGACCAGATCACTACAGGTCCTCCTGGAAGGGACAAATGCTGTATGGGATCCCAAAATATGGCAAGGTTTCCAGGTGGCGCCGGGCACCAGGCGGCTTTGAGTCTGAAGATAGAGTCACCACAAGGCTCACGACCAGCAGAGGGCGCCACCATCCCACAGGGAGGCACCCAGGACTCCCCAATCCTCCCAGGAGAAACTGTGGAACCGCAGAGGAACCAGGCAGTCCTCTCCCCAGCTGCCAGCTGCTGAATTAGCAGTCTTTGTCAAGAGTCCTGGGTTCCTAAATCCATTTGGGGCAGTCTTTCCCTCTCTGACTGCTGTCGCAGGCAGGAGGGCTTGGACCACACACGTCTTTTCCAGAACATGAGGCCTCTTCCAGCTCTGAAATCCTAAGATTTGAGAAAATCGTGCCAAAGACTTAGAGAAATTGCCTTTCCTGGGCTCACACTTGCTCTGGGTTTTCTAGCACCTTCTTGCTTAGGTGAGAACTTCAGCTCCCTGTGGTGGCTTCTCACCTGGAGGCCAGAGGCAGTTGGACTTGCACAAACTGGGGTTGTGGGGGAAGAGGTGTTTACCTCTATATCAGCACAAAGGACATCTGTCAACAGGGCTGTTAGATATGAATTCACTAATCCTCCAGAGTAGGCAGGTGGCAGAGGATCTCGTTGGGGGCGGGGAGAGTCCTTTCGTGGAAAAGAACTAGAATGAATGCAATACAAACTTTCCTGCCTTCTGCCTTCGTAACTCCCCACCCCCTCCCCTGCTACAGATGCCGTCTGTCAGGCAACAGACGGTCCAGGGGTCCATCTGTGTTAATGCTCTCAATAGAGTCCCATGTTTCCCCACTGACACTCCCTCGGCCCCTCAACTGATGGCCACTTGGTGGTTAAAGCAGGGAAAGAAGAATTAAGGGAGACATTTTAGCTAACATAGTCCCTAAGCCACCCCTACCTCCAACCCCACAAGCATCCTGTTATCTGGACTTGTGCAATTTCTGAGGGTGAAGGATCACCCCTCCTACTAATACTTCTTGTGTGGTGAGGGCTCAGGGGCCTGGGTGGGGGGTGGGGGGGTTGGAGGAGGGGAGGCAAGACACAAGGACACAGCCAAACTGATGGACAGGTAGAAGAAAGTCTTTTCTGGCCTCTGAGATATGGCCTCTGGCCTCCTCTCCCCATGGTATGGGTCTTACACAGCACATGTACAGCATGCAACCCACTCCCAGACCAAGCACCTCTGTCACACCAGTGCCATGCCAGCTCCTGGCACAGAGTAGGCTCAAACTCACGATGAAGAATTGAAGTCAGCATCACAGAGTAAGGCATAAGTTCCAGACCAGGGCTGCCTTGTTTGGGCTGTCAACTTGGTCACTGAGCGACTCTCCTAGCAAGGTGCTGTCTGGGCTTCAGTTTCCCCCTCTGGGAGGGATGATAATGGTACCTGTTTTCATAAGGTTTGTTATGATGTATGTAAAGAGCACATGCGTGGTGTCTCATGTCCGAATGTGGAGCCCCAGACTCCCTCTGTGGTGGCTAGACACCCAACTGCTTCCCTCTCTTGCTTCTTATTTGGGCGCCACTGACGACAGACTTGGGCTGTGGGTCATCCCCACCTCTCCCACAGCCAGGCAGCCATGGTAACAAAGAGCTTGAGGAATGGTATCTAAGACAGGACTAGAGAAAGGCTCAGCGCCAGTCATGCCCCAACTCCGAGGACCTACTCTGGGCATATTCTAAACCCCAGATGAGGAACGGGAGCCTTAACTCCAGCATCCAGAGAAGAGAGATGATTTCACGCCTGGGGGTAGCCCCAGTAGGGCTCGGATTTAAACCTTCTGCTTGCAGGTTTCCACAGCTTCCCTTTCTCCTAGCCCTAGGAAAGGAAGGCTGCTTTAGTTAGCTCTTCTACCATGCAGGTGGGAAGATGAAACCCTTAGCCCCTCACTCCCCCAGGGGCTTCCACTGGGTGAATTCAGAGATGTATCTGTCTCCCAGTTCCTTCTTCAGAAACCACAACCCTCCCCTGCGCAGCCCTGGCCTCCCCCTCTCCAGTCTAGGACTTCCTGCAGTCTGACCCACTGCTACCCCGACCTCAAAGCTTCCCCCAGTTTATTTACCACGACTCCTTACTGTGCCCCCATCTCCACGAACCACTAAGGCCATCTTTCATTCCCTAACTTCATCCAATGTACGTTCACAGATTGCTTCCAGGTAGCATGTAAACCCCTGCTCGCCCCAGATGTCCTGTCCCTCCCGCTGCCGTGGGCAGCTAGGTTTCCCCCACTGAGCGCCCAAGTCCCCGAGTTTCCCAGAGCCTGGCTGGTGGCTGCGCACTGTGGGCGGGGCTCGCCATAGCGGTCCCCCCTGGAGGCGGTGCCTGCGTGTCGGGGGGCGAGGCCACTAAAGGCCGCTCCCCACGCCTCTCGGGAGTCTATAAAGCAAGGCTACACGCGGCCCGCTGGGCAGGCGTCCCAAAGCCGTCGCCAACACCATCAAGCAGAGAGAGGGCGGCCTCCGAGGGTCGCCGGACGCCGGAGCCATGACCCTCCGCCGACTCAGGAAGCTGCAGCAGAAGGAGGAGGCGACTGCCGCGCCGGACCCCGCTGGCCGGGCTCCCGACTCCGAAGCCGCTCGCGCCGCCCCGCTCCCCTCGGGCCCCCCGGCTGCCGCCGCTCCTCCCGGAGCCCCCGGGGAGGAGCTGTACGCAGCACTGGAGGACTATCACCCTGCCGAGCTGTACCGCGCGCTCGCCGTGTCCGGGGGTACCCTGCCCCGCCGAAAGGTGCGTTACTTAACCTGCATCCCCAGATTCGGTACCCTGCCTTCTTCCTTCGGCAGGATATACTCACCCGCAGCGCCGATGACTGCCACATTCCCCGGCCCTGCGACCCTGGGCCACCCGCCTTGCTCCGCCCAGAAGGTGCAAACCTGCCCACTCGGGTCTCAGAAGGCTGTAGCCCCCGCCATCACAGCGCCCCCAGTTCGGGTGGCTCTCCGCTCCATTCCCCACGCGCGGATGCCCCATCTCCTCCCACTCTCTTGCCTTAACTCCGCCCCAGCACCCCCTTTCTCCAGCTTGCTCCATCTGGCTTTCTGCCGCCTCCTGCTCCGCCTGCGGGTGTCCAGAAGTCTAAAAACTCAGGACCCTGCCGCCTAAGCACCTTCTCAAGTTGCAGCAGGGATAGGGAAGGAACCTCACCGCTTGCCTCGAACAAGTTGAGGGTCCTGGAGCCCTGGGCGGGAGAGAGACTAATGGCCCCTTAGAAGTAGTGCTGGGAATTCCCAAAACCCCCTCAGCAAGGACACTCGGCTACTTGGGCTCAGGGCCTCGCGTTTTGTCCCGCATCTTAGATGCAGAATGCAAAAGCGTGGCTCTTCTAACTTCAGCCAGGCAGGACCGGACGAGGTGGGAGAGTCACAGGGCAGGAAGGATGCGGGCCCCACCCGCTCTCTGCCCTAACTCTCCCTCTAAGTGAAGCTCTTCCTCTGGCCCGAGAGAACCTGAGTCTTCAGACGCTGAGACCTAAGACCCAGGTTAAGGAGAAAGAATGGGAGGCCCCCTCCTTCTCTCATGGTCCCTGGCTCCCCCTACACACAATGAACAGCTTGTTGAGAATTTGCATTTTATGAAAATCGGATTGAAAAACAAAGGGGTCTCTCTGTACTGCCCAGTCCTTCCTTCTTGGCCTGTTTGGATACTGTCCCCACCCAGAGGTTGATGTGCTTCTGGGGGAAGAGGGTCCCCTTCTCTTCCTTGCTTATGGGGCTAGGGAGTGTTAACAAAAGCACTGGCCAGGAAAGCCTCGGGCAACTGGGGAAGCGGTTGGTCCTGGATGGGACTTCCTCCAAGAACTAAAATCTTAGGGGGGGGGGGGGAGGGTACAGAGGTTGTTTTAGGTTATCTGGGGTCCTGAAGTATTCAGGACCTTCTAAAACAAAACAAAACAAAACAAAACAAAAAACAAACTCCCAGTTTCTCAAGCATAGTGAGACAAGTTTGATTCTTAGATATTTTTATTTATTCAATAATTATTTTGTTCTAGAAAAAAATTCATGGCAATATCAAAAGACTTAGGTTTGGGG
>LR753435.1:183166-244991 GCA_902729485.2 Mus minutoides | reverse complement strand
GGGGTGGAGCATCTCAGCCCAGCCCCCTAGGAGGCATCTCCCATCCTTGAGCATGACTTCCCTGCTAGGATTGAGGGGCAGGTGGGGGTGTGGGCTGTGTGAAGGGGCGGCAGAACGAGGGGGGCACTTTTGAGTCATTAGGTGCTCCTTAACCACCCCCAATCAATGCCAGTTGTGTCTTCCTGGAAGATCTGGATTAGTGAGAAGTGGGGGTGGGAAGGAGGAGATGCCATGGGAGTGTCCTAACTTGTGCTCCTTGGCCTCTTCCCTGAGCCCACCCAGCCCTGCAGGCCATGGGCCTTCTGTGACCAGCTGTTTGAGTCTGACAGGCTTTATGCATCAAGCTTTTAGGCCTACGTTGGTGCCATGCCATAGCTGCAGTTTGGGAAGGCTCTGAGATCTGGACAGTGGACAGGCGCTCATCCTAGGACCTGGGGCTCAGGTTCCCTTTTTGTCTATGTCTCAAGCCCAAGACCCTGGCTTCCCCTGAAATGGTCCAACAAACTGTGACCTTCTGGCCAGGTTGGTCTGTTTGGCCTTTTAACTAAGAATCTGATGATATATGCTCACACATACAATACAAACTGTCTTGTTGTTGTTGTTGTTGTTATTTTGCGTTTTGAGACAGGGTCTCTCTACAGAGCCCTGGTTGTCCTGGAACTCAAGAGATCCCTCTGCCTCTGCTTCCCAGGTGCTGGGCTTTAAAAAAGGCATGCACCACCATGCCCAGCTTATTTCAATATCTTTTTTTTTTTTAAGATTTATTTATTTATTATATGTAATTACACTGTAGCTGTCTTCAGACACTCCAGAAGAGGGAATCAGATTTCATTACAGATGGTTGTGAGCCACCATGTGGTTGCTGGGATTTGAACTCAGGAGCTTTGGAAGAGCAATCGGTTGCTCTTACCCGCTGAGCCATCTCACCAGCCCCCTTATTTCAATATCTTAAAGGGTTAGAAAAACAAAGACTAATAATATGACAGAGACTATACAGGGCCCACAAAACCTAAAATATCTGCTATCTGGATCTTGGCAGTAAAAGTTCACAGACCCTTCCAGGAACCCAGAAAGCATTGGGACAGACAGAGAACTTCCACTGCTCCTGCCCCAGAACATACGGGGCTTCTAAGGAAGAGGAGAAGTATCATGCACAGCCTTAGGTGGCAGGGGCTGTGACTCAGGATAGAAGCTAGAGGCCTGGTCTCCAGGGCCTTTCTGAGGCTGCCAGACTCAAAGAGGCTCTAGGAGCCACTTTATTCTGCCTCTGGCTGGTGGAAAGGAAGGGGAGGGGTGGGCAGAGGAAACTCGGCTCCCCCATCAGCCTATGGTCTGGAGCAGTTCCAGACCATTGTGTCCAGCAGGCTGCCTTCAGTTCGGGAAGGGGTGGCCCCAGGCTCCCCTCCCCCAGCCCTCACATCTGGTGGGCTGGCCGCACCACAGCTGGGAGGAGCGGCTGTGGTCTGCGCCCAGCCTCGTGACTGCCCCCGGGGCTGGAGCTGTGTTTTCCCCAAAGCATCAGAGCCAGGATGCTCCAGCCTGGGGGGCCAAATTGGGGCCTTCGGTTAGTGAGTATACAGACAGACTCACTAGAAGTCTGGGGGTGCTGGTAGGCTCACTTCCTTCCTGAGTTCCCACTCCAGCACTCACCCCCACAGCCGCCCCACAGGAGGCTGGTTTTGTTCTCTGCAGCTCCTTGAGGCCAATTTCAGTTGGGTTTGGGAAGGGCATTCCAAAGGTCTGCAGAGTGAGCCGTCACAGGGGACTCTGGGTCCTTCTGGGATGTTTGAGATCCGACTTCCACTGAGCTGGGGGACTGTCAAGCTCCTGTTTTTGTTGCTGTATTTTGAGACGGGGCCTCACTATGCAGCTCAGACTCAAATGCAGCATCCTCCTGCCTCAGTCTCTCAAGGACTGGGGTTACAGATGTGGGCCCACCATAGCCAGCTCTCCCATACTTTTCTTAATTTTAGTGATCTTGACCCTCGGTCTGTCTTCTGCAGGAAGGTTCTAACTTTGGAGAAAGGGGACAACCAGACCTTTGGCTTCGAGATCCAGGTGTGAAAAACTGGGCAAAGAAAGGGGAGGACAGGAGGGCAGCTTGGAGGACGGACCAGGTCTGGGTCTGCTTGCCTCTGCTGAACAAGCGTTCGGTCTCTTGTTGACAGACTTATGGCCTTCACCACCGAGAAGAGCAGCGCGTAGAGATGGTGACCTTTGTCTGCCGAGTTCATGAATCTAGCCCTGCCCAGCTGGCTGGGCTCACGCCAGGTAGGCCTTGAGCCCAGAGTGCACAGGGCTCTGGGGGAAATGCATAACTTTACTCCTAAGCAGAGGCGTTTCGCTTTCCTCCCTCACCCTCCAACTTGGAGAAGGCCAGAAGGATTAACAGAATCCTGAGTGTGGATTTGGGCACACTGGCCATGTAGTGTGGGACCTGTGTGTGGTTCTTTTGCAAAACGGGGCAGGCAACAGTGTGGCATGGTGGCGGTACTCTGAGCCCAAAGCGGGAACCCCAGAAAAGCAGTGCTGCTTGTGAGCAGCTGTTCTGCCTTCTGGCAGCTGTGCCGTCCAGCTGGGCAGAATCTGGTAGAAAGGCATTCTACCAGGTCTGCCTCAAAGTGGTCCTTCTCCCGATGAGGCACCTGTGTTTGTCCTTCATCAAATGATGGAGACCCCGAGATTAAGGTCCCAGTCAGCCAGCCTGAGGCTCCCACGAATCCACATCTCTTCTGTCAGCACAGTTACCCCTGGCCCTGACCTTCTTGCCCACTTACCAGCCGCGCTTTGCTAGGTGGTTCCTGACTGCCCTTCATGAAGCCACAGCAAGGATCCATACCCCTTACAGATGTCAAACAAGCACTCCCAGATGTGAGCATGAGATCTCTCTTGTGAAAAACTGGGCAAAGAGAGGGAGGACGGGAGGGCAGCTTGGAGGATGGACCAGGTTTGCCTCAAAGGTCTGGCCTGGAGCCTGGGCCAGCCCCCACTTGTTCATCCTATATGCCTTACCTGTACCGAATGATTCTCATGACAGGCATGAGTTAAACAGAAACAGCTAACTCCGGGAGGGGTGTGGGAACCTGGGAGGGCTCTGTGATGGGCGGGGGGGGGGGGGGGAACTCCTGGGGGTATGCATATATGATAACTCACTTCTCAGATCCCTGGAACCTAGCATAAGTTGCTATATCCAGACAAGCTGGCGGTCTCTGTTCAGGGAGAAATGGCTATGGGTTTGTGTATTAGCTGTTGTTTTTTATTGTTTTGTTTTTCAAGACAGGGTTTCTCTATGTAACAGCCCTGACTGTCCTGAAACTTTTCAGATTGGCATCAAACTCATGGATATTTGCCTGCCTCTGTCTCCCAAATGCTGGGAGTACATTAAAGGCCATGTACCACCATGCCCGACTAGGTTTTAGGTTTTGTTTCTTAGTTTTGTTTGTTTGTTTGCTGAGTCGGTGTTTCTCTGTGTAGCCTTGACTGTCCTGGAAACTGCTCTATAGATTAGGCTGGCCTCAAACTTACAGAGATCTGCCTGCCTCTGCCTCCCAAGTGCTGGGATTAAACACATGTGTTGCCACCCACCCCAACTGGTTTTGTATATTTTGAGTTGGGGAAAAGAGATGCCCAGGTCTCCCCACCGAAGGGAGTTCTGGGGTGGTTTCTCCTGATCACCATCCTGCCCTTTCTGGCTGGAACCTTTCCTCCATGCCCTGGGAAACAGGTACTGACTTCTCCTGTTCCTGGCAGGGGACACCATCGCCAGCGTCAATGGTCTCAATGTGGAAGGCATCCGGCACCGAGAGATTGTTGATATCATCAAGGCGTCTGGCAATGTCCTCAGGTATCCCTGTCTAGGTGCAGTGCCTAAGGGCTCCTGAGCTTGTGGCGCTTCCTCTCCCTCCGGGCTCACTCAGCCTTTGTCCCCCTCTATCCCTCAGGCTGGAAACTCTGTATGGGACATCCATTCGGAAGGCAGAACTGGAGGCGCGCCTGCAGTACCTTAAGGTGGGAACCAAGAAAGTACGGGCTCTGCCTTCCTCTTTCCGGTCCCTGCTCCTTGGGACCTTTTAAGGCTTCTGGCCTCTTTCTTAAACTCTGTTAGCCCCGAGGCTTCTGTGCCTTTCTTCCTTTCCCGTGCGTCCCCATATCCTGCTGGGGACTGGTAGTCCTGACAGTTGGCTTACATGTGTCTTACAGCAAACCCTGTACGAGAAGTGGGGAGAATACAGGTCGCTTATGGTACAGGAACAGCGGCTAGTACACGGTGAGTAGGTCGGGCGCCCCCACGGATACCCCCAGCAGCACTCCCCTCTTAGAACTCGCAGAGATGGCCTGGAGCTACTGCTTTGGATCTCACATTGCCCTAAGCTGATAACACAGTTTTGTTCTCACAGTCGCCCTCTGGAGGTTAGGGTTGAGTACTGCTGTTTGGTGCAGGCCTTTAATCCCAGAAGCAAAGCCAAAGCAGAAGCCGAGGCAGGCTGATCTCTGAAAGACTGGGGCCCAGGACATAGGTAGCCACAAGGAAAGAACAGGATCTTCTGCCCATGCCTTCTGACCCTTAACCTAGGGCACTCTGGCTCCCGGATTCAGGAAGTTCCTTGGTCTTCTGTCCCCACAGGCCTGGTGGTGAAGGACCCAAGCATCTATGACACACTGGAGTCCGTGCGCTCCTGCCTCTACGGCGCAGGCCTGCTTCCTGGGTCGCTGCCCTTTGGGCCTCTGCTCGCTGCGCCTGGGAGTGCCCGCGGGGGCGTGCGGCGCGCCAAAGGGGACACCGATGACGCCGTGTACCACACGTGCTTCTTTGGGGGCGCCGAGCCGCAGGCGCTGCCACCCCCGCCGCCCCCCGCGCGCGCGTTAGGCCTGAGCTCCGCCGAGACTCCGGCGTCCGTGCTGTGTCCCGCACCTCGCGCCACGCTCAGCCGCAGCGCCAGTGTGCGGTGCGCCGGCCCGGGCGGGGGCGGCGGCGGGGGCGCGCCGGGCGCGCTCTGGACTGAGGCCCGAGAGCAGGCCCTGTGTGGCGCCGGCCTACGCAAGACCAAGTACCGCAGCTTCCGCAGGCGGCTGCTCAAGTTCATCCCCGGACTCAACCGCTCCCTGGAGGAAGAGGAGAGCCAGCTGTAGGGGCGCGGGTGGGCAGGTGGGAAGTATTTATTTATTTATTCATCGTAACAGCCTGTGCAAAAAGTAGGGGCGGTAGTGTCGGTCCAAGGACCCTAGGAGACCAAAGCTGCGGGAGAGGGTCCTTGCTAGCTTTGGTTCTTCTGGTTCACGGCTTGTCTGCTGAACAAAAAAAAGGGGGGAGCCTAGTTGCTTTCTGCCCTCCCCTAAACCACAGCAGGAGCTCTGCAGGGGGAGAATAGACACTGGGAGAGGTCTGGGGGACCAAAGAGGGCTGTGCCAGCCTAAAGTCTGGGTCAGTCGTGCCTTGTGGGGCCCTGTCCCAAGAAACCCTCACCTCGGCTATACTGGCTCCCCAGCCCTTAGCCTTGGGGAGAGGAGATCCACGATGGATCATTCCCCACCCTACAAAGACAGAAAGACAGACACACACACACATCAATGGACCAGTGGGCCCCAAGGGGGCAAGGTGCTGGTCCCCTCCCTCCAACCTTGACCCCTAAGGGCTTAACCCCTGTCCAGGGGCCTTATAACTAAGTGGGGTCCTGCCAGGCAGGGGTCCTGGGTTCTGTGCTCCTTGGGGAACAGGAATGAGTTCATTCAGGTGGGGTGGGGCAGCCTGGACTGTTCCACTGTTTTTCTGCATATGTTGCTTCTGAACCACAAACTGTATAAAATTGATGGTTTTTTGCATCTGTGTCAGTGTGGTAACTGCCTGTGGGGGAGGACTGTGCTCAGGCAAGCTCTGACTCCGCCATGCAGCCCCCTCCAAACACACACGGGCTGCACTTCACATCTTTCTTTTAGCCTGAAGCCAGGGAAACTGTCTAGGGGATTTTAATGAACGTGTACTGGCCTGAACTGAGGCCCCACACCCTCTTTAGAACCCGGGCCTCTCATTCAGGTGCATTTTTGAAGCTTCCCTCCCCAGATGCCCACAACAGATACAGGGTCGCTGTCTAACGTTCCTTCCTGGCATCTGAGGTCTGCCTTGAGTAGAAGCTAGACCCACAAACTTAGCCACTGTCCACCCAACCTATGACAGACAGGCCGGTCTCCTGGCCCTCCTCCCACTCGTCACACCTGTGCCTCCCTGGCTAAGCCCTGAGCTTCATTTCTGGGCTCCTTACTGCTCAGAATGCTGGCTACAGACATGTCCTTATGGGCCTCTGCATTGGCTTTTCCACAAGTGAACCCCTTCAGTATTTGATCTACCTCTCTAAGACTAAGCCCTGCCCACTTGGCCAAATGGAACTGTGCCCTCTGTGTTGGCCTTGGCTTGTTTCCATCGCACCTTGACTCACCACCTGGAACTGTCTTGACTTTCATGGGTTTAGTGGTTGACCAGTCCTCCCCACTCATGAAGGTGTATGTCCTCCCCATGATTCAGGAGGGTGTAGGTCCTCCCCCCGGACTCAGGATGGTGTAGGTCCTCCCCACTCAGGATGGTGTAGGTCCCTTGCAGCAGGCTCAGGACTTCCTGGCCAATCCAAACACAAAAGACCCTCAATACAGCATGTTCCCAACCATGTCCAGGAAGCAACATGCTGAGCCACAGGGTAGTCACACAGCAGGCTGGCAGCAGACCAGGGTCGGGCACCTAAGATTGCTGCCCCGTGGCAGTGGCCAGCATTCAATTGTGGCTTTGAGAGACGTCTAGGTGGACCTTTCCCTGGGCACACCCCATTCCACAGGCAGTACTTACCTTCCTGGAGTGGGCCCCACCTCTTTCCACAATCTCACTGTCAGCCTTCCTTCCTGACAAAGTCAGGTGACCCTTTCAAAAGCAAACCCAGAGCTGGCTCCCCACGACTTGGGAGGTGGAGGCAGAAAAGGTCAGGAGTTTAAGACTAACCTCAGCTGACTACACAGCAAGTTTGAGGTCAGCCTGGGCTACAGGAGTAGACCTAGTTTCAAAAAAAAAAAAAGGAAAATTAAGGCCCTGTATGTAAAATGCCTCAGCAGATAAAAGCACATGCATGAGCCTAATGAGTGACCTGAGTCTGACCCCTGGAGTCACAGTGGAAGAAAGGAACCAACTCCTAAAGGTCATTCTGTGACACCCCATGGGGGCTATGGCACATGCGCAACTGTGAAATACAGAAACCACACACAATAATAAATACATCATTTTTTGAATTAAAAAAAAAATTTTTTTTTGAGGCAGGGCTTTCTACATAGCCCTGGCTGACCTGGAACTCAGAATCCTCCTGCCTTTGCCTCCTGAGTGCTGGGATTAAAGGCATGCATTTGTTTGTTTGTTTGTTTGTTTTTTAAGACACAATTTCTCTATGTAGCCCTGGCTGTCCTAGAACTCACTCTGTAGACCAGGCTGACCTTGAACTCACAGAGCTCCGCCACAATGCCTGGCCTCGTCATTTTTTTGTTTTTCTGCCTGAATCAAATCTCCGCCCTCTGCTTCAAATTCATCACGACGGCCCTATGGAATCCTCACGACGGCCCTATGGAATCATCACCACGACGATGGCCCTATGGAATCCTCACGACGGCCCTATGGAATCCTCACGACGGCCCTATGGAATCATCACGACGGCCCTATGGAATCAGAAACACAAAGCTAAAACTTTTTACTGAGACCTGTCTGTCTGTCACCTCACTCTAAGCCATCACATTACAGAAAGCTATGGGCCCAGTCACTCTGCCACTGGTACCCTTGTGTGATCCACAAACCCATCCACACGACATTGGGATGGCCTGCATTAGACCTCATGGAATCTTCTCCCTAGGTCTCTCTACCATCTCTAACTCTTTCTCCTCTCGTGCCACAGAAAAATACCAAACTACTCTTTGTGTTCCAGTTCCAGCGATGTCAGGCTTTCTCTGGCTTCTGGCCCTGGTGCCTTTGTCTATGCTATCCCATCTGCCTGGACTACTTTTCTGGATCGATTCCATGTCCTGAGGTCCCAGCGTAACATCACCTCCACCAAGGTTTCTTCAGAGCCTTTCTTCAGAGCCCACCGGAAACGGTTCCTGTTCCTTTATTCTGGATCTCAAGCCCCTTTGTTTATCTTCTTTATGGTTTGTTCTCTGGCTTGGTAATTATATTCACTTCCTGTATTGATATTTTGGACTCTGTCTTTTGCCGTGTTTGGAGTAGGTACAAAGCCTTTTATAAATTTGAAGCTCAGGGTTGGGGTGTGGCTCAGTGCCAGAGACTTCATGTGTGTGAGGTCCTGAGTTCCATCCCCAGCACGGTAAAAATAAATGAAGATGAAAACCAACTGTGAGTCAGTCAGTAAAGCCCTTGAAGGGGTTCACCCATGCCCCCCGCACCCCCCCAACCCCCCCTCCCCCGAGCAAGTGCTCAATAAAGCTCAAGAGGTTCTGAGGATCACTGGCTTCCGGGCTCACAGCCGGATTGGGGCAAGCGCAGCCTCTGCACCTGTGAGTCCTGGAGGAGGGGAGAGGCAGCCTCTCTGTTTCACCTGCAGCTGACATCTATGAGCTCCTCTTACAATGTCCCTTGGGGCTGGGTGGTGGCTCCCGTGGTGGCACCTGCAGCTTGCCTCTGTGCCTTTTCTGCTTTGGGAGGAAAACAGTTTCTCCAGGCTCTTGTGTTTGAACAGCTGCTCTGCCTTGAGGCCTAGCATCCTTGCGTTTACGTCTAGGGGAGGAAGACTCTCACACCTTTGTTCCCAGAGCTCAAGGCTGCTAGGAGACCAGCTGCCCGGCACAGGTCAGCCCTTGTGGGGTGTACAGACTTCCTGGGTTTTTCTTGCTTTCTGTTCCTTGGGCAGGTTCCCAACCCCAGCCTGTTCCTACCGCTCTGCCATGCAGCTGGTCTTGTGAGTGATGTCAGTGCCCCTCGCCCAGGCTGAAAGGGTTCCTATCCAGCTGGACTTATACACCCAAGAGATGGGGAGAGTGGTCCAGGGTGGGGCCGGATCCCACCTCTCAGCTGATGGATGACGGCACCAGCCTCCTGCCGTGTAGGTGGGTGACAGGGAGTGACTAATGTGCCAGCTCTGTTGCTAAAAATTAACCCAGGGATCGTGTTTGGTGGAAGGGGTGGGGGTGTGTGGGGAAGGAGCGGGGACTGCAGTATTGTGTGGTCGGTCGGTATTTCCCTGCCCTGACTCCCTCCCCTTCCTACCAGCCTTCTGTTCTGCCCAGGCCAGAAGGGGCCCCCAGAAATTCCAGGGACGAAAGTGAGCGCCACTGCAGGTGCACACACAGTGGGAAAAGATACAACCCTCCAGATGGGATTCTGTCTGAGGTCCCCATAGCGCTGGGCACCTGTCCCATCTCCTCATCCTGGCTCCCTTCACCTTGGGGCAGAGAAGGAAAGGTTCCTGGTGGGGGAGGGTATGAGGTCAGGGTCAAAGAAGCAGTGAGGGCTGGGTTGAAACTGTAAACCGGTAAGTGTCACTAGTGGGAGGAGAATGGGGGTAGGAGAGGTAGACAGGAGGTAGATTTGAAAGAGCAGGTGGGGTCTGAGATGAGCCTGATCACAGAAGGAGGATCAAATTTCCCTGTGAATGAGAACATGCCTGTCAAAGTAGGGGTGGGCTCTTAAAACTTAGTTCTGGGGCACATGAAAATGTCCTAGGCATGGGAAGGGGCTTTATGGACACATACATAAAAATATATCTGCTGGAAGAGCTGGCTCCACAGTACTCTCTGTTCCTCCAGTAAAACCACACCAGAGAACATAAGCTGGGGGCTAGCCAGAGAAGTGAGACCTGGGAGGTACTTTCTGCTCACCAGCTTGCTAGAGAGATGAGAAAGATACGGGATTCCCCAAGGTCAAGAGAGATGTCAAGCTGTCTGGCTGGGAGGCTGCCTGGTCCTGCGTTAAAGAGGAGATGGAAGGACCTAAGAGGGAGATGATACACTCAGAGATAAAAGTGCAGGGTGCTGACCCCTGGTGGTGGCCCAGAGCATTGCACCTCTGGGTCCTGCCCTCCAACAAACCTCCCCTGTGTCCTGCTCCACACTCCAAGAAAGGCTCCAGCCTTTCTTGTCTCCTAGTCTTTTATTGGAATCACTCCCCATTGCCTCTCCTTATGTCTCACATCTTACAGGCGATCAAGGGAGGAAACCCCACCCCATTCTCCTCTGCCTGCTAGCTCAGGGCCTGGCATTGAGTGGGAGATTGGAGTAGCTTTGTCCCTGTGGAGACAAAACAGATAAATCCAAGATATCGAACTCACTTGACTTCCACCAACATAGTCAGAGCCTGAGAGTCCCCAGACTTCACTGGGCAGGGGAGGAGGGACGCTTGCTAACCTGCCAGACACTGTGATTTCTACCCTAAGGAGAAAGCCCAGCCTCTGCCAGTCTTCCCTTCCTGGAGGCTGGCCCTTCAAGAGAGAATATGCAAATTTATACAAAAAGTAAAAGTTATACAAATGCTGCCTTTGAGCCTCTTACCCAACAACTGCTGTTGGGGAGTTTCTAGTCAGTGTGTATCGCCCAGTTTCACCCAGATTCTCAAGTTCCCTCAAAAAGCTCTTAGGGTTGGGGCAGGAGAGATGACTCAGCCCTTAAGAGCACTGACTGCTCTTCCAGAAGTCCTGAGTTCAATTCCCAGCAACCACATGGTGGCTCACAGTCATCTGTAATGGTATCCAATGCCCTCTTCTGGTGTGTCTGAAGACAGCTACTGTGTACTCACATACATAAGATAAATAAATCTTTAAAAAACAAAAAACTCAAGCTCTTAGGGTGACAGCCCCCAACTGTACAGCAACCACAGTCCGGTGTGGAATTCTCCAGATTCCTCTCTTATGCACGGTCAGCTCCAACCCTATATTCTCTGGTCAAACAGGTGCTATCATGGTGAACAGAACAGGGCTGACACTGAGAACAGTTATCAGCGCTGATGGCCCCTCCCCTTTCATCCCCCTTGCCGTGGTCCAGGTGCTCTGTGTCAGCCCCAGGGCATCTGAGTTTTTCAAAGTGCTTTGAAGCTGAGAGAGTAGCAGTGCCTCTGTAGTTCCAGCTACTTCGCAGGCTGGCAACGGAGGGCTCTGGAGCATGGGAGTCAGCTTGGGCAATATGGAAAGAGCCCCGACAGTAGGGTTGGGGAGGAGGAGAAAGACCAGGGCTGCTTATAATCCCAGTACTTTAGCGGCTGAGGCAGGAGGATCTCAAGTTTTAGATCAGTCAGAGCTGCATAATGAGACCCTGACTCAGAAAGCAAGAAAAGTACAAAAAATCAAAACCAAGAAAAAACACCAGATATTATGGTAAGGATGTATCGATAGGATTTTGAATATAGATTATTCTAGAATATAGATCTAGATCTATATCCTAGATCTAGAATCCATTCCCACTAGAACCGTGAACTGCAAGTACTGATAGAGCTGCTGAGGTATATCTATATCTTCCCTTCGGAGTGGGAGACCGGGGGATCTGAGCCTCCCATTGGTCAGGAACCCCTCCATACTGTTGTTGAGTGAAAAGCTTGTAAGGTGAAGATACCCTTGGAGATGCCCAGTCCCCAACCAGTTGTAGGCTAGCTGGTCAGAACCTATACGTGGGACCTGCAGAGGGGCTGAGTGCTGCCGGAGCTCTGGGTGAGGGGCGGAGGCGGACACTGGAGCAGAAGCACGCAGCAGGTTGGGCTCATCTGTAGATCAACAATTAAGCGACGGTAGTAGGAAATCAGACTCCAGTTAGTACTGGAGGTTTGTGCCCCAGCAGCCGAGGGAGAGACTGCAGGGCTAACATGCAAGTTCTGGACCTGGTTAAAGTGTGTTGGAATGGAGAGGCGACACCCCAGTAGAGTCAGCTGGGCTTCGCTCTCACTGCCTTCGCCCGCACTAGACTGAGGCTGACGGCTGAATTGCAGAGGCAGGCTCTCTCCTGGAGGCGGAGCCGCCATGAGCAGGGTGTGGGTGGACATGGGGACTCTGCCTAGTGTTCCACAGGGAGCTGGGAGAGAAGCAGGTGGCGGCGCCCAAGTGAGTAACCGCCGCCCTACAGCAGCCAATCTCAATGCCTCAGAAGTCCGGGAGATGCGACAAGGCCCTCTCCGCTTGCTGGGCTCTTCTTGCATACCCGGGCCCTCGCACAACCCAGGTCCTTCTTGCACACCTGGGCCCTCTTTGCCCACGTCCACCCCACCCCACCCCTCCGGCTTGGCCTCCCACCTCAGAGGCATCGCTTTCCCCTGTGGGGAGAGCCTCCCTCCCACTTCCAAGCTCCAGCCTGGAGGGACAAGTCTCTTCCTACCGGGGAGGGAGATGCAGGCGTGGGTTGTGGTCCCCGCCTCCTGGCAGAGTGGCAGAGCGGCGTCGCCCTCTGCTGCCAAACTCGGGCACTGTCGCCTGATCACCTTGTCACCTGGGCCCCTAGGGGGCTTCCGGGCTTCAGCCCTTTCTTTTTTGTTTGTTTGTTTGTTTTGTTTTGTTTTTTTGAGAGCGGGTCTCACCACACTACCAAAGAATATATAGACGTCAGTCTTTTCTTTTAAATTTTTTATTATGTTTTATTTATTTGTTTAGTATATGTGTCTAGGCCACAGGACAGCCTGTGGGAGACAGTTCTCTCCTACCGACCGCCTTGGGTCCTGGGAATCAAATTTCCGTTGCCACGCTTGGTGGTAAGGGCCCTTCTCAACAGGTGGTCGTCCCACCAGTCCCTGCAGCCCGTTTTCTAAGCATATAAGTAAGGTGGGTGGGGCCCGTTTGTATTACATGCTATTTTGTGTCCTGCCTTTTTCTTTTACTCTCCAAGAGATGACTTTTGGTTAAGAGCCTAGACTCTGGAGCCAGGCAAAGTCCTTGTCCTGTGAAACCTTTATGTCTGCTCCTGAGAACCTGGTGCAAGTAGGCACTGCACAGGCTGAGGTGAAGCTCTGCACTGGCGCCATGTGTGCTGTTCCAGCCCATTGTCCTGAGCAGGATGGGTCTCCAGCCACCTGACCCCTGGAACCCACCTGGTGCTTCACCTCCTGTGCCATCAAGGAAAGAAAGGGGATGAGGCCGTTGCCTCTTTGACTGGGCTCTCTTCCCAGCCCTGCATGGCCTCATTGTTTTTCCTGGGCACCGGGCATTTCCCTGCCGAACTGTCGTCTGACTCTCCCTCCATCCCCGTTGCCTTTGCCCAGACAGTGGCAAGGTTTCTTATTTCACCCAGGTCCTGCTACTCTGCTGCCTCCTGGAAGCCATTATGTCCTTGGTCATTGAACTCTCTGATACTCTCTCTGCTCATTATTCACTGCTCATTATTTTCTATGCGGTTGTTGTACTTTTTATGAAATGGCATTCTGATTATATATATATACACATATACATATATATATGTATATGTATATATATATATATATATATGTATATATATATATATGTATATATATATATATATATATATATATATATATATATATATATATATATATATTTGTGTGTGTGTGTGTGTGTGTTTCCACAAAAGACTAGAGCTTTTAAAAGACAGGATCTTGTTATGAATCCCAGACTCACCTGGAATTCAATAGATAGCACATGGTGACTTCAATTTTTTCGTTTGTTTTGTTTTTGTTTTTACTTTGTTCTGTTCTGAAATGGTCTCATTATGTAACTCTGGCCGGCCTGGAAATCGATAGGTAGAGCAGGTTAGACTTGAACTTACACAGATCCTCATATCTCTTGAGCACTAGAATTACAGATATGTGTCACCATGCCCAGTGCATTGTATGTGTGTAAATTCATGTGTGTACATGCCTGTGGATATACCTGTATGTGTGTGTGTGTATATGTGTTTGAATATGTGGAAACCAGAGGTCAATGTTGGATCTCTTTCTCAATTAGTTGCCCCATGCCCAAGGCTTTTTGAGAGTTTCGTTTGACCTCTGTGGTTCTTAAGAGAGGACTTGGCACTCCATAGGCCTTGGGTATTTTCTATAACTATGTGTAGATAGAGCCACTTTTCTCGCCTGTAAAAGCCGACAGTACCACTTATGGCCAGGAGAGGGCACTGCCACACAGCTCCTGGTAAGCTTCTGGGTGCTATGAGAGATAATTATAAAGCCCATAGGCTCTTCTCTTCCCACTCTGGGAGTGCTCCCAGTTCTGGAACCAGTAGGGGCTCTCCTCCCTTCCCCAGCTAATCTGTCCTGGCAGCCTGTAGCTGGCATGCCCTGGGCGATATCATCCAGAAGCAAGCACCCGGTGCCTGAGGTCAGAATACCCTGCTTGGTGGTTTGGACACACCCCTTAGCAGCTGATGCCTCTAGACAGATCACACCCTGTTCCTGGCTCTGCAACGGGACAGCGATTATTTGAGTGCGCTGCTAGCTCCTGGGTTTGCCGTGAGGTCGGAACAGAAGTGTTTTGTAAGTGTAAACGTTAGAGAAATGTAACATACACACACTTTCACTGCTGGGAGGCTAACTGAAGGTGGGTTTGTGGAAGGGATTAAGTTAGCGAGGGAGAAGGAAGATAAAAATAACAAGTGCCTTTCACCAAGTGCTTATTAGGAGCCAAGGCCGAGGAAAGTGATCCGAAAATATTGTCTAATTATAGCCAACACTTACACAGGGCTGACCTTGGGCCAGGAGCTGTTTAAGTGCCTCATGCATACAAACTGCTCAGATCCTCGTGACTCAGGGGAGAAGGTGGTACCCCCGATATGCTTTTCTACTCAGGAAGGTGAGACATGAAGTAGTTGGTTTGTAGACCCGCTCAGACGAACAGGGCTGGCGTTCAAACCACAGCGATTTGCCCCTTGGCATTGTCTCTTAAGTCACGACCACACTTCAAAGAAGATATTCTTGCATTTCCTTATAGTAAAGCCACTGAAAACACACCATGAAGGTGTATTTGAGTCCAGACTAACCACTGGAGAATGGATAGCAGTGGGAACTGGCACGGGGTTTCCCCCCAGAGCAGCAGGGCAGATTCGAGCAAGGCAGAGCTTGGGGGAGGGGGATTAATGCGTGGGAAGGGAGGATGGACTATCTTCTGGATCCAGGAGGAGGAAGCAGGCTGACAGGCTGTGTCGCTCTCCTCAGTGATGGATTCCCTTTCAAGCCTCGGCTCCTTCTACACTCTGAGGTGCTACTCTGACTGGAGATGGTGAGAACAACCCCAACACTGCCACAAGCTCCCTTCAAACCATCTTCTAGCTTCCAGCCTGTTATACAATCCGCGCTCTGTCCACGCTTGGAAATAACCATAGCTCAGCAGAATGGGCTTGGGGGCATGATGAATGGTCCTTAGGACCATCAGCTGACGGCCAGCTGCTCCTGAAGTGACCTGAGTGCCTGCCATAGCTCAGGTTCCCCAGCACTTCCTGGGAAGTGGCCCTGCCTGGTCTACAGGAAAAGTCTTAACGCGGCTCTGTGTTTGGGCATCACGATTATCATGATTTTGATGAGTATGACCACCCATTTCTGTATCTTTTAATATCTGTCAAGCCTGGGGATGCATGCTTTTAATCCCAGTTACTCGTGGAGCTGAGGTAGGGGGATTGGAAATTCAAGGCTTGCCTGGGCTACAGGGTGAGTTCTATACTGCTCTCAAGATCTTGTATAGACTCTGTTTCAAAGTGAAAAATAAAAAGACTGTGGCTATCATTTAGTGGTAGAGTGCTGGCCTACAATGTGAAAGGCCCGGGTCTCCACTCCCAGAGACACAGAAAATAAACGAATAAAGGATGGGGGGGGGGACCCGCAGGGCCCTCTCCCACCTCTCCTGCACCCGCTCACTCCCAGAGCCTGTCCAGGCTCAGGTCCTGAGCAATTCTCTGCACCTTCCTTGGGAGCTTATGGGTCCTGGATTTTCCGAGTACAGCTCAAGGCCCAGAGGACAGGGGCTCCAAAGGTAACCCAGGTTCTCTAAGGGGAACCACCACGCTGCCTGCACGGGAAAGGACTTAGTCTCCTCTGGCACCCTCTGCCTGCCTGACTCTCCAGGCACTCCCTTGTGGGGCCTGTCAGCAGTAACCAGAGCTGGCTCGGTGGCTGAGAGCAGTAGGAACACCGTTTCTTGGCAACCGGGGACAGCATACAAGATCCAGTTAATCACCTATGCCAGCCGGTCAGTCTTCCCACAGCTTCCAGAGCGGCCCCTGCTGGTCAGAGGCATGAATCGTTTCTACCCCAGCACACCTAAAGTTATAGCGGGAGCTAGAGGCTCTTTTCCCTTGTTTCCTGTTTTCTCAAAAAAAAAGTACACACACACACACACACACACACACACACACACACACATATATATATATACACACACACACACATATATATACATACACACACATATATATGTGTGTGCTTATTATGTATGACATAAAATATAATTAATATATAATATATAAAATATATTGTGTAATATATGTGTGTGGACATATATATATATATATATATGTATTCCATCTATGTGTGTGTGTGCACTGAGCCTTGCACACCAATGTGCTATGCCCTTATCTTTCTTTTCTTTCAAGTTTTTTATTTGTATGTTTTGTTTTTTCAAGACAAGGTTTCTCTGTGTATCCCTGGCTGTCCTGGAACTCACTCTGTTGACCAGGCTGGCCTCGAACTCACAGAGTTCTGCCTGTGCTGGGGATTAAAGGCGTGTTCTACCACCATTGGGGCTTTCACGTTTTTAATGTGTGTGTGTGTGTGTGTGTGTGTGTGTGTGTGTGTGTGTGTGTGTGTGATTGCCTGAGGTGGTGGCTAGTTGTTTTTTTTTTTATGTCAATTTGACACAGGCTAGTGTCATTTTGGAAGGAGGAACCTCAACTGAGAAAATGCCCCCACCAGATTGGTCTATAGGTAAGTTTGTGGCCTGTCTCCTTAGTGATTGATGTGGGGGGCAGTGGTTTGTGGGTAATATCATCCTTGGGCTGGTGGTCCTGGGTGTTATATGCATGCAGAGCAAGCCACGAGGAGCGGCCAGTAAGCAGAACTTCTTCATGGCGTCTGCATCAGCTCCTTCCTCTGGGTTCCTCCTCAAGTTGCTTTGGGTCACAGTGTTTTATCACAGCAAGAGAAACCCCAAGAGAGTTTGAATGTGTGTGCATGCAATATATGCAGAGGCTAGGGTTTGAAACTAGAAATTGAACCTGGATCCTCTGGAAGAGTAGCCAGTTCTTATGACTGAGCCATCTCTCCAGCCAGCCAAAGCTCTTGCTTTTTTGATTCTTTTTAAAAGATTTTATTTTATACACATGACTACACTGTCACTGTCTTCAGATACACCAGAAGAGGGCATCAGATCTCATTACAGGTGGTTGTGAGCCACCATGTGGTTGCTGGGAATTGAACTCAGGACCTCTGGAAGAGCAGTCAGCGCTCTTAACCACTGAGCCATCTCTCCAGCCCAAGGTTTTGTTTTTATAACATGTTGAAATCCATTATGCAAAATTACAATTATTTAAATTTTTTTGGCCCCAGCTCTGTAGTAAGATGTGGAAGTCAGAAGAAACCACTTCAGCTTCCTCTCTGGGAGGCAACAGCAGCCACAATGTGCCTGTGAGGCCACAGGGGCAGCATGTGAACCGTGCAGCCACAGTGTGCTTGTGAGGCCATAGGGCCCTGAATGGAAACCCTGCCTTGTTTCTTCTCAGCATGCGACAGCTTCTTGGGGGTCACAGTTTCCTAAATACCAAAGCAGTGCTCACCTTACAGGGCTGGTGAAAGAAGAGACAAATGGAGGAAAGCTTATGCACAGAGCCCAAGCCCTACACGATGGATGCAGCAGGGTCTCCTCCCCGGCAGGTCCTCCACCACACCCCTCACTAGCCATGTATCTTAAGCTCTGGCTTTCCCATGTACTGTTTCTTCTGTTTGGGATCTTTCCCCTCTGTTTAAAAACTGCTTCATGCTGGACACGGTAGTGCATACCTTTAATCCTAGCACCCAGGAGGCAGAGGGAGGCAGATCTCTGTGAATTTGAGTTTAGTCTGGTCTACAGAGTGAGTTCCAAGACAGCCAGGGCTACATAGCAATATTCTGTTTCAAAAACAAAAGCAGAACACTGTTTCATTAGAGGGACACTGTTGCATCCCTCCCTAAAGTACAACCTCCAGTTAAATGTTCCATTGATCCACAGAGAGCTCAGGCAGAGCAAAAGCATGTGGGGAGCTGGAGTGCACTTTCATCCTGAACTGGACCTTCATTCCCCATGAACTGGGCCTTCATTCCTCATGGGATTCCTGGCCCTTCAGGCTCACACTGAAATGCAAGCCGGACTTCTCTGGGCCTCCTTTGCATATAGCAGATTATGGGCATTCTCTGCTCCCCAGTTTCCTGAGATACTTCTCTACATCTTTATACTCAGTGATCTTTCTTATCCATTTTGGATACGCCAGGACTCCCCCAGAATGCCAGAATCCAAGGAATTCAAGTTCTTTGAGCAGAATGCTATAAGTTACACATATTATTCACTATAATTATTTAAGTTTTAAGATAGTCTTACTTTATAGCTCAGGCTGGCCTCAGACTCAAGATTCTCTTAACCCTAGCCTCTTGAGTGCTGGGATTATAAATACAAGACGCCACACCTGGCTCTTCTCTACAGTGTAAAGCTCTGCACTACGGATAGTGTTTAGTGTGGTGAATGTTATGTGTGTTATTATAACGCTGAATTATTTAGGCAATAGTGACAAGAACAAAACCTCTAGATAAGTCCAGTGCAGGTGTAGCTTTGTCTTGTTTTCCTGAAATATTGGAACCCACCCCTGAGAATGACATTTATTTCTGGAGAAGCCTGGTCAATACACCAAAAGCTCCCTGAGTTCTGACTACCTCCTGGTAGCTTGGTTCTCCGTAACATCTTCTCCCGGGGCTTGACCTGAACCATCTGGGAAGCATGGTTCAGCAACCTCTCTCTATCTCTCCTTTTTTCTCTTCCCCTCCTGCCTCCAAGTGGACTTGTTTTTTTGTTATTATTTTAAAAAACAAACAAAACCCAAACAAACAAATCCAAACCTTAAACAAATACTTATTTCATGTGTGTAAATTTTTGCCTGTGTGTATGTATGTGCACCATGTGCATGCCGGGTGCCCACTGAGGATAGAAGAGGGCGTTGGAACCCCTGGACTGGAGTTAATGACGGTCGTGAGGACCCAAATCCGGGTCCTCTTAGAGCAGCTGGAGCTCTGGACAGCGGAACCATTTCTCCAGCCCTTCTGTTTTGCTTTTATTCGGGGCAGGGCTTCTTGTGGCTCAGGCTGGCCAACTCCCAAATGCTGAGATTACAGGCCTGGGCTACCACGCCCAACAATTAACTTCATTTTTGCACCATTGCTTGTGTGGGTCTAACGGAAAAGGGCCTAAGAATTGAGGACATTCACCTTTAATCGCACTCCGTGCCCCTCGGGACTGGCTGGAACAGATTTGGATGCCAAGTCTCCAAACCAGCCGCTCAACAAGTTTCCACACACCCCCACCCACCTCCTGCCTGGGCCAGGCCACCCCCACCGGGGCAATGACGTCTATTTGCATGCACCAGCGCCAAAGGAAGCGTTGGCTCAACGACGATTTGCATGCTCTCACGCTATTGGCTGCGAGGGCGGCGCCGCAGCCAATGGCTGCAGCGGTGTTTACAGCGCGGCTTGGGTGATGTAATGGAATCCTGGCTCGCCCGCCGAGCTCCCTGCGGACTGCGCGGTGACGTAGCGGCTTCCCCGACCGCACCCGGCGTGCTGGGCCTGGCGCGGACAGCAGGGGCATGGCTCGCCCGGGGCTCGGTGCTACTCCGCCGCCTGCCGCGTTCCTTCCGGCTTGGTGTTCCGGTGGCGGGACCTGGGAAGGGAAGCTCGGGCCAAATCCGGTCTCGGGCGAGGTGACAGAAATTTGGAATCTGACACCGGAGGATGACTGAGCTCCTGCTCCTCTGGGAGTGCAATTATGGACTTCGCACTTTGTCAGCCACGCAGCTCTGCAGCCTTTGCTGTTGTCTGCGGTTGTGTGTGTGTAGGGGGGGTACTGGGGGGGGGAGGGAGAGTGATTTTGTAACTCTAGAGTTACAGAGGGTTTTGATGTGTTTTTAATCAAGCACCCTGGTTTTGATTTGTGGGAAATCTTTCTTTAAACTTCGCCCATTTCCGGCCTGGTGACCTGGGCCACTTTCTCATGTTGACCCAGATGAAGCCCTGGGAAGGGAAGATGGTCTTTCTCTTCACCGCCGATCCAGTGGCCTTCTAGAGCTCTGTAGTCCCTGCAATAGTCTTGGGTGACCCCATTTTTTAATTTTTATTTTTTTGCCTTTAAGTGTATGCTTAAACGTGGGGAGAGGCGGGGGACCCCAGCCAAGTAGTTATTGATCCTGAGGCTGAGGAAGGGACCTATGAAGGGAATCCCCTTTGCAGTCCCAGATAGGGGAGTCCCTCTGGGCCCAGTGGGTTAGTTAACCCCTCCACATCCTTTAACCCAGGCAGGGAGGATGTGAGGTAACATATTGGCTGCTCAACTATGAACAGCTGAATCCAGGTCACCAAGTATGCTAGATGGCCTTGGGCCTTGTGGCTCAACGTGGCTTACTGTTTCCACCCTTGGGACTTCTGTCCCTGTCTCATAACCTTGAAATAGCCTAACCTCCAGGGGGTGTTCTTTCCATTTCTAGGCCTTTTTCCACACTGTACCCCACATTCTCTCCCTCTAGGGTGGCCCCTGTTCCTTCACACACCTCTCCTTACTCTTAATCTGTCTTGACTGTGTAGATATCTCCTCATTTAAAACTAACTGCAGGGCTTTTTGTCTCTGTGTCTTTTTGTTTGTTTGTTTTCGAGACAGGGTTTCTCTGTATAGCCCTGGCTGTCCTGGAACTCACTTTGTAGACTAGGCTGGCCTTGAACTCAGAAATCCACCTGCCTCTGCCTCCTGAGTGCTGGGATTAAAGGCGTGTACCACCACTGTCGGGCTCCTCCTTACTCTTGACTGTGTAGATATCCCCTCATAGTAAAACTAGCTGCAGCGGTTTTTGTTGTTGCTTTTTTTTTTTTTTTTTTAAGATTTATTTATTTTATGTATATGAGTACATTGTAGCTATTTTCAGACACACCTGAAGAGGGCGTCAGACTGCATTGCAGATGGTTGTGAGCCACCACGTGGTTGCTGGGAATTGAACTCAGGACCTCTGGAAGAGCAGTCAGAGCCGTCTCTCTCCAGCTCTTGTCTACCTGTCTTAGGAGCCCTCCAGGGTGTGGCCTAGTACTATTGAGGACTGTGCATCCCTAACTGCTCCTAGAAGCCCAGTCTTACAAAGGACTGAGTGGTTTACCTGCCCTCTCCACTCTCCTGTCTGCAGGAGGAACTGGGAAGTGGTCCTGGGGTTTGGGCAGGGAGGATGGGGACACCATGGTGAGTGCCTTCTGGGAGTTAGAAAGCCAGGCTGTGGGGCTGCTTGGCCACTGACTAGCTGAGGAAGCCAGTTAAGGGAACCACAGTGGGGCTATTTATAGGAGATCTGTTGTGACACAAAGAGGTCGCCATGCCCTATCTGTGCAGTCCCCCCCCCCCAAACACCAAATAAACACCAGCTGGGCAAATCCAGGCTAAGCATTTTTTTCAAGGACAGCTCCAAGACAAGCATCCCAGCCCTGGCTCTCCCTCAGGTCCCCCCCCCCCAATAGAAATGGCAGATCTACCACTGCCTGTCATCCTCCTGGCACATGGCTATGTGTGTTATCAAAGACACTGTCTTCACAACACTTCTGTGTGAGACAGGTATGTTACCATGTGTGTTTCTCTGAGGAGGAAACGGGAGCTCAGAGTAGGCCAGTCACTCCCCTGGGGTCCACAGCTGGGAAAGAGCCAGGAGAGGCAAGAATCCCTGGGTGGTGTCTGTGTCCAGGGTTCCTCCACAGCTGTTCAGATCACCCAGTCACCAGCATCCATCACATGCCACTTGGACCTCGGGCCCCTCTTCCATCTTAGCCAGTCTCTTTAAGATGTCCCAGAGTGTTAGCATGTCACATGTTGCTATCTTCTTTATTATAGAGTAGATAATTGAGGCAGGTTTGGCTGAGAGTATTTATAGAGAGACCTCTGTGAGTTGGAAGTCTCCATGGAAAAACTGCTAGCAGCATTTTTTTTTTCTTTTTCCATTCCTGTCTAAATAAATGTATTTCTCCTACACAGGCAAATATTTTAGAATGTATTTTCAAAAAGACTCGTGGAAAAATAAAAAAACGAGGGAACAGGGCAGCACGTTCTTTCCAAAGCCCATTGGAAGGAGCTGCTGGGGCAGGAGGGGAGACCCGTCTGAGGCTCCCTCACCCCTGGCTGCTGCTGTGACTTGGTTCCAGTGTCTGCACATGGAGGTACTGTTAGAATGTGGGAAAGAGCAGGACTGATTCTGGGATTTTAAAGACAAACCAGAGGTTCTAGAGTTGGCTGTGAAGCAGTGAGCAGAGAAAGGGGTTTTGTTGTTGCTGGAGTGTCAGGCAGCTCCAGAGAAGGACTTCTGGGTGTGGGAGGAGAATGTGAATGTGAATGTCAGGAGAGAGTGCTCTGGAGTGTGGGGCCTCCTGAGGAAACCTCTGGAAGCTGAAGGGATTCTTGACTATGTGGGTCCCGGCTAGGCTAGCTGCTGGTGAAACAGGCACAGGACAGGTAGGAATGGATACTCCCTCCCAAATGGGTTCTCTCTAGCCACCTCCCAGTCTATCAAGGTAGGGATAGAGACACAAAAACCTTTTAATTATAGATAGAGAGCTCACCTTTTAATTATTCTTGACCTCTCTTTCTTGGCCTGGGGCTTTGTTGTGTAATTGTTTCTTCTGAAATTGAAACATTTCGTCCTATAGAGAGCAGTCCTTAAGCAGGAAGAAAAAGCAATTCAAAATAGCTTCAGGAAGTCCATGAAACTGACCAGATTCACTAGGCCCCTCCCTCCTTAGAGGAAGTGAAACTGAGCTGCAAAGCCCACTGCCTGAAAGAAGCAGAAACCAGCACTAGGTACCTGGAAAAGGTTTAGACCTGGAAGGACACTTTACAACATGTTGAGTCCCCTGTAGCCTGTGCAATATTCTCTGGGTTCTCAGCTTTGTGAGCTGTCATCCATGCTGGGGTAGTCTTTGATGATGCAGCTGTCTTTGAGTTGTTTCTGCTTCTACAAGTAACCCCTCAACCATATGCCTGTAAGAAATCTTAATAAAACTCATTGGTTCATCTGGGTGGTGGTAGCACATTTGGGAGACAAAGGCAAGTGGATCTCTGTGAGTTCAAGGCCAACCTAATCTACAAAGGGGATTCCAGGACAGCCAAGGCTACACAGACCCTAAACTCAACTCCCCCTGCCCCCTCCCGCTGCCAAAAACCAAACCAACACAAACAGTAACAACAACAAAACCCTCATTGGTTCACCAAGTTGGATGTTGGTGGTATCTGTACTTTGCTCTGTCATGGGTTCCCTGTCTGGGATGAATAGCCATGTGTGTTGTGTCCCCTAGAAAAAGTTTTATTATACAACGTAGTTGGCACCTGAGCAGAATACAACCAAAGACATGCCGGGGAGAAGTGAGCACATAGTTCTGGCTATGGGTTGCAAGGCAGGTAACTGAGGCTGGGCAGCCTGAGGAAGGAGCGTCTGCAGAGGAAATCCTGATAGAGTTGTGCATGGAGGAGTCCTTCCTCTGCGTTGATGTACCTTTGTGCTGTGACAGCAGTTGCTTGTTTCTTGCTGTGGCTATGGGATGTGCACCTAAGGCTGAGCCACTGGGAGTGTTTGTGGGAGGAGTCCCAGCATGGCAGTCAACATCTGTGTCACGTGGCATGCCTGCTTGATGGGTGGGCTCCACCATGCGGATATGGAGATGTCCTGAGAAAGTTAAAGTTTTAGAGGAAAATTGGCCCTCTCTGAGATTCGCGTACAAGAGTCAAGACTGTTAGCAAACAAAGAGTGGAGGGTGTGTGTAGTTAGAAATGCATCTGAGGCCAATGTGGCAGCCAAATAAGAGCTTGTTTGTGTAGAGTTGCAGTAAGAAAGAGATGCAGTAGCATCCCCGCCTTAGCTTTTGATCTGGCAAGTAAGTTAGACACAAGAGGATGAGAGCGAGAACAGAAATATTAAAAGATGCCTCGGGGCTGGAGAGATGGCTCAGCGGTTAAGAGCACTGACTGCTCTTCCAAAGGTCCTGAGTTCAAATCCCAGCAACCACATGGTGGCTCACAACCATCCGTAATGAGATCTGACACCCTCTTCTGGAGTGTCTAAAGACAGCTACAGTGTACTTACATATAATTAATAAATAAATTAATCTTTAAAAAAAAAAAGATGCCTCTCAAGTCCAGCCTCCAGTAAAAAACAAGAGGAAATATAAGCCAGCATGCCGATGGGGGCATTAACCATGGTACAAAGCCAGAATCTAGTGTGATCAGGAAATCATTGAACTGTCAGAGCTAGGGAAGAATCTTAAGCAATCAGAGGATGACCCTGTCCCAGCCTGACTTGTGAGGCTGTGGGACACAGGAACAAACCGAATCAGCCTGAGGAGCTTGGCTGGAAAACTGGGTAATATAATTCCTCAAGCCCCCTGAAGGCAAAGGCTGCATGACCTGAGACAGTGTGAGGGAAGTCAGACTGTGATGGACAGACCTGAGACAGTGTGAGGGAAGTCAGACTGTGATGGACAGACCTGAGACAGTGTGAGGGAAGTCAGACTGTGATGGACAGACCTGAGACAGTGTGAGGGAAGTCAGACTGTGATGGACAGCCTTATCAAAGCCATCGGGGTAATCCCAGCACTTGGGAGGCAGAGGCAGGCGGATTTCTGAGTTCGAGGCCAACCTGGTCTACAAAGTGAGTTCCAGGACAGCCAGGGCTATACAGAGAAACCCTGTCTCGAAAAACCAAAAAAAAAAAAAAGCCATCGGGGACACATGTTTGTCTGTCTGAGGTTCCCACAAATCACAGGGTCTGGAGGATCACAAAGGAGGAACAGACACTACGGAAAGAAGTAGGAATAAAAGGAGCTGTGTTCAAGCCCCCGTTCACTGGGCTAGAGAGAACTGTTCACAGAGGAGGTGGAGGAAAGGCTGGTCCAGCAGGGACCTCGAGGCTAGTGTGGAGCTTCAGTGGCTTTGCTGAGCTCATTGGCGGAACAAGATCTTTACAACATAGGAAAGGCTTTGGTGGATCTCAGTGGCTTAGGCCAGCTGGTAAAGAGAGTTTGTGAACTGAAAGAGCATCCTAGAAGTGAGGGGAGAAAGGTGAAACAGAGGACAAGGTTTGCCTGGGTTACGCTGAAGACAGGTGTTGAAAGGTTTGTATGGGGCTGAAGTTCCTAAGGAGAAAATTGATAGGAAGCCAAATTGTATCTAAGGAGCCTGAGGAGCAGCTCAGAGAAGACACCCATGACAGAACACTATAGGTGCAGACAATCAAGCCTGTTCCAGGGGTGGGCAATGGTCTTAGTCAGGGTTTTACTGCTGTGAACAGACACCATGACCAAGACAACTCTTATAAGGACAGCATTTAATTGGTGCTGGCTTACAGGTTCAGAGGTTCAGTCCATTGTCATCACGGCAGAACATGCCAGCATCTTGGCAGGCATGGTACATGAGGAGCTGAGAGTTCTACCTCCTCATCTGAAGGCCACTAGCAGAATACTCACTTCCAGGCAGCTAGAATGAGGGTCTTATAGCCCATACCCACAGTGACATACCTACTTCAACAGGGCCACACCTTCTAATGGTGCCACTCCTTGGGCCGAGCATATAGGAACTATCACAGTAATTATTCCTCCAGACCAAGGAGGGTACATTTACCTCCATCAAAAGGTTATATAGAGGTAGATAAGAGATGGTTTGCCCAGTCAGGAACGCCTCCACAATTAGGTGTGGTGGATGGAGAGTCAGCATGTATGGCTATATCCACAGTGCTAACCCAGAGCAGCTTTGTCCCAGGGAGCCAGTAGGTACAGCAGAGAGAGCCATGGCCTTTCTCCCCCTTGGCCCTGAGTATGAACAAATTAAGTTCAGGCCTACTGAGTTTATCAGGTGTGAAGAAATGTAGGGACGTTCCATGGAAGAGCTCCAGGATATAGAAATATAATGGTTGCCAGAGCATGGTTAAGAGTTACAGGACTAATTAAGCCTTCCAATCTGATTGAAGGCCCTCTCCACAAGAGAGAGTGCACATTTGGTACAAAAGCCAGAACAAATCCTCAGTCTGGGGAGGTCAAAAGTTCTAATGGGGAAGGAGCTAATACTGTTTTACTCAATGCTGGTATGGGCCTGTCAAACTGCCTGTGTGTGCTGGCCTCCTAGGGCATTTGTTATCAGCCTTAACTCAGTCACTGGTGAAGCAACTGAGAATAAGGGACTCTTACTGTGGCACGGGGCCTCTTTCTTAGGTATAGGTGGACATCTATAGTCCTTCCAAGGCTCTGGGATCATTGCAGAAGAGGGGGCAGAAAGAATGCAGGAGCCTTAGGTAGAGTATTATGTAACTGCTTCCTCTAAGATTGAAACATTCTATCCTGCAGGGAAGCTCTTTAAGGAACAGGAACAACTCAAAATAGCTTCAGGAAGTACCTGAAACCAACTAGATTCACTAGGAGCCTCTCTACCAGAGTAAACAAAGCTGAGTCCCTCTCAGAGGAAGTGAATCTGAGCTCCGAAGAAGACTCACACAAGGTGAGCTGTAAAGAAGACCCTGAAACCTGATGAGCCGCCTGGATGCCTAGAAGAGGTTCAGACCAGCAAGACACCTAGAAGGACTCTCTCCAACCAATTGAGCTGCCTGCGGGCTGTACAGTGTACTCCCGGTTCCCAGCTATCTGGGATTTGGTCATGGTGCTATCTTTGGGTCATGTCTGCTTCTGTAAGTAACCCCTCACCCATATGCCTGTAAGTAACTCCAATAAAACTCATTGGTTCACCAAGTTGGACTTTGGTGGTATCTGTACTTTGGTCTGTCTTGGGGTCTGTATCTGGGGAGTGTAGATGTGCTGTCACATATCAGGCTCCCAGTGTGGCCTGTTGGAATGGGCAGCTGTTGGGGAGAAGGGCTTGCTCAGGGCAGGATGGTCCTCTCACTTTCAGAAGCCTAGGACTACCTTGACCCCTCTTCCCAAAGGTCTTGCAGGGAGGACTGCTTAGGCATGGTAGTCATAGGAGACAGTTACACTGTAGATCACAAGGTCCATAAAAGAACAGGACAGACCAAGTCTGAGTGCCTATATGTGCAAGACTATTACTATACAGTATCTCTGGTCTGGTCAATACAAAAGGCTAAAAGACTCCTCAGGAAAAATACTGAGCCCGAGGGAGGTTAGTTCACTTGCCTTAGGTCACACAGGCCTATGTGAGCAGGCAGATCAGTGAGAGTACCCCTGACTCAAAACTTTTTTTATGAGACATTGCATCATCTCAGAAGTCCTTTTTGTAAAGTGTCTTCTCCCGTGGAAGTCCTGTACCCTGCTACCTTGTTCCTTGCCCTTGGAGTGTTACAGTCTTACGGGCTGAAAGACTCATGCCACCTTGACATACCCACGGGCTCAGAGGTAGGCTGGGGTCCTGACCTCCCTAGCCTAATTGCTTTGTGTCTTTGGGTAGCAGCCAAACCCCTCTGGGCCTCACTTTTTCCACCTAGTGTTCAGGGGAAGTCCCTGGGTAGATTTATTCATGAATTGGATGTCCGGGTGATGGCCTGTAGGTTGGAGAGGGCTCACCTGGAAACAACAACCCTACCCTGGCCGCGGGAGGGGCGCGTTATGTAACGGGGTGTGCGGCGAGAGAGCTTTGGGAGGCGGGGGACGCGGGGCGGGACGCTCGAGGCTATTCCGGGCGCCGCTATTTTTAGCCCATTGATGAGGCTGCGTCGGCTGCCGCCGCCGGGATTCCGGAGACGTCAATGGGCGCGCGTCACGGTCCCCGCCCGGCCTCCCGCCGGGGGAGGAGTCGGGGGCGGGGGGCACGGGGCGCGGGCGCGGCCGGAACCGCGTGCGGGGGCGCCCGACGCGGCGGGAGCGGGAGGCGGCGGCGACCCGGCATGGGCGACCCTGCAGGCCTGAGCGGGGCTCGTGCCCGGAAGGCGCGGGCGGAGACGCGAGCGCAGCCCGCAGGGCCAGGTGAGGAGCTGGAGCTTCGGGGACCTGCGTTCGCCGATCTGCGGGTCAACGTGGTTCCTTCCTACCCGCCCCGGGGGCGGCGGGACGGGTGGGTGGCGCTGGGCTCGGCCAGGTCCGAGACATTGCCTCCACGTCCCGGTGTGCGGGAGCCAACAACCCAGGCCACCCAGTGAGGGAAACGCTGCCAAGGCATCCATCCAATCGGCTTGGGGACAGCGGTGGCGCCAGAGGGTGGTCTGCATGGATGCATGCCTCAGCCCTCTCACTTGGACACATTACCCCCTCCTCCCGCGTCTGTTTATTGATAAGTGACCGGAGGGACTAGAGGTGGTTTCAAGGCAAGTGACCTGGGTTTGGGGCTAGTGTAATGGGCATGCTCTGGTAGGCAGGTCCCCGACATGTGTCCAAAGATTCTGGTGGACCTGGAGCTCTGTCTACCTGCACTGGGGCATCACCTCCAAGGGGGGAACGTTCAGATCACTGACTTGGGCAAAGACTTGACAAGGAAGCCAAGCTTTGTCGTGAGCAGGGGCTAAGAAGAAAGACAATGTACTGTGCTGTAAGGTCATGATTTTGTTTTGTTTGTTTTTGGTTTTGGTTTTTTCGAGACAGCGTTTCTCTGTATAGCCCTGGCTGTTCTGGCACTCACTTTGTAGACCAGTTTGGCCTCGAATTCAGAAGTCCACCTCGCCCGGCCAGGTCATGATTTTTAAAGATGGTGTTTGTGGGGCCCATACCGGTGAGGTGAATGGCTCTGATAAGAAATGATGAAGGTGGGGCTGGTGAGATGGCTCAGCGGGTAAGAGCTCCCGACTGCTCTTCTGAAGGTGATGAGTTCAAATCCCAGCAACCACATGGTGGCTCACAACCATCCGTAAAGAGATCTGGCTCTCTCTTCTGGAGTGTCTGAGGACAGCTACAGTGTACTTACATATAATAAAATAAAATTAAAAAAAAAGAAATGATGAAGGCCTTGGCTGGAGGTAAGACTGTCAACTCAGGCGTTCAGGTCCCATGCCTGACTCAGAAGCTCACTTACCCAGCCACAGAGCTTCACACCTGTCCTTAGGATGGGCTCAGACTACTCCATAGATGCGGGTTCCTGCTACGTAGGGCTAAGTAGCCTCAGAAAGGATACCTGGCCACAGACTCCCAGATGTGGGGATCTGGGTTCTAATCACATAGCTTTGCTTGTTTTTAAACCATGCATAGGCCTGGCCTTTCTCAATGAAAAAAAAAAAATCCCTTCTGTGTATCACTGTGAGGCGTGAATGTGTCAATAAAGTTCTTTTTTTTTTTTTTTTAATTTATTTTATGTATGAGTACACTGTTGCTGTCTTCAGACACACCAGAAGGGGGCATCGGATCCCATTACAGATGGTTGTGAGCCACCATGTAGTTGCTGGGATTTGAACTCAGGACCTCTGGAAGAGCAGTCGGTGTTCTTAACCTCTGAGCCATCTCCAGCCTCTCAGTACAGTTCTTAGTCGTTGCTTTTATTGTGTGCCCAGTGTCCAATGTGGAGCAGTGTCCAGATCCATCAGGGCTTCAGGAGCCCTGCTGTCCCTGCAAGTGGAAATTTTAGTTAAGAAAACTCTTTAATGCATTCCTAAGCAGGTGTCTGATGGGTCCTTGCAGGAGCTGGAAAGTCCTAGAGGTCAGATTTTTCTGATTAAAAATTACTATTCACGGCCGGGCGTGGTGGCGCACGCCTTTAATCCCAGCATTCGGAAGGCAGAGGCAGGCGGATTTCTAAGTTCGAGGCCAGCCTGGTCTACAAAGTGAGTTCCAGAACAGCTAGGGCTATACAGAGAAACCCTGTCTCGAAAAACCAAAAAAAAAAAAAATTCATGCCGGGCAGTGGTGGCAGGCACGATTTTGATAGTACTTGGGAGGCAGAGGCAGGCAGATTTCTGAGTTCGAGGCCAGCCTGGTCTACAGAGTGAGTTCCAGGACAGCCAGGGCTACACAAAGAATCCCTGTCTCGAAAAAAACAAAACAAACAAAAATTACAGTTCAACCAAAAGGAAGATTTGTGTTTCTGTTGGATCTGTCCCAGATGGAAGGGACGGCTCCTTAGCTGGGATGTTCCTCTCATCTAGCTGGTCTTTCTGACCCAGCTCAAGTGTAAGCTTGTATGGGTCAACCTTTGCCCCTCACCCCCACCCCTCATTCCCACCCCTCACCCCCACAGGCCCTAGCTCCTGCCCATCTGTTTCAAACTGAAGGCTGTGGTGCTGGGCAAACATTGTTTTCTAGTAGGGAGATAGAGGCTGGACAAGAGGGAAGTCAGTCCTGGGTGGGGCAATAACAGGTTAGCATGGGGGTGGGATGGTAGGGATAGGTCTTTGAGAAGGTTAGATGAAATGGAAACCTGATATACACCAGGAGGAAGCAGGCAGGCAGACAGAAAGGCAGGCAGATGAGGAACAGTGACTTCCCTGGCGGAGGGAACAGCCAGTGCCCAGGCTGTGGGTGGTGAAGAAAGGCCCTTGTGATAAGGGGGAGGCGTGGGTGGGGAGAGCAGTAGTAGCTGGTACTGAAGTTGGGGCGGATCCACATGCCCCTTTAGAGACCACCTTCCCTTTTTTGAGTCACCTCAGCCTTGGGTTTGCCCTCTACACAACAACTGGTAGAGCCTCATGTGCAGCTGGGCCGTGTTGGCTTGCTCCAGATCTCACGGTCTGCTGGATCTTCCCCTGTCCTGGGCACACTGCCTTGTTCACAGTAGTTCAGGAATGCTGAGCATGTGACTGTTAAGAGGGAGTTTTGATCTAGAGACAGGTGATGGGATAAGACACCTGTTCTTCAGAGCTGTCAGTCACTTTCTGGGGACAAGGTGCCAGGCTCTGGCCCCTGTGTCGACAGGAGATACAGACCTGGTGGGAGCGTATCAGTCTACCTTGTGATGACAGGCAGTGTTTGTCATGTCTCTGGTGCTCGGGAGGACGATGGCACGCTCCCTCTGGATAGCAGGTTTGATTCCTGATTGCCTTCTGTTTCTGGGTAGAGGTGCCTCACCTGTCCCATTAGGCTTCCCTGTCCTGCGCTTCACTCATGGCCTTCACTTTGGGCTGTGAGGGATACCAGAGAATCAAGCCCAGGGCCTTGTGCGGGCTAGGCAGGTGCTCTACCACAGGTGAGGGAAAATCTGGGTATCTGAGCCACAAGGGCATCCCTTAGCTGGTGCCCTTGGGGCAGAGGTCAGGAGCATGTGACCCACCCACGGGCCTTCCCCTATCTCGGTCCTTCCACCTACTGTTGTGGAAATACCTACTTCTCTTTTCCCACCCCTTTGGCCTGCAACACGGTCCAATAGCTTGAAGGCACTGCCCTGGTTCTACACTCTCTCTGGGCTCGAGAGGGAAAGGGAGAATGATGGAGTGGGAGAAGGGAGGGGGAGTTGTGGTCAGGGGTGGTGGCTAGAGGAGCGCTAAAGGTTAGGGTCGGGTACCTCACTGGCTCCTATTTGAATCAGAGGCCAGGAGCCCAGACGTGTCCAGGAAGGAACCAGAATCTGCAGTTAGCCTTTTCTTTCTCTTTTTCTTCTTGTTTTACCTCTGCCTCCTCCCCTCTTGCACCTCTCCCTGTTTCCTCTGCTGAGGATTGAGCCTAGGACCTTGCCCCTGGTAAGCAAGCACTTTCCTGTTGTCTCTATCCATTCTATTTTGTGATAGGATCTCACTCACTTTCCCAGAGTGACCTTGACCTCCTTCTGTAGTCCAGACAGGCCCTGAAGTTGTAATCCTCCTGCCTTGGTCTCCTGATACACTGGGATTACAGGCTTTCCTAAGAGGTCCGCCATTTGCATGTGTTTATTTAAGTCCTCCCAACGATGATGCATAGCAACCTGTGTGCTTTGCTCTGTTTTTTTCTGAGACAGGTCTCACTAGGTAGCCTTGACTAGCCTTGAACTCACAGAGCTCCCCCTGCCTGTGCCACCCGTCCTGTTATAAATCCTCTGTGTTTTAAGCCTTATAACGGTCTGCAGCTGCTGCTTTTAGAGATATCAATTACACATTGTGATTTCTTCCCTGACAAAGAAGCAGGGAGAGACTGTGTCATTTGCTGAGGGACTGTGGGCTGGAGCCACCATTGGAACCTAGGTTGTCTGATACCCTTCACCTCACTTCCTGTTCAGGGTCTGGGTTCCCATCATAGGAGTTAGAAGACTGAGCTCCCTGAGAGCAGAGAGACCCACAGAGAGTTTTGCCCTCTGGGGACCTCTGGGCTCTAGGGCTAAGCTGGAGCCCTGTAAGGAAGGTCACATGCTCTTGTCTGTCCTAGCAGGGTTTGCTTTCTCTGCAACACGTCCCCGTATTCCCAGGGGCTGCAGGCAAGAGGGAAACAGGCACATTGGCAGAGACAGGATGGCTTCCTGGCTCTGAGACGACGCCCAGATGTTGTCCATAGCTCCCGACCACCATCACACCCCAGAATCCATTGCCTAGGTTGATGTTGTCCTAGGTAGAGGTTGTCCATAGCTCCCGACCACCATCACACCCCAGAATCCATTGCCTAGGTTGTCTTGCTCCCCTTGGGACCTGGGTCCTACCCCAGCTCTGACTCCTTGGCTCCCAGTCACGTTGTCTCCAGGAGCATGTCCCTGATGGCTGTTAGCTCCTCACTAACGCTTAACTCCTCCATAGGCCACCATGGACAGAGGCCAGCCCCTGCTCCTCCCTGGTGACTTGGCTGCATTGCTGGGCCCTGAAGGCTGAGGGGATGGTGTGAGTGTTGACAGTCCTGTTGGGCCACCCAGAGTGGTGAGTATTGCTGCTGTCCTTGGTGCACCCCTGGGGCCCTCGAGCAGGTGGGGTACGATGGAGGCAGAGGTGGGCGCAGGTAGGGCTGCCTGGAGAGGATGTGGTCTGGGGGGCTGAAGGGGGAAGCCCTGCAGAGGCGAGCGAGGTGGCTGGCGGGCGAGCATGGGAACATCTGATTTCTTCAGACGTGGGGTGATGATGCGGGGGTGGGGACGGGGAAGCCTTATGTTCTTAACAGCTTAGGCTGGGGCTCTGGGTCCTGGTCTCATGGCTGGGTGAAGTGACAGCTGCTCTCAGGGCCAACCTGTGCACGGTTCCAGGAAGCCGAAGGGTGGGGTGGGTGGCTGAGGGCTTGGGAGCATAGCGGGGGCATGTGGGTTTGAGGCTTGGCCTGTTTCCAGGGTGTAGGTACTGCACTGGGGAAGTGCAAGTCCTGGGTTATACCTGCCAGGCATGGGGACCACCCCGTCACCATGGCAGTGTTCATCCAGTATTCTGAGAAGGAAAGTCCCTAACCTGTGACCAAACCCAGGGTGTCCTTGATTTGCTCCTCCACTTACAACGTTACAGGGAAGATGGCTTCTCATGGTCCCACCAGGAGGGAGACAGTGTGGGCTGAACCAGAGAATCTAGGTCTGTGGGGCTCCTGGAGAGCCCAGAGGCTGGCCAGTGGTTGAGGACACCCTTTTCCAGATGGGTGATCCTTAGGGAAGAGGAAGGACTTTCTTACAGGGTCCCTAAGAGGTTGGAATGGGGCTAAGGGCATCCAAGGTTTGGTCAGCATGCCTTGGGGAGCTGGGATACAATCTAGCATCCTGGATATCCGCCCCAGTACTCTCTTCCTCTTTTTTTGGGACATAGGGCCATCTTCAAGCAACAATTTCTTGGGTTTGGGAAATTCTTAACCTTCCTGATGCTGCAATACAGTTCCTTATGTTGTGGTGACCCCGAGCCATACAATTATACAATTACTTTGTTGCTACTTCTTTCTTTTTTTTTTTTTTTTTTTTTTTGGTTTTTTGAGACAGGGTTTCTCTGTATAGCCTTGGCTGTCCTGGAACTCACTCTGTAGACCAGGCTGGCCTCGAACTCAAAAATCTGCCTGCCTTTGTTGCTACTTCTTAACTGTGAGTTTGCCACTGTTATGAATCGTAACGTAAATACCCCTGTTTTCCAATGCTCCCAGGGGACTCACAGGAAAGAGTTACTCAGTCCCCAAAGGGGTCCCCACCCACAGGTGGAGAACCACTGCTCTACATAATTGTGAGGCTGCTCCTGGAGTCACTCAGAATCTTAAGTCCTGTGGAGCTTGGTAATCAGGGTCTCATGGAGGTAGCTAGACTAGGAAAGACGTGTGTAGTCAGCCTGGAGGGAAGCAGGAGAGGCCTGGGAAACCGCGCTCCTGGGAGCTGGGCTGAGTGTACACCTGGGAGTCAGCTTCGTGCTGGCAACAGGGTCCATAACACCAACTTGGGTTGGGGACAGGGAGGGAGAATTACTGTAAGTGGAAGGGGCAGGTAGCCCTGGTCAGTAGAGATCTGGACTTAGCGAGCACGTGAGTCAGGATGACAGCAATGGCCAGGTGTCTCCCTCCTTTTGACCCATGTCTCTACCCCTAGCCCACTCCTGGCTTCCTGAAGACCCAGACTTCCTGTTGGGGGCAGCACTCATGTTTACTCTGTTGTCTGGGTGATGAGACTGGGTGGAATTCCCATGTCAAGTGTATTGCCAATGCCACCCTGAGGGGCTGCCAGCCAGGGCCCCGTGAGTGTTAGAGCTGCAAGTCTTGTGACGTGGGCACCTGTTTGCCAGGCCTGGGCACGGGCCCAGGGTCATGCTCACTCTGGGGCTCCCGTCAGCTGACTATTTTGGGCTCTTGCTGACTTGGGCCAAAGTCAGGCCCTAGCCAAGAGAGCCTTGAGGCGGCTCTCCCCGTCCCCAGAGGCCAGCTCTGGTTTCTGCTATATAAACAGAAGAGGACACATTGGCTTGGAGTCAGTTCCCATCCAGAGTCTGCTCCTCCAGTGCATGGCCTCAGCTGGGAAGGACAGGCGGGCCAGCTGTCACAGATCCCCACTGAGTTTCTTGAGGCTGTGGAAAGACCCTCCACTAACCCTGGATTCTTCTTTTGCTCCCTGGGTCTGTGAGGACACACGCTGGTAAGTTTAGGGACTGGAGACATTGAGGCACAAAAAAAAAAAAAAAAAAAAAAAAAGCTGAGCCGTTTGGATTTCTCGCCACTCTGTCCATCCTGCCAGATGTTCTCCACTGTGAGTGGCAGACTAGATCCTTCGACTTTGAGAGGAGGGGAAGGGAGAAGAATAGAGAGGTGGTAAAGTCCGGAAACAGAATGTAGCTTGGCTGCACTTGGTGGTAGAAGTCAGACTTAAGAACCCTTCAAGACTGACTGAGGTTATGGGGACAGACTTGCCCTCTCATTCCTCAGAGACTGCCCATAGATTGTCTTTACGGCCTGGTGGAGGCTTCCAGGTTGCTCAAGCAAAGGAAGAAAAGAGCGAGCTGGGTGTCTATTGGCTTATCTCAAGGTTGCTCTCTGAGCACGATCTGGCCCCAGGATCCCTGTGCTGTAGGAGCCTGTGGCTGGGCTGCCGGTAGACTTCTTGCTAATCCTCCTCTAGCCTGTTCTCCTTTCTGTCTGTCTGTCCCAGGTGCCTTGGGTGCTGAGAAGCAGGGCTGTAGTGAAGCCGGCCTGCCTCAAACATGCTCCCTGGGACCTGGGCCAGAGGCAGCCTCTTTTGTGGGAGGCTCCCATGTTCTCCTCCTCCATTCTTTAAAAAAAAAAAAAGTTTCCCCTTTCTGAACATGAGTCTAACTGAATCCAGAGCCTGCCACTAAAAATACTTTAACAATAGGAAAGTGTGGCAGACTTCCGGCTGAGGCTCCTTATCGGGGAGGTTTTATTTTGGAATTTGACTTTGCGCTGAGGAGGTTGGGTGGGGAAACCTTGGGCAGAGCTAAGGAAATTTGGTGGGTGTGGGCATTCTGTCAGGTAGTGGAAGACCCTCTGGGGTGGAAAACTGGCCAGTAGAGATGCATCCAACAAGCTTGTAGGGAGGGAGAAATGAGGTAGCCTTTCCCTGAGAACTTTGAGCTCTTCTGTGCTTTCCTGCTCTACCTGCCAGTTCCTCTTGAGGTCTAATCTTATTCCTATATACTGTGTACTAGTTTCTTCTGCCCAGGAGATAGATGGTGGGCGGAAATTACTGGATTGAAGGTAGCTCCTGTGGCTCTGCCAACTTCCTTTGGTAATAACACCCCCACCCCACCTCACACCCCCACCCCAGTATTAATGGAGCACTTTCTGCGGAGAGAGCTTCTGGTCAGAGCTGCTTAATGCTCTTGCTTTCTCTCACTCAGCCCCTCAGAGGGGATGGGGTTACTGTTCAGGTCTCAGACAGGGACAGTGTAACCCTGGTCCCTGGTCTGTCCCTTGCCACTCTCAGGTTTCTGCTCCCAGTTCCCAGCATTCCATTTGGCATTCAGCATTCGCATCTCAGCGCTCTGTCTAGCCTTTCTCTCTCCTTAGTGAACTGAACTCCCCACTGTGGAACTTAGGGTCTCCCCAGGGGGCCATGGGACCTGGCCAGGTTTCAGTATGTACAGATTTGATGGCCTGGAGCAAGATACCTGTGGTAGCTCTTCCACAGCTTGCCTGTATTGAGGGAGGGGCAGGGTGAACAGGGCTCATAGGCTAACCTGGGAACTCAAACTGGAAACATGATTTTTTTTTTGAGGGTGGGGCAGAAAAATACATGATCACTGAAGGGCCTGGAGAAGGACCAGGAAATTAGGGCCAGAAACCTGGTCTTGACCCTTCACCTTTGTTCCCAGAGTTGCCATGGGAAACCCCTGAGGCAGCAGGTAGCACTTCCCTGCCCACAACACAAATCCCCATGCCCACTGCCAGGGCAGGAAGCGGAAGTGGCCTGGACAGGGCTGGCTGCAGGTTCTGGGGCTGAGCAGGGGAAGCTCCCGAAGCTACTTCTCAGTGGAGGAAACAAGACTCTCTCCCTTGACCCACCCCATGGGAAGAGCATGGGGGTGGTGGGTGGGGACAGTCTTAGTAAAAGGAGGGAGGTTCCTGCCCTCCACTGTACAGGATGGGGCCCAGCCCAAGGGGCATCGTGGGAAAGGGCTGTGTGAGTCCACTTCCCCTATTCCCTGTTTACCCAACTCTGTAGAGGAATGAAGGTGGGCACTGCTAGCTCGGGCTACTTACTGTTGAAGAGTAAAGGCCATAACAGAAAAAGGCTCTCTGCAGGAAGGGGAGACAGTGAGCTACCCTCGTGTTCCTCACCCATGGGTCTGAGCGAGAGTCTGGGATCCCTATCACCCCCAACCCTGTTTTCTGAGACTGAGTCTGTATTTCAGGTTGCCCCTGAACTTTCAGTGATCCTCCTGCCTCAGTGCTAGGACTGCAGAGGTTTGCCACCATGTTTTTCCAATGTCATGTTGCAGCTTCTCCTAACTCCCTGCTTTGAGTAACTGTCGATAGAACAGATGATTATATGATATCAGAAACATACACTTGAAAGAACTTGAACTCAGTCAAGTCCGACTGCATTTGCATCCCCTTAAATCCACAACCTTTCTAATGCTGCAGTCCTTTCACACCATTCCTCGTGTTGTGGTGACCCCCAACCATACAATTAGTTTCCTTGGTACTTCGTTAACCGTAACTATGCTGGTTGTGAGTTGTAATGTAAAGATCTGAGTTTTCAGATAGTCTTAAGTGACCCCTGGGAGAAGGTAGTTTGACCCCCCGGGGGGTCGTGACCTACAGGTTGAGAACCTCTGTCCTAGGCTAAAAGCTTGGGATGCAGTCTGATAACCAACCTCTCTAGAGCCAACACACTCGAGGCTCTGGAGTTCCAATCATCAGGAACCACCCCGCCCAAGAATCCTCCAGAAACCCCTGTAACACACTGCGTCTGATCTGCTTCTGCGGTTGCATTTACAACCACTGGAGTCAAAGCAGCAGGGTCAGCATGAAACGGGAGTTAGAGGATCTGTTTATAAGATGCAGGTTGTCATTTCAAGCTCGGAGTGGGCAGGAAGAGGGCTGAATAGATTGGATTCAAGTGTGGTACCTTGGCACAAAGTCTGGCCCTTGGTTAGTGTCTTACTTCTGGACTTTTCTTCCCCATACCAGTGAGAAAAGGCTTCTTAGGAATCTGGTCGCTTGGGAGCTGAAGGAGGCCAGTTGTGATTCCAGCAGAGGGAAGGAAGGTGGGCCTGTGGCTGACATTGCACTGCAGAGAGGGTAAGAATTAGCTGAAGGACCTTACCCTAGGGTACACTGGTAGGCTGGGCCCTGGTGTGGGGCCTGACTGGCTAACACTGGTTTGTATCTTCAGTATGTTAGCTCTTCTCCCTGCCCTTGGTGTGTTTTGGGCGTTCAGCTCTAGTTTTGGACACACAGCTCCCAGAATTACTCATTCTCCATTCTTCCCCCACCCCCTACCGCAGTGAGCAGTTGAGCCTGGTTGAGTCTTAAGAGCAGGACTTGGTGGTCGACTGAGAGGCTTCTGCCCAGTCTGGGACCAGGTTTGCTCCAGGTCTCCCAAAGCTTGCATCAATCATGTACCTGCTTCCACCTTGCAGAGCCCTGGGCTACTGTTATTGGGCAGCCTCTGGCCTGCAGGGATGAAGCCTGAGATGCCCTCAAGTCCTTTATGCCTTTCTTCTGTCTGTGCTAGGGTCCATGCTCCACATTGGTGCTTGTATGAGTGACCCTAGCTATGTTCCCACTGAAGGACTCTTTTTCTGCCTCATTCTTCTCTGTAGCAGCTGCTGTTCCTTGTCCCCGTCCCCCTCTAACCTTGAGGCAGCAAGAAGACAGTCTTTGTAGTGTGTAGTGGCTCCAGGAGGCTGGCCTGGGTGAGAGTGTGCTCTTGGGCTGTCCTCTGCTGCTTACCCTTCAGCTTCTCCCTCAGGGTGGTCTGTGCCACTTTTTTTTTTTTTTTTTTACAAAGGCAGAGTGGTGGGGAGAGAGTATAATGCCAGAACTGAGGATGGCACACCCTGGTGAAGGCGGGACGCGCACCTGCTTCTGCTGGAGGGACGGACCATCCTGGCTTGTCTTGCTGGCATATTTAAACACATCTTGGGAGTAGAGGGGAGGCATGGGGGCTGAGTGGAGAGATTAAGTGGAGATCCAGATGTGACATAACCAGGGCTAAGATTCTATGTCCTTTAGAGCAAAGGCATCCCTCCTCATGGAACGCCTGGGTCCTGTCTTCAAGTGTGTGTGGGCATAAATGATAATAGTGGCTTCCATATTTAAACAAGGGCCCAAGTAAACTTTTGTGCAAAGGCCCAAGGAAAGAAAAATCCAACTATGGATGATGTAGGGGTGGGAGGGTCCAGGATGGCTCCAGTGGACATCATCCTGTCCACACTTCTTCTCCTAGGTGGCTTTCTGTCCTTTGGAAGGTGACTTGGGAAAGTCCAGAGCTGTGTACTCAGCCGCAGCAAGACTACACGTTAGCCTGGGGGGTTGCTGGTAACTTCTGAACATATCACTGAATGACATCAGCAGTGTGTGAAAGCTGTTCCGTACTCAGGGGACAGTGATTAGAAAGAAGTAGCAGGCTGGTTGGGAGGTCTTTGGTGGTGACGGGATGGACTCCAGGTTACAAACGGTAGGCAAGCAAGAGGTCTACCACTGAGCTAAGCCCTCAGCCCATTTTTTAAAAAAACAATTATGGCCAGACTAGGAGGTCACTGGATAGTCTCGGGTAGTCTGCTGCACTGGTGAGCTGGCAGCAGAAATGGAGGTGGGGGGAGCAGGGATGGGACAGGAATACTGCAAAGAGAATTCCTAGTAGGGAAAGCTAACTACTGAATCATTTCTCCACACCCCTTCCTTTCTTTTACCTGACTTGCAAATGAGGGTTCCTTAAGCTTAGACTGGGATGGAGGTGTGACCTGCAGGGTGACAGCTCCAGGTGGCTGCAGACTGGTCTGTACTTTGAGTACAGTCCTGGCCAGACCCTTCCCTGCAAGCAGTAACTGGTTACAGCTGCTCTCTTCACTGCTGGAGCAGGTAGTGGGGAGGCAGGTGGTCCCCATCAGGGACTGGGACCAGGGAATTGACAGGAGTGTGTGAAAAGGAGATGGAGGTCATGGCCCTGGGTTCGAGACCCCAATGTGCTACTACCTAGCTTAGTGACCTTGAACAAGTACCATTATGTCTCTGAGACTATTTATAAAATGGGGAAGAGTTGGCAAGAGTTTGGAAAGATTTCTCAGGCTCCACCCGGTTCTGAAATTCGGCAATTTCTCAACTAGGGTGCATCCATCCCGCGAGGGGTTAAGAGGCCACTGCCATCAGTGTGGAGCAGAGCCCATTGACCCAGCCTGGCAAAGCTATGCCCTTTCAGAAGAGATCTTGAAGGCCAGAGTACCCGTCCTCAGTCCTGGGGCTAGAGACCCTGCACCCAAGGCTAAGGCACGGGCCCAGCCCACCTCCTATCTTCTGGGTGTGTCCCGGAATGGCTTGCCTCAGCCCTGAACTGCCCTGGCAGCTCAGAGTGGCAGAGAGTGATACCCTAGGTGTCCAGGACAGACTGGGAAAGGGACAAAGGCGGAGCAGGGCCTGGGGTAGGGGTGGGCAGGAGGGAGAGGGCGCTGTTGGCACCAGGAGCGGCTGGAGGGGAGGAGATCCTGTTCTGGGAAAGCCCTGCGGGCACGGCTTTACAACACAACACCCCCTCCTCCTGGTCGGTTATTTCGGACCCCGGGACCCGATCCCGGGTCCGGCTTGGGGAGCCTAGTGGGTCTGGAAGCTACTATATTTAGCCGGCGCAGCGGGCGAGAGGAAAACTATTTATAGATCAAACAATCCGCGCTCCCTGCGTCAATGGAACCCCGCGTGCGTCACGCGCGCAGACATTCCAGGCCCCCCCTCTTCGCCCCGCCCCCTCGGGCTCCCCGTCCCCGCGCCTCCTCCTGGCCGCCTCCCGCCGGAACCGCGCCGCCCCCCGCGCCCTTGTATGGCCAAAGCTCGCCGGGCCGTGTGCGTCAGTGGCGCCCCCGCCCCTCTCCATGCGTCACGGAGCGCTTAAGATGTGGGTCGGGCTCGCCAGGGGAGCCCCAGTGCAGGAGGCTGCGAAAGTTGGGGTAGTGTGCTAGGAGGACTGTGGAGCGGAGCGCACGCGGGACCAGGCTGTGACTGGGTCGCTGGTCCCGGCCACGGGGAGCGGGAGCCGGCTGGGTAGGTACCCCGCAGGGAGCGTGCTTCTGTTTCTAGAGACAGTGCATGAAAGAGATGGGGTGTACGCGCGGGAGAAAAGGGTGTTTTCGGGTCGGCTTACGAGGAGGGGTGTGTAGGGTGCATTTTTGGTATTAAAGGATAGCTCTTGGAGTAGGGTGAGCGCGGGCTTAAGGTTTAGGAAGCTGGCGAAGGGTCTGCAAGGTGCTTGGTTTCGGTAGGTAGTGGGGGCTTGTTTAGGAGGTTTCCCCGCTAGGATCTCCAGTGTGAGGCACTCTGTACTCTGGGTTGGGTGTTGATTGCGGGGTAGGGGGTTGTCTGAGCATGGGACGGGGAGAAGGTATTCAGAGCTTCGGCGTTGCTGGGATCCATCCAAGTACAAGTAAGATTGGATTTCCACGGTCTCCTTCCCGGGCTCTCAGCCCCCTTTCCCAGTGTTTACTTAATACTTCATAGGCTGTACTTAGATTTTCTGATTCCCTTACCGAACTTTCTTTCTGAACGGTGCTGGAAAACCTGGGGATTGCTGAAGGAAATGGCTAGCTAGGTTGGCTGGGTAATGGTTGTGTTAGATTAAGTTGTCAGAGTATCTAGAAACATAGGAGCTTAGCTTAGCTGTAGCCTGGTGCAGCTAAGGAAAGCGGCACGTGGAGCCTGGGTGGAAGTTGCTCATGATAGAGTCTCGATGTAGTACTGACTAGGGGAGAACCCTTCTGTTATCTCAGATAGGCTGGTAGACCCCAGTGGTCTCTGTTGAATCTGTTAGGTAGGGTGCAGCCTGCGGGCTTGATCACCTAACAGGTGTTGCCAGGATCTGCCCCTAGCCGGATTCTCCCACTCCCTCTTTCAACCCCGCCTCTTCCTCCTCCTTGAGACACCCCCCCCCCCCAAGAGGCTAGATGCAGGTCTGTATCTTGTGTTGCTGACTATCTGCCTGAAGCAGGGTAGATTGGTGGGGGTTGATCCGGATGTAGGATGTCCAAGTGGAGAAACAGGATTTGAATGGAGCTGGAACAAATGCCCAGTCCTGACTGGCTGCCACCCTTCTTCCTCCACCCCCAGCCCATCCCTGCCCAGGCTTCTTGCAAACAGAGGCAGAAGTGGCCATATTTATTTCTTTCTCCCAGGTGCTATATGCCTGAGGGACTTGACACGGAGCAGGTGGGGTAGGAACTGGTGGTGGTAGGGCACTGTTTTATGGGAAGTCGTATGCCTAGCCAGCAGTGGAGCTGCCCTGTCCAGGCACCCAGGGGTGGTGTGGGGATGGGAGAAAAACTGGGACTAGAGCGTTTCTAGGGCCAGCAGGTAGTGACAGTCTTTTTCCCAGTACCATCCCACCCTCTGCTCCAGCTTGTGTTCCTGTGTGACTTGTCTTCTCAACTAGAAAGGCTAGAACTATACAGACCCCAGACTTGGAGGTGGAAAGGGACACTAGGTGCTGGAGCCTCCACTGCAGGCTTTTTTGACTAGATGAGAACGTAAGGGCCTCCTCTAGCTATCCCTGGTCATTCAGGTGCTCCAGCTTCCTTACCTTTGCTGAGACCCTGGATGCTGCAGCAGACAGACAGCTGCTTTAGCAGATGTGCATTTTGTCTCTGTGTGTCCTCTGGTAGGATCCTCCATTCTGCCCAATTAGCTTGCGTCTGCTGCTAGGTTCTGAGTGTTCTCTTACAAAATGATCAGGTTAGGGTGCTGGAGATACGGCTCAGAGACTAGGGGAGCACCCTCGTGGCAATTCGCAGCTGTCTGTAACTCCTGTTCCAGGGGGGATCTGACACCCTTACACGGACATACATGCAGGCAAAACATCTATTGGCATGGAAAATGAAAATAAATGAAAAGATAAATGACCGGGTTAGCTGAGAAATTCCTTTTAAGAGCTGTCCTTTCTCCAGTCCAGAGACTTCTCTCTGGATCTTCCTGCTCAGTTTCTTGTCTCCCTTCAATATATGGTATTTAAGGCTTTACTTTTTGCATTTTTAATTGTATTTATATGTGTCTCTGTGTGTGCACATGAGTATGGGTGTCCTTCAAAGCTAGAGACATCAGATGTCCTGGAGCTGGAGTTACAGATGGTTGTGAGCCACCTGATGTAGTTGCTGGGAACTGGGTTTAGGTCCTGTGAAAGAGCAGTGCATGCTCTTAACTACTGAGCAATGTCTCCAGTTCCCCAGTATATGGTATTTAAATCTCTATAGCAATGCTACCCAGCCCATTGACGAGCTGGAGATGGTGAGGTGGCCTTGTTCCCCCCCCCACTCCTGGAAACATGTCAGAAAGTACAGAGTGGGTGCCTGTGGGATCAGCATGTGGGGGTGAGGTGGGGGCTGCTGCCTGGGGCTGCTTTCTCCTGAGGCTACCGTGATAGACAGTTGTACCTTGGCTGGCAGCTTCTACCCCATTTCCAGGATGTCAGTCTCCACAGACGCCGTATGGGGGAGGTGAGGAAGGGGTGTACAGAGCCTAGGGTGTGCCTGGGAATGTACTCCCAGGAAGTGACTGGTTGAAAAGTCAGCAGATCTCTTGGGGGGTGGGCTGAAGCTCTGTGGGTTGCCTCTCTCAGCCCTGACTTGTGAACAGGGAGGCTGGAGGTTGGAGGAACACAGCTTCCCCCTGTTCCCGGGGGGACATGCTGGACAGCCTTTCCTAGCTCCCCGGGCCCACTGGGCTGTGGCTAGTCTTCTGACTGAGCTCTCTTGGACCTGGTCTCTGCCTGTGAGCTTTGTGGCTTGTTGAGATAGCGTTTGGGCTGAGGGGTTGGGATTCTTATGTTCTGTGGTCCTGACACCCACTTCCTTGTCTAGGCCTGCCACCTGGCTGCCCCGGGCCTACCAAGTTTCTTGCTTCCCTTACTGACCCCTCCCTCTCCCTCCCTTATGTCTCCTCCCTCTCCAGAGATGCCCTGTATCCAAGCTCAGTATGGAACACCAGCAAGGAGCCCAGGACCGCGTGACCACCTGACCGGTGATCCCCTGGCCCTTGAGTTCGGCAAGCCTACCATGGACCTGGCCAGCCCCGAGACAGCACCCGCCGCCCCTGCTACACTGCCCAGCTTCAGCACCTTCATGGACGGGTACACCGGAGAGTTTGACACCTTCCTCTACCAGCTGCCGGGGACGACCCAGCCGTGCTCCTCAGCTTGTTCCTCAGCCTCCTCCACGTCTTCTTCCTCATCCTCGGCCACCTCCCCCGCTTCGGCGTCCTTCAAGTTTGAGGACTTCCAGGTGTATGGCTGCTACCCAGGCACCCTGAGCGGCCCTTTAGATGAGACCCTATCATCCAGCAGCTCTGAGTACTATGGCAGTCCCTGCTCAGCCCCCTCGCCATCTACACCCAACTTCCAGCCATCCCAGCTTTCTCCCTGGGACGGTTCATTTGGCCACTTCTCCCCCAGCCAGACTTACGAAGGCCTCTGGGCATGGACAGAGCAGTTGCCTAAGGCTTCTTCAGGGCCTCCACCGCCTCCAGCCTTCTTCTCCTTCAGTCCTCCCACTGGCCCCAGCCCCAGCCTGGCCCAGAGTTCCCTGAAATTGTTCCCACCACCAGCCACCCACCAGCTTGGGGAGGGGGAGAGCTATTCCATGCCAGCAGCTTTCCCGGGCTTGGCACCCACCTCTCCGAACCGTGACACTTCCGGCATTCTGGATGCACCTGCGACCTCCACCAAGTCCCGGAGCGGGGCTTCAGGTGGTAGCGAGGGCCGCTGTGCCGTCTGTGGTGACAACGCTTCGTGCCAGCATTATGGGGTCCGCACCTGTGAGGGCTGCAAGGGCTTCTTCAAGGTATTTTGCGGTTCTGGGTGACGACCACGTCATGATGGAGGTGGGGGTGGAGTGGGTCATCCGTTGGGATCTGTAGTGACCTCTCCTGAGGTTTCTTCCCAGCTGGTTCTGTCCTGCAGGAAGGGGACAGGTGTGTGCCATCTTAGAGGCTGGGACTTTTTATTCAGCGGGGTGCACATCTCTCTAGGGCTGCAGAAAGCTGGGGAAGGGGGCAGGAGGTGTGTGTGTGGCCTGCAGTGGTGCTCAGGAACAGAAAACCTAGTGGGCAGCCTCTGGTTCTCCCCCGCCCCCATCCTGGGGCGAGGGGGCCACAGGCACTCGTGTTCCTGGCGCTGGATGAAAGGACACAGGCAGAGGGTTTGGTTCTTGCTGGGGGTGGACTTGGGAACAGGCTGTGTGTTTGTCCCAGTGCTGGGTGCCTGCTTGGCTTCCCCCACCCCCCCTCCACCCGCTTAGCCCTCTCCTCTGCACCAGGAAAAGGGCAGGTGGACACACACGCGCAGACTCCTGTTAGAACAGGTGTCTGGATAGCCTTTGGAGTTCCTAGACCCTGGGCTTGGGTTCTGGGATCTTCCCTGTGAGGTAGAAACCTCCTCCAGTATCTCCCAGACTTCTCTCCCCGCTCTGGCCCTCCATGTCTCCCTCCCCTAGATCCAAATGTTAGGAAAATAGCTATGAACAGAGAGCGCTTTTGTCTGCGTCGGCCACAGGATCTGGACGGTCCCCTCCCCTGGGCTCCCCCCCCCCCCAACCCCATGCTCTGACAGCCTGTTCCGTGTCCCCCCTCCCTCCAGCGCACAGTACAGAAAAGCGCCAAGTACATCTGCCTGGCAAACAAGGATTGCCCTGTGGACAAGAGGCGGCGGAACCGCTGCCAGTTCTGCCGCTTCCAGAAGTGCCTGGCTGTGGGCATGGTGAAGGAAGGTGGGTGTCAAGATGGTGCCCTCGGCATAGGCGACCTGATGGGGTGGGGCAGCTGGACTCCCCAGGATCTGCACCTAATCCCCACTCCCACCTCTAGATCCCAGCCCCTAAAAGCAGGCATACATAGCTTCCACCTGCTTTCTGGAAAGGGTGGGGTGGGGAGGGCCTGGTGGGGTCCCCATCATGGTCTGGGTTTCCTGAAGACCCCCCCCTTCTCCAGGTCCCTTCATCTCCTTTCTCAATACTGACTGTTTCTCTGCAGTTGTCCGGACAGACAGCCTAAAGGGGCGCCGGGGGCGGCTACCTTCAAAACCCAAACAGCCCCCAGATGCCTCTCCTACCAATCTCCTCACTTCCCTCATCCGGGCACACTTGGACTCCGGGCCTAGCACTGCCAAATTGGACTATTCCAAGGTGAGGTCTTGCCTGCCCATCTACCCTGCCCTGAGAACATACGCAATGCCTTTGTGCCTGTTAGGAAAGCCTCCCCTCCAGGGCAACATCAGGAAACAAGCATGCCCTCTGCGCTGGCTGGTCGGAGAAATGCACTGGGGTTGGCATGGGCTTGGGGAGCCAGTTACAAACAGCTGCCATAGCCCTGTTTTCCTGTGGGAATTGACAAGGACATGGGCCCAGAATAGGGCTCTTTTGCACCGCTGGATCTGGTGTCCCAGTATATGAGAGCTCTGTAGTGCAGCTGGTGTAGGCTTCGCTATGGAGCCAATGCAGGACACAGTTGTGTGGTGCAGGCTTCGCTATGGAGCCAATGCAGGACACAGCTGTGTGGTGCAGGCTGTGCTGTGGAGCCAATGTGTGACACAGCTGTGTGGTGGCAGCTGGTGCAGGCCCTGCTGTGGAACTAACCTGCGTTCCTTTCAGTTCCAGGAACTGGTGCTGCCCCGCTTTGGGAAGGAAGATGCCGGTGATGTGCAACAATTTTACGACTTGCTCTCTGGTTCCCTGGACGTGATCCGAAAGTGGGCAGAAAAGATCCCTGGCTTCATTGAGCTTTGCCCAGGAGACCAAGACCTGTTGCTAGAGTCCGCCTTCCTGGAGCTCTTCATCCTCCGCCTGGCCTACCGGTAAGCTGCCCACCATCCTCCTGGCCCCAGCCCTGCGGCCCTGCAGCCCTGCAGCCCTGCAGCCCCGCAGCCCCAGCCTGCCTGGACCCTGAGTCCTGACTGTTCTCTGCCTCCTGCCAGATCTAAGCCCGGTGAGGGGAAGCTCATTTTCTGCTCAGGCCTGGTGCTACACCGGCTACAATGTGCCCGTGGCTTTGGCGACTGGATTGACAACATCCTGGCCTTCTCACGGTCCCTGCACAGCTTGGGTGTTGATGTTCCTGCCTTTGCCTGCCTGTCCGCTCTAGTCCTCATCACTGGTGAGTGGCAGGAACCAGACTGGGCCCAAGGATTGCAGGACCATTGAGTAGGTAGCATCTAAGACTATGGGGACCCCTAGAGTGCCTGCAACATTGGGATGTTAGGACCTGCAAAGGGACTTAGCTCTATTCGCCCCTAAAACTTAAATCAGCCTCCGAATGACCCCAGACTCCTCAGGTATGACTGTAGTTGCTGGGCATCTAAGCTTAGGGATTCTGTTTGTTTAAAAACCTTCCTGTCAACCTCACAAGAAACAGGAAAGTGCACACATGAATTCTTCACATTTTGCACTTGGATAGCTATGGCCATGGTCCAGAAACAGGACCAACTTCAGCTCTGTTGGGCTCCCTCCTTATTGTTTCTGTAAGAGGTAGGTAGCCACTTTACCAGCCTCAGTGGCACTCTTAGGGGATCCTCCTGAGTAGATCAAGACCAGGAGCTGGAGCTTGAAAGGGTAGGGAGTGAGGTCTATACCCAGCTCACCCTTAGTCTGTCCTGTGAGACTCCAGGATTTTAGAACAGTGTGGAGCCTGGACCCCCAGAAAACCTGGATTAGGGTTTTGTGTTGTCTGTCTGAACCTCAGCCAGCCATTCACTGATTTCAAATATTGACTCAGTCTGGACAGTGGGTTTCTGTGGGACATGCTATTGGGTTGGGAAGCTTGTCAGGGAGAGGGCGCGCCAACTGAGCAGCTGACTCTACCTTCCCTGCTGCAGATCGACACGGGCTCCAGGACCCTCGGCGTGTGGAAGAGCTGCAGAATCGCATTGCTAGCTGTCTGAAGGAGCACATGGCTACTGTGGCAGGAGACCCACAGCCGGCCAGCTGCCTGTCACGTCTGCTGGGCAAACTGCCTGAGCTTCGGACCCTGTGCACCCAAGGCCTGCAGCGCATCTTTTGCCTCAAGTTAGAGGACTTGGTACCCCCTCCACCTATTGTGGACAAGATCTTTATGGACACATTGTCTTTCTGACCCCTGCCCTGAACACGCGTGCTCACACATGTGCGTACACTTCTGTCACCCATGTGCCTTTAAGCCCATAGCCCACGGACCCCCAGACCGCCCCACTTCCAGCTTGGTTTTGAGCTAAGACTGACTGACGTACCTCCTCACTCAAGAAGATGGACAGAGAGCTCAAGACCTGGGGGAGGGTGTGTATTCACGGGGGTGACCCCACTATTTGTCTTATCCCTCCAGCTCAGTCCTGGCCTTCGTGTGTTTTTGTAAGATAAACCATTTTTAACACATACCACTCTGTTGTAAATAAGCTGACGCTACTGTAAATACAGAAAGGAAGAGGTTGAGGTGGGGGTTGGGAGGAAGGGGTGGGGCCCCCACCAGCTGGGCAAGCCTTTCAAGCCTCCAACTTGAGATCTCTTCCGCTCTCCTTCCATGTGTACATAACTGTCACTCAAGAAGGTGATTGACAGATTTTGATTTATATTTGTGTATTTTCCTGGATTTATAGGATGTGACTTTTCTGATTAATATATTTAATATATTGAATAAAAAATAGACATGTAGTTGAAATTGAGTCTTTTTCTGATAGCACTGCCATGATTGTATAAGAGACAGCAATAGCCCTGGGCAAATCTTAGCTGTTGCCAGTGATCTGGTCAGTCTGGGTTACTCACCTGTAGGTGGTAGGTCCCGATGAAGCCTGATGAAGCCTGCTTCATGCAGCCATTTAGGAGAACGCTGGGACTAGCTTGCCTTTTTCACATAAACACACGTCTCACTATGGTGCACGGTTGGTTTAGACCTGCTGTGACAGTTTCAAGCTGTCAATCTTTCTATCTCCACTTCCTGAGTGTTGGGATTATAGATGCTCACCTTACACATGCATCGGGAGCTCGCTCCTAACGTGGGTAGCCTCTGGTTACTGCTGGCTGCTGGGTCCCAGTGGGCAGCGGCTAACCCAGGGGCTAAAGCAGCAAGATAGACCGGCCTTGAGTCTCAGGTCTGTCTCTTAGCGTTCTGACCCTGGGGTAAATAAAGGACAATTTATGAATTGGGGTGATTTTTTTTTTAAAGATTTATTTTATTTATTATATGTAAGTACACTGTAGCTGTCTTCAGACACTCCAGAAGAGGGTGCCAGATCTTGTTACAGATGGTTGTGAGCCACCATGTGGATGCTGGGATTTGAACTTATCACCTTCAGAAGAGCAGTCGGGTGCTCTTACCCGCTGAGCCATCTCACCAGCCCCTTGGGACAATTTTTTAAGTATTTTAAAAAATATCTATTGGCACACATCTTTAATCCCAGCTCTCACAAGGCAGAGGCAGGCACATCTCTGAGTTTGTGGCTAACCTGATCTACAAATAGAGTTCCAGGACAATCAAAGCTACTTGGAGAAACCCTGTGTTGAAAAAAAATAGTGTACTCAAGTATATGTGTGTGCATACATGTGTACATGTGTGTGGAAGTTAAAAGACAAGTTGTAGAAGTCAGGCCTGTCCTTCTGCTTTGAGATAGAAGTTAGATCATCCAGCTTAGCAGTAAGCACTTTCACCTCCTGAGTCACCTCACCAGTCCTGTTTGTTTTTGGGGTGATGCTAAGGTCTCACAGACACCCCACAAGCACTCTACCGCTAGGCCAGGCTTCTCACTTCTTGGTTTGCACATTGGTAAGAACAGAAAGAGGAATGGACCTAACCTTTTAGGCTCAGAGAGAGTTTTGATGTGTGATGAGTCTAGAAACTACCATAGCTGATGTTCATCTGAGCTTCGTTGGATCTACATTCTTAGAGTCCCCCTACCCTCTGCCAAGCCCAGGGGCCGGATCTATGCAGCCAGCAGTCCTTGGATTCTTGGCAGGTGGCAGGTAGATTGTTCTGAAGTCATTCCCGGTACCCAAGGGTCCTATCAAACTCTGGCTCCTGTGTTTATCTGCCTCTCTTGCTTAGAGGCAAGGTTCTGGCACTACACCTCAGTGAAGGAATATTTGCCTAAAATGGATGAGTTCCAGATTTGATACCCAGCACTGGAGGTGAAGATGACCAGAGAAACATGAATCTAAACCGAGAGCATCCTTAGGCCTGTGACAGGCTGGCAAGAGGCAGGGGCTGTCCACCTTCACCATGCTTAGCTTCAGCTCTTCCCCAGAATTTCCCAGGAGCCCTGATAGCATGGCCTTCATAGCCATTTCTCAGTACCCTTGGCTTCAGGACCCAAGGCAACATCTCCCTGGCCTCTGGATGAGGGGAGCGGGATCAGAGTGGGCAAAATGGGGCTCTGCTTTACAGTCAGGAAGACACAAGTGCTTTTAGGCTCTAACTCAGCGCGGAAGATTCCCTAAGGAGCTCCAGCTCTGCATCCTTAGTTGGGATCTGGGAGTACATTTCAGCCCCAGTCCTAAGAAAGGTCTATGGGCTCGGGCAGACCCTGCCTAGCATGGTCCAAGCATGCATCTTGGGACAACACCTCGTGCCAAGTGAGCTTTCCCAGCAACCCTAGCACCCGGCCCACTTCCCGTCGCTGTTAGAGAGGCCAGTGCTTCACCCAGACTCAGTTTCCCCATCTCTTTGATGACACAGTCTAGGAGCAGAATGGTAGTAGCTAATAATGTCCAGACTAGTTCCCTCTTGTTTCCCTTGTACCTGGGGACAAGCAAAAGAATTCATACCCCCAAGTTACGTGTGTGTGTGTGTGTGTGTGTGTGTGTGTGTGTGTGTGTGAGAGAGAGAGAGAGAGAGAGAGAGAGAGAGAGAGACCTCAGCCCCTATGCTTCACCCACTGGATCCTTTTCACAGAAGGCATTCAGCACCATGACCTGCTTTTCTGTTGGTTTGGAGACAGATTTGCAGTGTGGCAAGGCTGCCCTTGAACTCACAACAGTTCTTTCTGTCCCATCTTCCCAAGTGATGGGATTGTAGGCCAGTACCTAGATAAACATTAGTCACTGTATTTACATGAGAAGTTAATCTCCTTCAGAGGAGAGAAGTGACTTCCCAGGGGTTTATTAATTAAGCAGCTGTGCTGGGTGTGTGCAGTCTCTGGACCATTGGGCCGTCCAGCCCATTCTTTGCAAATAAAAGACTCTCCACTGACAGCAATTCCTTTCCTGACTCTTGCACTTGAGATGCAGGGTGGGGGCTGATCTCCGACTCCTGCCCTGCCCCACCCGAAGGCTGGAGCCTGCAGGCAAGCCCTTTCTTTTCCACCAGCAACTGGAAGAACTGGCCTCCAAGTCTTGCTAGGGGCTGAGAGGGCGAACAAGGGGGCATTGAGCCTATTGGGGCCTCACAATGGCGGCTCTGTCCCTGTTGGTCGGGGGCTGGGCCCGTTTCCGATGGGGACAATAGTCAAAAGGCAGTGACGCTGGCAGGGCCTGGAATCCCGGGCGGGATTTTCCAAGGCCTCAAAGCCTACTGTTTGTCCTCATGGGAGACCCAGGAAACCTGCCTCCCAATTGCCCCCCACCCACGCTAGGCTCAGTGCCCAGAGGCCCTGTCCCCCTCCCCAGCCCTGAGGTGACTGTGCCTTGGGGAGGGTGGGTTCTGAGGTGGGCACAGCAGCAGCAGCAGCAGCTCATTTTCCCTTTAGATCTGGGTGGGTGAGGGTGCCTCACGTCTGGTCCTGCCCACCCAGTCTCCGTTGGAGGGAGGTGATGGAGGCCACACCTTGAGGAGATGAGGGACTTGTCTGGGCTGTTGCTGAGTTGGGCTGACTACAGATCTGCTTTTATCCTACATACGCTGCTCCACAGTAGTGGCCCCGATCCTCCAGATGGAAGGAGTGAGGGCTTATGAGGCGGGAGGCCGTGTTGTGGTCCTGGGCAGTGAGCGGCCACAGGAAGCACATCAAGGTTGTGTCCTGGACGAGGGCGGTTCTGGATGGCCTCCCATGAGAGCTGAGCTAGGGGTTCTAGAGGGCTTTGGCTTCAACGTGCGTGCGAATGACTCCAATCTCTCCAACACACCGCTGACAGTGAGAATGACAGGCAAGCCTCCTGCCTGGACCAATGGGCTTCCTCAGACTGTGAGAGTGACAGGCAAGCCTCCTGCCTGGACCAATGGGCTTCCTCAGACTGTGAGAGTGACAGGCAAGCCTCCTGCCTGCTTGGTCTCCACTTATGTCCAACCTTGGTCTTACTGCCCCATAGCTCAGCTAGCAGTTCTCTTCCCTTCAGAGGAACCTGTGTTCACCCCCAGGCTCTGCCTCTAGCCCTGTGCTAAGTGCAGGCTCTCAGGATGTTTCCTATGCCTTTCGCTAGCCCCAAGTTTGGGGGCTACCTGGTGAAGGCCTTGATGGCTATCAGAATTTGAAACTTCAGAGTCAGGTGAGAGGGGAAAGAAAAGCCTCTTTGCAGTCCCTTCTGAGAGCAGGAGGTCCATTCCAGACTCCCCAGCTGGATGCCAGCCTGGCCCTGCATTCCAGGGGCGCCCCCATCACCTTTGGCCTTGGCCTCCTACACGGGCCTGCCTCCCCTAGACCCTTATCTGCTCACCTTCCTCACCACTCCGGCTCCCTTCTTGTTTTGCTGGGCCCTGAACCTGGCAGGCTGGGGGGAGCCACTTGAGGTCTCTTCAAGGTCTGACCCAGACACTGGCAATGTCTTCCTCCACCCATGACCATAAATCAGGCTCTCTGTGGCTGTGGGGGTTGGGGGTGGCAGCTGAGCCAGTTAGGGGAGGGTGTTGGGGGGACCTGTCCTCATCGGTACATGCTGTGTTAGCAGGGAGCAATGCCCAGCTGCAAGCCAGGCAGGCCTGGTGCTGACTGGCCCTGCTCATCCAGCCTAGGCCCCTCCGCCCCCCAAGAGACCAGCCTTGGGGGTAACCAAGCAGGAAACCTGGATCTTTTCCCAGAGTCTCAGGGAGCTGGAATACCATAAAGATAGATTGTCCTTGTTTAGCATGAAACCCGGTCCAGAGAAACAGTCCCCAAGGAGAGATATAGACCCTGACCTGAATCCTAGAGTTTTTCTCAAAGATGGTCACTAGACTTCTTCCCCAGGTGCAATAGATAGACACATGTTCTCAAAGAAACAAATGCACAGCATTTTAAGGGAGGAAGGATACTCTCTCACCGAGGGACAGATGCACAGAAATAAAGCCCCGCTCACACTCCACTTGGCCAGACATATAGGCCTTTACAGTGAATGACACACAGCTCTTGAAACTCAAGGAGAGCTGATCCCCTAGAGTCCTGAGGTCAGACAGAAGACACAGACACAGCCTGATGAAGCTGGCAAGTTTGCCATCGTCTCTGCTACTCTCTCCCACATGACTTTCCACTCTCTCCTCTGCTCTGTCACTTTGTCTGCCACAGAGGGCGCGGAAGTGGAGTGTGACATCTCAGAAAGGGTGGGAGGTGGAGGAATCCTTGCCTTGGATCCCAGGGGACAGATGTCAGAAGGGGACAGATGGTCTCCTTTGTACCCCGTGGCCTAGCTAGAGGGTCAGCAGACAGAGTTCTGGCTATCCTGCAAGGCTGGCCACCGTCAGGAGCCCCCAGGCTGACGTCAGTCCCACTCGGAGTTGTTGCTGGGGCTTGAGTCACGCCCTGTGACGCCACTGGGGTCAGCTCTGCAGCAGCTGGAGTGGCCTTCAGGGGCCAGCTTCAGGGCTCAACTCTCCCCCTGGGTGCACCCCAGGATGAGGTGGGGCCATCCGAGGCCACATTCATCAGGCAGCGCCAGCTGCCTGCTTCCAAGGACTTGGGTTGGTCTTCAAGGTCTCTCCCCAGACCTTTGCATCATGCACGACTGATAGCACCCTAGTCAGCAGCCTGGCTGCCTGGCTGCTGGGACACAGGACTTCACTTCTATCCTTGCCTATCCTGCCTCAGCTCCATTCTTAACCGTCAGCAAGGCCTCTCTGCCAGCCTCTTTGTCCCCTTCTCCAGAAAACTCCATGGCTTCCTGGCAGCACCCCGCCCCCTACTGCCCAGCTGCTCACGTTGCTGCCCTGTGTTCTCTGCAGAGGGCTGGCTTTTCTTCTCAGGACACTTCCCACCTTTCTGAGAATGTGACTGGCTACTTCTCTTAAAGATGGTGGACTTCATGTTTTCTTTTGTTTTGAGATGGGGTCTTTCTTGCCATGTGATCCAGGCTGGCCTTGAATTTTTCATCTTTGGGCTCCCAAGGCTGGATTATAGGACTAAACTACCAGGCCTGGTTTCCTCTTTACTCTGAGTGTGTCCCTTTTCTTTCCAGACCACTGGTGTCTTCCGAAGATGACAGCAGTAACTATCCTCCTCACTCTTGATGCAACTTTTTCCAAACCATTTATTTTCTTCCCATTTTAAAAGGCTCGTTTATTTTATTTTGCATGCACTAGTATTTGGCTTGTATGCATGTCTTGTACTGCCTGATTGTTCAAAGAGAGTGCCAGTGGACAGTTGTGATCTGCCATGTGGGTGCTGAGAATCAAACCCGGGTCCTGTGCAAGAACAAGTACTTTGAACCACAGAGGCATCTCTTCAGCCTTCAGACCACTTCTTGATGCTTCTTGCTCAGGTGTGTCTCCCGGCTCATCTCTGTTGCAAGCCTCAGCACTCCCAGACAGCTAGACTGGTTAATCTTCTCTGTATGGTATTTCATGGGGCTCATGTTGGATGTTGAGCTATATTCCCAGAATTCATTTTATTATGCGTTTAAAGATTTCTTTCTTTTTATTTTCTGCATATAACTCTTTTTTTTGCCTGCAAGTATGTATTTACAGCATATGAATGCCTGTTACCTAGTGCCCTTAGAGGCCATAAGAAGCCATTGCTTCTAGACCTGGAGTTGTGAGCTGCCGTTTGGGTTCTGAGAATTGAACTCAGGTCCTCTGAAAGAGCAGCCAGTGCTCTTAACCACTTAGCCATCTCTCCAGCTCTCTTTATACTACTAATTTTTACACACGTTTTTCTCATTGCTCAGGCTGGCCTTGAACTCACTCTGTATCTCAGGGTGGCTTTTAGCAGTGGAAATTACAGTCAGATAATGTCCTGACTAAACAACTGTATCTTGATCATTATGGGTCAGGACATAGAATCAGAGAAGTCATGCCACACATCTATCTATCTATCTATCTATCTATCTATCTATCTATCTATCTATCCATCCATCTATCTATTTTGGCTAAGGCTGTAATAATCAGAGAAGGATGGGACCCAAGGTTTGAGGTGTCCTGGAAAGAGTCAGGAAGGTCTGAGGAAGTGAGGCTTGGCCAGCATGGGAAGCCAGAGAGGTGAAAGGACTCAGCCTCAATGGCAGGCAGCAGAGGCTGCACGGGGAGGATGGATTGAGGAATAGGGAGAAGAGAGCTGTGAAGGAAGACAGGCTAGCGGCTTGTCCTCCAGCTCTCAGAGGTGGAGATAGGGGGGAATCAAGAATCACAAGCCAGCCCTGGAAAGAGGCTCTCTCAAAATCACCAGCACACTAGCAACAGCAACAGCAGCAGCAGCAACAATGAAGTAGCAACAAAGTGAGTAAAAACATTGGAAGAGTGAGGCAAGAGCAGCTATGTGGCCCTGGCAGGTGTCAGTACAGGGACACAGAACCGGTGGGATACATGGACACAGACGCACACATGGGATGACGTATTTATTACATGTTTATTACGTGGGATAGTTTATATCTTTATAGAGACAGCCCAAGAGCTGATGTCAGCAATGGGAGAGCTGAAGGTTTCGGTTGAGTCTGAGTGCTTCAATGCAGAGACTGGAGAAAGGACGGACACCCCTGCCCTAAAGCAGGAAAGAACGCTCCTCACAGGGCACTGAGCCTTTGTGTTCAGGCAGAGGTGTATGAGTGGATGGTGGCCACCACTCTGCGAGGACCCATCCCCTTTTCTGAGTTTGCCACTTTCAGTGTTGCTCTCCCCAGAAACACCCTTTAGTCTGACAAGTGTCTGGGGGTGTTCCAGGCAAGTTGGGGGTGTCACATACAGTCAACCATTACAGTAAAGTACCACTGAGTCACAGTTTCATTATCTGTAACTGGGGCTGTTGAGTAACATTTTATCTCACGTGAAAGGCACAGTTGTGGGTAAGTCATCACTGCCCGGTCTTTGAAGTGTTGGCATGGCGGCTATCAAGGCTGAATGGTGTCCTTAGGTTAGTGCCAGCAAAGACAGCTTGAGTGTGAGCTGGAGTTGTAGCTTAGTGGGAGGACTCACCTAGCATGCACAAGGCCCTGGGTTCGACACCCACTCCCTTGGTTTTAACCCTCAGGAGCTCATTGTATTCCTTTAGATCAATTAGTAGTATAATTCCTTATCCACTTTAGACTCCGAATTCAGCAGTGTCCTGTGGCTTGAAATTCACACCGTTGGAAGTTGGCAAACATACCATGAATCAAGGAGGTTCTCTTCCACACAGTAAGTGCTGTACATCTGACACATTCCTTCCTGTGGGTGAGATGTGTTAAAGAATGGTGGTGTGTACCACCGGTTGTGCAGGAGAAGCCAGACAGGTGAGCCCCTGTATTGCTAAAAGGCCAGGGCTTGAACTCGAGGTTCTGTTACTTAGAGATCTAAGTAAGTGACATAACCTCTTTTATTGTCAAATTCCCATCCACCTTGTAGGATTGCTAGATACAAGACAATCAATCACTACTTTGGAGATGAAATGTGTTTGGAAACAGAGCATATTAATAAATAGCTCACGTTAAACAACTCAGGAGTGCCCCCTGTTGGAAGTTAGGGATGTGCGCGCTCTTTAGGCGCTAAGAGCAACTGACCAAACCTGTGCGCTCTGGGCTTAACAACATAGGACGCCTTATAGATCATAAAAGTATCGCTTGTGATCCCTCTCAGCAGCTCCCTGTTTATAAGGGGATTCGGGAAGTAATGTCAGAGGGGCAACAGCGTAATAGTTTTGTTTGTTTGTTTTTTTGTTTTTTTCGAGACAGGGTTTCTCTGTATAGCCCTGGCTGTCCTGGAACTCACTTTGTAGACCAGGCTGGCCTCGAACTCAGTGATTCGCCTGCCCCTGCCTCCCGAGTGTTGGGATTAAAGGCGTGCGCCACCACACCCGGCTCAACCGCGTAATAGTTAAAGACAACACTGCCACCTGCTCGGTCATGACACAACATCAGATAGTGCTTCTGTATGAAGGTAACTCAGGGAGATTAAGTTCCCTTTTCAAAATCTTCCTGTGGGTCTGAGTTCAGTGAACCCGGATTGTTGTGCACTTTAGGCCGACACAGATTCACCATCCGCTCAGTATCCTGCAGCACACCGGCGTGCGCTCATCCCCAGGCTCCTCTCAGATGCTATGGCCTTGATCTCGGGATTCCTCTTGTCTTAAGGTTGTCAGTACCGAGTTGGAGGCCCACGATGGGTCGCAGGGGAGGGCTCTCCGCCGCCGACTCCGCCCGGCCACCAGGGGCAGCACAGAGTCCATCCGTCCCCTCTGTCCCTCTCATCTCGATGGCGGAAGTGGGTTGTCCCAGCCCAAACAACGCTCTCGGTGGTGGGAGTGAATGGACTCGTCCAAACGAGGGGGAATTCCTCTTAACGAGCCTAGGTCCTGAAGGACAAACAAGAAAAAAACACCCTAGTACTAAAGTTACGTGGCATCATGAGATTGTATATAGCTCGTGCGAGCTTTCCGATGCCGTGGCTGCAGCGGCGTCTGGCTGGGTCGAGCCGAGCCTGGCCAGCACCCGCCGTGGACGCGGATGGTTCCTTCCGGTTCCGCCCTCCGAACCGGCAAAACTTCCGGCCCGCGCGCCGCCGAGGCGGAGGAAACACAGGCCTGGACCGGGGTTTGTAGCGTCTGGACCCCGTCCTCGTCGTCTGCGCTGCTGCCCCGAGACGGTGCGAGGTCGCGGGCAGCGAGCCTGACATCCGGTCCGGTCCGGTCCGGTCCGGTCCGATCCGAATTCTCGGTGCGGATCCATATAGCCTGTTTTTGGTTTTGGTCTGACCCCGAATACTACGCGTTCGCGCTAGGGAAGTAGAGGACCCGAGGCTGAGTGGCTCCTGATCGGATTTCTACAAGCAAGGTGGGGCATGGGCGTGTCCTGGGTCAGGTAGACTTCAGCCTGCTGGTTAGGGGGAATCAGAGGGAAATGCAAACGTTGTCTCCTTGTAAAAACTGGCTAGGACTGGAAGGAAGGGATGGGTCCTGGAGTAAGGCTGAAACCGAGGGAAGTTGCTGGTTAGAGGGAGAAACAGTTGGAAAGGCTGGACCAGAGCTGGGAATTTCTAGGAGGAAAAATGCAGAGTGGAATTAAACAAGAGGATAAATAATAACAAGTAAAGGAGCCGTCGCATCCTTGATCCACGGGAAAGGAACTCTTGGAAGAACCTGGTATTCTGGGCCAGGATACACTGAGGGGTTAATAGGAGCTAGTTTATAGCGACAAATAGTCTCTCTGCTGTAGGACGAGTGAGAGGCAGAAAACACCCGGTAGGGACAGGTATGAGAGAGGGAGCCAGGCTGATGGCAGAACCACTGTTGCCTTGCACCCAGAGTGGAGACAAAGCCCAGATCTTGGGAAGCTGAGGCAGAAAATTTGATGCCTCAGTCAAGGAGTTGGAGGACAGCCTGGATTAGATGAAGGGGTGTCTCAAAAATAAACAATCCCCCCATCTGAAAAATACTAATAAGGCAGAGTGAAACACAAGGCGAGGAGGATTCATTTCATAGAAGAAATAGTTGAACTGTCTAAAGATGAGATGGCATGTGTTGAAGGTGGTGAGAAGTCACCAAGAAAGGGGCAAGTAGAACACACATCTAGGAAAAGAAACTGCTTGCACTCCCTGTGGGCTCAGTTTATCTAAGTTCCTTCCTCACCCTGCCACCTCAGTGGTTCTTTGCATGGTTACCAAGTAGTAACAGTATAATAACAAATTTAGCACCTAATGCTTCGAGCTTGTTACTTGACAGGCAGTTTTTTTTTTTTTCCCTTGTTCCGGTCAACCCCGCTCGCTCTGCTCGACCCCGCTCGCTCCGGCCAGCCCCACTTGCTCCCGGCCGCCCCCGTACAGCCCCCGCTTGTTCCAGCCAGCCCCACTTGCTCCAATCAGCTCCGCTTGCTCCGGTTTGGCCCCGCTCGTTCCGGCTGTCCCCGTTCGGCCCCACTCGCTCCGGCCCTGCTAGCTCTGGCGTCCCCGCTTGCTCCGGCCGTCCCCGTTCGGCTCCGCTCGGCTCTGCTCGCTCCGGACAGCCTGGCTTGCTCCGCTTGGTCTCTCCGGTCCAAGGATTCATTTCTTATTATTCTTCATAAGTACGCTGTAGCTGACTTCAGACGCACCAGAGGAGGGCGTCAGATCTTGTTACGGGTGGTTGTAAGCCACCATGTGGTTGCTAGGATTTGAACTCATCACCTTTGGAAGGGCAGTCGGGTGCTCTAACCCACTGAGCCATCTCACCAGCCCCCTTGACAGGCAGTTTTAAGGGGTATACACATCTAACTTTTCAGTCTTTGAGACAGTTATTTGAAGGTTATTACTAGCTCCCTTTTTTATGGGTCCTGGAGATTGGATCCCTCACTCATGCAAGACAAACGCCCTACCACTAAACTACTACTCTCAGCTTGTACAGCTGTAGGGTAGAGCTATGCACTCTAGTCCTGGATGCCTGAAGTTTGAGTCATTGTTTTCAACTAGTAGACTATTTTACATTAAAATACCCTAAGTCTTTGCTGAAGTTCTCCTTTATAAGTAGCAAACAGGCTTACAAAGGCTGAATGGATTTCTTAAGGTCTGAGAGAGTCTTAGTTCTTCGTTCCAGTTGTGAAATACCTGAGATTGCACGTGGTGGTGGTACATATCTTTAATCCCAGCACTTGGAAGGCAGAGGTAAGAGGATCTCTGAGTTGAAGGCCAGCCTGGTCTTTGGAGGGAGGTCTAGGGCAGCCAGGGCTACACAGAGAAACCTTGACTCTAAAACAAAACAAAAGATTGAAACTCCCTACAGGAATGAATAGCAGAGCCAGGCTCGCCCTGCAGTCCCACGTGTCTAGGAGGGACTGGGGAAGAGGTCTGTCTAGGAAACAGATCTTGTCTGTCTGTCTCATTGTGTGTGTGAGGTGGCCAAGCTTTTAAATACAAGTGTCTCTATTTTGTCCTGGAGCTCACTATGTAGTCTAGGCTATTCTTGAACTCACTGAGGTCCTCCTGCCTCTGTCTCCTGAGTGCTAGACTTAAAGGTGTGTGCCACTACAACCAGCTCAGACTTTTCCTCTTACAAATGATTAAGAAGTAAGAGCACAGTTGTTAGGACAGGAGCAGAAGCATCCCGCACTGCACTCCTCACTGCCCCATGGATAGTTGCACTTCTGCTTATCTTGCTGCCCAACCTTTCTGTATTAAATGTGTTTTGCCGTGGAGTCTGGATGGCCCTGCAATGTGTGTATTATAGGTTTTAAAGCCAGCCTTTATAGCTTTCATTGGTGTGTCCAAAGTGGTTTGTGACCCTAAAGGAGTCAACAAGAGCTGGCTTTCTGATGCAGAGATCTGATGTTGATGTTTGCCTTGGGACAGAGTCCACTTGCTTTAACCAGACCACTAAGGTCCGAGGAAATTGACTCTGACTGTTCTCACTGTGCTCCTACCTCAGGCTCTTGCCATTGTGGGACCCTTTCCCTTCCTGCATCTGCAGCTTCCTGCTGCCTGTTGCGGCACAGTGGGTCTTGACTTAACTGCTGAACGGCACAAATGAATGCAAGTCTCACTTCACTTGATATTTGGACTGAAGACCTTGAAGCTCTGCCCCTTGCTGATCCCAAGGGTCTGTGGGTTTCTCTTAAAATGTGCTGCCAAAACACAGAAGGGCTGGTAGAGGCAGGGGCAGAGCCCAGTTGAGCAGGAAGTGGACAGGACCTTCTAGATGATCTGATTTGGTTCTCACAGGTTGGCCCCTAGGTGGGGTGAAGCGTCCTGTGTCTTGCCTTTGCTCCAGCTCAGGCTGCAGGATGAACTGTCGATCAGAAGTGCTGGAGGTGTCGGTGGAGGGGCGGCAGGTGGAGGAGGCCATGCTGGCGGTGCTGCACACGGTGCTCCTGCACCGCAGCACAGGCAAGTTTCACTACAAGAAGGAGGGCACATACTCCATCGGCACCGTGGGCATCCAGGATGTAGACTGTGACTTCATCGACTTCACCTATGTGCGTGTCTCCTCAGAGGAGCTGGACCGTGCCTTGCGCAAGGTTGTTGGGGAATTCAAGGTAGGTTTGTGGCCCAGCCAATGGCAGGCGGACCTGGAATATGTATGTCTTCACCCTGGCTGTGTGCTGACAGCCTTGCCTTTCCAAAGAGCAGAGTTATGGCTCAAAAGGACAGCTAGCTGTGTTGAGAGCTTTGTGGGCGAGGTAGGCTCTGTGTGTCTGGGAGGGCACATACACAGCTCCTTAGGAGGAAGGGCGAGCTTCAGCATCAAGGTCCCTGCCCCTTGGTCCTGACCTCCCTGGCTCCACAGCTGTTGTGATAACCTCTCACTTACTTCTTTCTTCTGAAACTCTATGAGAGAGGGACGTGCTTGGCACAGTGGCTTCTCTCTGAGTCAAGTCCCTCTGGGCACTGTGACCTATGCCTGTGTACACTTTTGTAGGCAGGAAGAAAGGGGTAAGGGACACAGAAGGCCGCTAATGTTGGTCACTTCTCTGTGGTGATGGCAGTGGCATTGTGGATTTTTAATATATTTTATATTATATATTTGAATAGTGCACAGAATAA